>CM039131.1:41115440-41552824 GCA_022036555.1 Microstegium vimineum
TTCGTTTCACAGGTATGGATTGTTACAGACATTTTTTTAATGTCTATGCCTACTCACTAGTACTAATTGTGGTCGGCTGCAGGCGAGACGGACTTCACACATGCTACTCAGGACCGCGACCATGGGCAGCCGGAATCGCAGAGGAGAGCGTATGACCCGACGGACTGCTACGACACGCCACAGTACTCCTCTTCCTCGTATAGTGATACATCGTACGGTGGTGGTTATACCTACCCCGTTCCTGACATCAGCACGCAGCCGGCCACTAGATGGGTCTACGAATGGCAAGACCCGGATTTCTACAACATGTTAGTGCAGGAATGGGAGACCACAGCTCATTGGACGGGTCAATCATAGATAGAGTACAAGGCCGGGCTACAGTCGCGTGGTATCGCTCTAATGTCCACCGCGGAGTATGAGGAGGGGTGCCGAAACGGGATCTTCCCTTATATGCGACGCCAGTGAGTAGTGACCATGATGTTCGCATGTCTACGACACGAGGTATTTCCATGGACGATTTGTTCTTGTTGCAATGGTGAACTACGTTATTTCCGTTGTGAATTTGTGGCTAGTGCATCACTATGATATTATTGTGGGGTTGACCATTTGTATCACACTATTTTATATGAATTGTGTGTTCTATTTACATCATTATGCACAAAGGTCATGCAAAAAAATTGATTTTTTCAAGCAAAAAAAAATTAAAAAAGACACCCAGCGGTTTGGACCGGTTACCGTTCAAACCGGTCGGTAACCGGCCCTAACCGACCGGTTACCGGTCCAAAACCGTTTGCACTGCGCCGTTTGAATTCAAAATGCGAACCGTTCGGTTTGGACCGGTAACCGGTCAAACCGGTCGGTAACCGCCCGACCGGCCCCCGGCGGTTACCGGTTCCGAAACGGTAAGGTTAACCCTGGTCTCTATATCATCTGTTCGCTCAGCTGATCCTCACTTCTTGTACCCGGCTCTTGCTGGATTCAAATCATGTAGTGGATTATATATACCATATCAAACATGAGACTTTTTTTTTTTGCTAAGCATATCCTTTATTCAAATCCTAGGTTGGCAACTGTTGATATGGTTGCTTTTTATGTTTACAAAAATGTTTTTTATAAAGATTACCCATGTCTTTGGATCAAATAAGTATAACTGGACCATGCCTAATCAGTCGACAACTTGAACAAAATTTAGGAACGGAAGCTATCATTTGCATATATAGGTATCCCGATCTCAAACTATGTATATTATTTTAGAAAAAGTAAATCTCTTCACTTAGCTTTGGAATCTTGGAAGTTTTATCCGGGACAACTGAATCTTGTATACGCTTCGAAGTCCTGTTTGATACTTTATCTTCGCTAGAGGTTAGAGTTAGTTTCTATTCCAAAACTAGCTTTGAACTGGCTCTAACCGAAGACGTGTTGGATGCAAAGTTAGAATGACAATAAAGTTATTTTTTTTGGTGATGATTTTAGTGGACCATACTAGAACTAGCCAAAAAAAGAAATTTTAGTAGACCCAACGAGAAATAGCCTAAATAATCAAGTCTTGGTGGGGATAGTTTTTTTAGTGGGCTAGTTGCAACTAGCTCAATCTAGCACTCCTATTTGAATACTTTTAGGCTAGTTAAGATCAAACTAGCTCTAGCCCTTGATCCAAATATGACCTATAAAAAAGTCTGATTTGTCATATTTCTAGACTTCACCAACTATTAAAATAATCTCTTTTATCTTCCTAAGTGGTTTTAGAGTGTGTTTTGACTGATGTGACACCATGTCAGCAAAATTAAACTATAGGGAGTTTAGATCCGTGTAAGGTATTTGGATGCTAATAAAAAAATAAATTATAGAATTAGTGTCTAATTATAGATTAATTAGGTGTCGAAAATTTCATCATGTAAAATATATACAAACTGTGTAATTAGTTATTTTTAACTATATTTAATATTCCATGCATGTGTTAAATATTCGATATGATAGTAAAGTTTTTGAGTAGGACCTAAAGAGGACCTATATAGATAGTTTAGACTTTGTTCATCAGTTCTTCAGCACTACTTTTTAGTAAACAAATAATATTTTTTTCTCTTGTAAAAAATTAGTATAAGCATTTAATATAAGTCAAAATTTCAGGTTAATTAGTGAGGCAAAAAAAATGGGGATTTTAGATGTCGAAAATGGAAATTTCTCCGTCTGTTCTTGCCACTTGCCAGCAACGGGTTGCCTCTCGCAGATCCACACCGCGCTCGCCAGTCTAGGCCCACGAGCGCCTAGCCGCAGCCGACCAAAGCCCACACGGGCGCAGGCGCGCAGCCTCCTCTCGATCCCCTTCTCTGATTCTCCCCGCCGCCTTGTTGCCCAACCGCGGCCCTCCGTCGGCTGGTCCCTCTCGCCGGTCGCTGCCGCAGACCCGCAGCTAGGAGAGACCCACCGGCCGCCGCTGATCATCACCCTCACACCCTGTTGGTCTACCGCCGCCCGTCGGCTGGTCCCTCCTTCCGGTCGCTGCCGCAGCTATGGAAGACCTACTGGCAGCCGCTGATCATCACCCTGTCGCGGTCTACCGCCGCTCCTTACGGTGTGCCCTCCTTGCCGAGGACCTTGCTAGGTATGCATTCACATTGTTTTTCACCTTCATTTGAAGGATTAAATTCAGATTATCGTGCTCAAGAATCAAGATTGTGAGGTTTCTATGGCATGGTTCGCTGCTGGCTACCAAGTTCCTTGCTAGGTGGCTGGTGCATACATTGTTTGATTGCAATCTATGTTTGGTCTGATTCAGTTTGATTGCATGTTAAAATTAGCCATAGTTTTTATTTGTCTAAATTAGGAAACTACTTCTGCCACTGGAACGCAAATGACAACATGATATTTGTTTGCACATTGATCTGTGAACAACTGAATATTGAAGGTCACTACTGAGGTGCTGAGACTGATATTAGAACACATGACTTGGCTGCAAATGTTTTATGCACTGTGCTGACGTGTTGTTGTTGTTGTTGTTGCATAAATTAACATAGGTTTCCGATCTGGTCTCCTGCGTGCTGAATAGGACTGAAGAGTCTTCTTGGTCCTGCAATTGGAGATGTCAGAAACACTTGAGAAAGACAAGAAACTTGGTCAGGAGGAAGAGGCAGTGGAAGAGGAAGAGGAGTATGTATTGCTGGAGTTGGGTGATTGTCTTTACTCAGACATATCACCAGGTGCTCCGTTTGTGCTCTCTGTAAGTTGGTTCTTCTCCTGATCTACATCTCTGCGATTAACTTGTTATGTCTTATGCCATTCAATCATTAACTATCATGACTTGCAGCTATCTCCAGATTTTTGTTCATCGCCTTTATGTTAGGTTATTAAGTTGTGAGAACCTTTTTTTTTAGGGTTTGGATACACTAATGCCTACCTTGACAGTAGGCAATGGTCTGAAGATGGTAAGTCATGTTCTGGTAATGTTTTCTGTACTCTGTACTGTGTCTTTGGGTTGTGGCCTGTGGGTTGTAGCAGTATTTTTTCACTAGCTGCAAAGGCTGTTTCTTTTTTTTTTTCATTTTCATGAACACAAAATCTTATTCTCTAAGCTCCAAACTTTTGATCAAGTCTTTGTTACATACTACCAGTCTGATTTTTTTGCTGCTCTTCAAGATCAAATGAACTACTTGTTTGAGTTCAATTGTTGCTGACTATCGAGTAAATATTCGTCAAAAATTCTTAACTGTACCTTGCATCTTTGAAAACTTTAACAGGACAAAATGGAAAGAAGATGTATGTGGCACCCATAAGTGCTTATACTTCGTTTAGTACCAAACATGCATTAAGTTTTGATTAGCTAATTCGTTGCTGATGACGGCAACTTATTTCATTGCACTGTGTTTGTATCCTTTCATATGCTGACAATTTTCTTCTTTGTAAAGACAAAAAAGCTTGAAACTTCCCAATTTGTACCTTTGATTTTTCAAGCTCTAACCTGCTTACAAAGTTTGATAGTGCTTAATGCCTTGTTTAATGACAGACTGGAGAATACGAAGAAACTGTTGGCACATGTTATCTATTTTCTGAAAGTGGTAAGGAACATTGAAAATCCCCTCCCTCCCCACATCTTATGTTTTGCAGATATTTCTTCACGGCTTGTTATATTTCCTGAAGTGAATTTGTTGCTGTGTGAGTATGGTCCTGCTGTTTCCCGGAATTTTCAGACGTTCATTTCATATGAGATGGCATCATTTGCATTATAGAACACCCAATCTGTTATTGAATCCTTTCACAGGAGTAGGATTGAACTACTGAATATAATTTTCTTGTGTATGCACTGACTTCGTCAGTCATGCTATAATCAATGTCAACTCATTCTGTTTTTGGGGAGCCTCGTTTGTGTAGAGTCTGAAAACTTCCATTGTTCGACCTGATTCAGTTTTTTTTATATAAGTAGATCCACTCACTGTTTCTCCTCTTCTTTTGTCAGAAGCTCAACCAAAACCTTGTAGTAAAGAGACGACACCTTCTGATAAAAATACAGACAACCCAACCAGCAGCAGTAAGGAAGCTCCATCAAAGGAGGTGAATCATCTTGCAAGCGTTCAAAAGATTCTCAAATTCCGGCTTGTGAACGCAGAGCATCCGCAGCATTTAGCGTATCAGCGCAAGGACAAGGAAATCTGATTGAAAAAACTTTATCTGCCATTTTTGGTCTTCAACGCCTTCAGTGCACGGTAAGGTAGTCAGTCAGTTGACCCTCCAAACTTGCTGAATTCCCCTTACTCGACATAATCATGCTATTATATTGGCTTGTTGGTCTTGTTGTTTCTTTCTAAGCATTCCTTTTGTGCTATTTTGTTTTAATCTATGCATTATGGCAAACAAATTGCAAGGCACCGAGATTCGTGTAAGACTGCTGAAACAAGTTAGGCTCAAGGCCCTGTAGGCTGTAGTACGAGTAGTACCTTATAAACCCTGCAATGCCATTCTGTACTTTGGTTGAAAGTCAGGGCCATCCTGAGCTCCAAAGCTTTGGCGCCACTAGCTACTAATCTAAACCCGTCCTCGTGAAGCGGAATCGAACAGATCCCATCTGAACTTGTGAAGTCTCAACTCTGAGACCGGTATCAGCTCGCAAGTCGCTGTACCCGTGCCACTTGCAATATGTATAGAAGTATATTATAGGAAGAAAAAGGTGCAGGCCTGCCGTGAACGTGGAGGCGACTCTAAAATAAGCTCCAGAGGTCCTTGATTAGTACTAACCATTTCTTGTGCGATGAACCGGAGCGAGTAACCATTTCAGATCTGCATATGCAGGTCACACCGCAGTAGTAGCTACTAGTAGCAGCAGTTGCTGGCAAAGCAAGGAGGGTAGCTAGCTAGCTAGGTACAAGCAGTTAAGCACGGCGCCCGAGAGCCGGAGCCGGCGGAGGGAGATGATGGAGTCGGTGAAGATGAGGACGGCAATGGCGACGAAGCGGGAGTACAGGAGCATGGTGGAGGCGGGCGAGGAGGGGGAGGAGGTGGACGAGGCGGAGTGGGCGCACCGTGCCGAGGCGCAGATGCAGCGGCGCAGGTGTGGCCAGCGCTACGCCTTCTGCTGCGCGCTCTTCGCGTCCCTCAACGGCATCCTCCTTGGTTACGGTCAGTCCCTGGATTGCGGTCGTTTACTACTTTTCTTTCCGTTTCTCCCATGGCGGTGGCGGGGAAGGAGGGAGGGACGGAATTCAATTCTTTGCGCGCTGGGAATGGGATCCAACGAATAGAAATAGATCATGGTATAGGATGATCCTCCTCTTGCCTGTTAACAGCAAACCAACCAACCATTCAAATGAAACCACCCTCCATTTCCGATTTCTGGTGCGGCGATCGGTGAACTCTCGAGTCAGTTTGGACACCCGTCTTCGTCGCAGGAGCTTAGCATGGGCGCATAGGGAGCCGGAGGTCCAAGCTCCAAACAACAAGCTGCAAAGTCCAAGCAGGCGAGCTGCCGGTTGTTTGACCGGCCCGTTCCATGCCAAGAGAGCTGCTAATAACCTTGCGCTAGTGCTAACAGCAAACAATTGCATGTATTTGACACTAGTGGCAAGACCAAACCATCTTCAACAAAGACTAAAACAAACGAAGAAGAACGAAGGTTCACCAGACTGTTTTGACGTACTGCCGCCCGTGTTCGGCAAATTCAGGCGATCGAGAGGCGAAGTTTCTGACGAGAACGACGCGGGACATCAGCTGTCATGACGTGTGGGCCAGGGACCTTTCTGATATTTTTTTTCCGTTCGTACTCGAGGATTGATTAGTCCAAACCGCCATGCCCTTTGCTTAGACTTGGAATGAAAGCGACATCCTCAAGAGACAATTGAGGTCCGGTTTGGAACGACGTAGGAATTTTTTTTTCCGTGTGTTTTTTTTTTTGAAAATGAATTGATTTCTATCAAATTCTGCGTAATTTGTATAAAAATCCTGCGTTTCAAATAGGCTCTGAAAAGATATTAATTAGTATACTGGTATACTAGTTTATTTATCACACTCACTTCAAATTTCACATACTATCTGTCTACCTTGCGTTGCCACTCGGTACATCGTAAGCCGCTAAACCATCTCATTTTCCACATTCAAGCATCATATCATTTACAGTATCTCTTAATAATACTCGTATGTAGTGCCAATGCGACAGTGACACACCTTCCGTGAAGGACGGGAACACGGCACCTCTTCCAAGTTCCAAGTCGTGCTTCCAACATTTTTGTACGTCAAAACCGAGTATGACCCAGACAAAATCATCGAATACCAAGGTTAACCTCCAAAGATCTCGATATTCCAGTTTGCACCCTGTTACTCTGCTGCATCGCGCAAGAAGGGATGTTCTTGGAAAGGATTTGTAGTCCTGAGGATTTCCTCGACACGAAATGGAAATAATGTCCCTTCAAAAAAAAAAAAAAGAGAAGAAATGGAAACAATCGCACCTACCCCTAAAGAAACTGGCAAACGGGAGAGCGAAACGGAGCAAGAACACCAACACCACATCGACATCCTCCCACCTTCCTCGCGCTTCATTGGATTTTTGGTGGGGGCTCGGGGCGCGGGCCACTGATGATCTCCGGAACGAGCACCAACCCGCGGCGAGGAAACTCCACCGGGTAGCTGCCGGGAGCGCGGAGCAAGACGATGGCAGACTCCGGCGCAGCGGTCAATGGCGGCAGGAACAAGTACGCGGTTCTTGATCGGAGCGAGGAGCCGGAGCCGGAAGCGAGGACGGAGGGGCGGCGGAGGCCGTCGGCACCTGAGAGCGAGAGGAGGAGAAGGGAGCGGTTCGTGTACGCCTGCGCGGTCTTCGCCTCGCTCAACGCCATCCTCCTCGGCTACGGTGAGTTCGCGACGCGCCACGGAGATCCAAGCTTATATACGGGGATAAAATCATCTTTTTTTTTCTTGAGAATTTATTTACACCCAGTCCATGGAATCGTGGCGTGATCGGACAGAGATAGCAATTTGCAGCCTGGCCTGATGGGAACGCTTTTCATGCCTTCCACGAGACAACAGCTAGATTCGTTCTTACACTACTAGCAACTATAGGGGGGCTTTTGGTCATTGCAAGCAACAAACTTTCACATGACCTGAGTTTGAGATCCTCCTAGTTTGTCCTTTTCTCTATGTTTCACAAGTACTGTAGGATTTTGACTTCTCTTTGTTCTGGTTGTGCAAACCAGCATCTGAAACCAGCCTAACTGAGTTTTCCATATCTGCTGACAACCATGATGCTCAGAAATCAATTCTTCTTGCTGTGTAACGTTTTGCAGTTTTGTGATCCATGATTCGTGTTTTCATCTGCAGATGTTGGCGTAATGAGTGGCGCGATCATCTACATGCAGAAAGATCTCCACATAACCGAGTTTCAGCAAGAAATCCTAGTAGGCTGCCTGAGCGTGGTCTCACTCTTGGGAAGCCTATCAGGGGGACGGACATCTGATGCAATTGGCAGAAAATGGACAATGGGCCTCGGTGCAATTGTGTTCCAGATAGGCGCGGTCATCATGACATTTGCTCCATCATTCACTGTGCTTATGATCGGGAGGCTCCTTGCTGGAGTTGGCATTGGCTTTGGTGCCATGGTATCTGGAGTGTACATTGCTGAGATCTCCCCCGCAGGTGCCCGTGGGACTCTCACATCCCTTCCTGAGATCTGCATCAATTTTGGGATCCTCCTTGGCTATGTTTCCAATTATGCCTTCTCAGGCCTTTCTGAGCACATCAATTGGAGGATTATGCTTGGTGTTGGTATCCTCCCATCAGTCTTCATTGGCTTTGCGCTTTTTGTGATCCCAGAGTCCCCTAGGTGGTTGATGATGGAGAAGAGAGTTTCAGAAGCAAGGGCAGTGCTACTGCAGATTAGCGAGTCTGAAGCTGAAGTTGAAGAACGGCTGGCTGAGATCGAGGAAGCCGCAGGTCTTATGAAATCAATGAAATCTGAGGACAAAGAAGTGTGGAGGGAACTTTTGAACCCTTCTCCTGCCGTTCGCCGTATGCTGTACGCTGGTTGTGGTATTCAGTTGTTCCAACAGATCACAGGTATTGATGCTACTGTCTATTACAGCCCAACAATTTTCAAAGATGCTGGGATCAAGTCTGATCAAGAGCTTCTTGCTGCAACTGTTGCCGTGGGTTTCACTAAGACAGTGTTCATCTTGGTTGCAATTTTCCTAATTGATAAAGTTGGACGGAAGCCACTTCTTTATGTGAGCACCATTGGCATGACTATCTGCTTATTTCTCTTGGGAGTTGCACTTACACTGCAAAAGCATGCCGTAGGGCTTATGTCTCCACGTGTTGGTATCGACCTAGCAATTTTTGCAGTTTGTGGCAATGTGGCATTCTTTTCAATTGGCATTGGACCAATATGTTGGGTCTTGTCTTCAGAGGTATTTCCTTTAAGATTACGAGCTCAAGGGTCAGCACTTGGTCAAGTAGGTGGTAGAGTGAGCAGTGGTTTGGTTTCCATGTCATTCCTTTCTATGGCCCGTGTTATATCAGTGGCTGGAATGTTCTTCGTCTTTGCTGCAATATCCACTATCTCTGTACTGTTTGTGTACTTTTGTGTGCCAGAAACAAAAGGGAAAACACTGGAGCAGATCGAAATGATGTTTGAAAGTGGAGACGGATGGGGAGGAGGTGAAATTGAGCTTGAGGATACACAGCATTTAATACCGAGTAACAAGAAGTCTGTGCCTCTTGGTTGATATTTGTAGTAACAATAAACTTCTTATTAGCTCCATGTTTCAATACGAGCCAACCCGACCAGCTGGATTCTGGGTTTTGGTTTCAGAAATGATCTGGCCACGCTGAGTCACGACCGATCTGAGAACAGAGAAGCTTGATAGGCATAGGTGCAACATAGAAGATTAATTGTGTGTTAGTCTCAAATGTCAATGATTTTACTGGGAGGTGGTCGGTCATGTATGATCTTACATCTGTTGTATCTCCCATGGAAAGAATATACTCGGAAAAAAAGTTCTTCTACAAAGTAGATTTTTTATAACACTAAAATTAGTGTTAATTGCTTCACAGAATATTGTTTGCATGGTATATGATGCTCCAACGCATTCAAAACCATGACATGTTCAGATAGACTCCAGAGTTACAGTTATTCTTCATTGGCTCTGCAAGCTCTGTTCAAAGTTTCTGATGTCTCTTTTTTGTGTGAAAAGTTTCTGATGTCTCTTTATATGCGCAGAAATATACATAATTATACGATAAGTTTTTTCCCCTCTCATGGACGAAAAGCAACAATGTTTGATGAATCTAAAGTTAAGAAAGTATGTAATCTTGAGTCTTGTCAGACTTCTGGTTTCTCATACCATTTTCTGATCATATATCAATATTCCCACAGGTCCCGTTGGGACAGTTCAATCAGAACACCTACAACTATTATAACTGGCACTCCCCTGAAGCAGTTTCTGATACTCGGAAGTTCAAAAATTCTGTACTATGTCATTTCAGCTGCAAATCTGCAGAATCTCCTGTTATCCATCCTATCCTTGCTTTACAAACATGGAAGAATTGCAGAACAGGCAACTGTCTGAAATCAACGTCCCAATAACACTTCCCTCCTCCATTTCCAGCCTACTGCTCTCCCTGTTCCAAAGATGGATGCCAAAGCTCTCGCCTTTGATGTTCTCCACCTTGGCCTTCACCCACCTCTTGTCTTTCCTATCCTTGGGCGCAACGAACAGTCCGCCGATCTTGCTCCAGTGCACGGGGTAGAAAGCCCGCGGCGGCAGCACCGTGAAGGCGAGATCCGGGCTCCCGTGGCGTATCCTCGCCGCCACCCGGGACACAAGGTACGGCCCGTTGTGGCCCCACTTGCTCCCGTCGAACGCGGCGGCGAACTCGGCGATGAAATCGTGCAGCAGCGGGTGTGCCCTGTCGAACACCATCACGGCGTTGTTCAGTCGCCTCCAGTCGCCCGTGGCCTCGTCCACGGCCTGCGCTCCAATGGCGTTGCGGAGGTCCGAGAGCGGCCTGAGCACGACGACGTCGGCGTCGAGGTAGATGCCGCCGTACCTGTAGAGCAGCGCGAGGCGGAGGAGGTTGGAGAGGTTCTGCCCGAGCGGGACGCTCCCGAGGCTGACGCCGCCGCGCTGGACAGCGCCGAGCCACGCCTCGGCGGGCGTACCGTCCAGGAGGTAGGCGAAGTCCGGCGAGGCGACGGCTAAGCGGAAGCCGCGCTCGAGGAACGGCCTCAGCTTGTCTCTGCCGCCCGCGGAGTCCATGGTGTCGGAGGCGACGAGGAGGCAGCCGCCGCGGTGCCACCTGAAGAGGCTCTCCAGGACGAGGAGCTCGCGGTGACCGAACTGCGCGAGCGGGGAGAGCCACGTCATGAAGAAGCGGTCGGTGCACGGCGCCGCGAAGAGCTCGTCGGCGCGCGCCGCGAACCGCCGCGTCTGCGGTGTCTTCCTGAGCAGGAGCTTGAGGAGGCTCTTGTTTCTCTTCGCGGACGCCTTATTATTTCTGCTGCTCTTATTAACAGCAGGAGCAGCCGGCGGCCACGACGACGGCACCGGCGGCGGTGGCGCCGCCGCCGCCGCGAGACTGGCATGGAGTGCTTCTTGCAACGTCTTGTCCACCGAGATAACAGTGCTGGTACTACTACTGGAGCTCGTTGCGTTGCGCCTTGAAGGTGTCGTCGGCATCGAGGCATGGAAGGCTTGCAAGGTCTCGTCCATGGAGACGCCGAGGCTGGTGGTACCAGTACGAGTACCGGCGCTCGTCGCATTACGCGTCGAAGACAGCCTCGGGAGGAGAGGGAAGATGAGGAGGCTAAAGGTGGTGTGCGAGAGGAGGAAGACGAGGGAGAGCAACAGCAGGAGGGCCGGGAGCGAGAGGGAGAGGAGGAGCAAGGGCAATGGCTTCCGAGCCGCCGGCATCGTCGTCGTCGGAGATGATGGAGTGGCCATTTTGTTCTTGGCTTGCTGCACCTTGGGTGCTACTGCCATGTGCACAGCACAGTGCACGTATGTGACCTGCTGCGTTGTGTACGTGAGGAGCCATTTCGATCGATCTGGTTCTTGCATTGTAGCAGGGGAAGGCAAGAGGCGCCATTCGCATGAACAACTGCTCTTGCTGACAGGTTAAAATTAAGTAGAGTTGCTGCTTGCCACTTGCAAGCTTTAGGGTTTGTGTTTAATTCAGAGTCCACTGCCCACTGGTTTTAGTGATACTACTGTATGTTTTTTTTTGGGTGGGGGGTTAGTTATACTATGCTATAGTATGTGCTGTCATAGTGTCATGTGCTGTCATTAGCATGGATATGATCGTTTACTTATCGTTAGGATACTATATATGTGCATCGTGCTTTGGACGTTTTCTTTCCATATATGACAAAAGGTTTCTCCGGTTGTGCACTTTAGAAAAATATTAGTTAAGTGGTATATATCCCAGCTTGCACGTGTCCTCCCATTAATATAGGATTAGAAAGGATAATATAATACTCCAGTTATTCTTTTATCTTGAATCCTACATGTAACAATGTATAGGTAATTAGTATTTTATTCGCAGTCTCATGAAGCTTAATGAGCGTTTTTCTAGTCCTATATATATGCGTCATGCAGGCGTAATAAGGCCATCAATCCCCGCTATGTTTAACGTGGCCACATGGTCACGACCACAACTTGGATCTTATGAATCGCGACCATTTCTTGGTGCAATAAACAATACGGAGTATAATTATAAGGAGAGAGCAATGAGCGGTGGCGCGCGATTCATGAACCTTAGCATCGCTACGCATTACGTACGTACAGCATATTATACGTTGATTTGAGCGATACTGTCGCCATATGCAGGTGGTACGGTAGCCATGGCATTCCATGCTGCACGAAGAAGACCGGCCATCTGCTGTGTGCCTCGATTCGATCATGCTCGAGTTCCATGTGGTCTTGGGAAATTCATCTCCCTGCAGGAAAGTACGTGTAAAACACGTCGTCGTAGTTAAATACTCCTGTCATTTGTCCGAAAAAAAAGAACTCTTGTCATTTGTAAAGTTATAAACCGTGTACGCCGTTTTAGTGGTGTTCTAAACTAAACTTTTTTTTATAACCTAATTTATAGAAAATTATATTAACATAACGAAATAAAAGGCACTATTAAGATATATTCAGTTTGGTTTTTAGTTAAATGTACATAGTCATACACTCCTACTTATTCTAACTTGTAACAACTTTGGGGAAGTCAAACACACTCAAGCAAGTGAGACAACCAGTATATACAGCATCATCCCTCTCAATGCACCTTTTGAAAAAATCGTCCGAATTTGCTACGCATCGCCGGATGATCCATTAGTTGGCGCTATATCATCTGGCGGATACTACATCCCTAGTCAACCATTAAATCTCTCAGAACCAGATCCTGTGCAGTTGACCTTTGTGACTGCACCTGACAGTCACGTCATCCCCGCCATTCCTTTCCATCCAACGGACCAGCTGAGCCCCAGTGCTGCACCTCCTCCACACGTCGTTCCGGCCCAATAAACATGGCCCGTTAAGCGTACAAAGTAGCAGACCAACGGCTGTCGGTCCTCTGTCCGCCGCCGTCACAACTAGGTCCTTCTTAGAGCCTGTTTGGTTCCGGGGAAATTTATTTGCCGTGTCACATCGAATCTTCCGACACTTGTTTAGTGTATTAAAAATAGACTACTTATAAAACTAATTACATGTCTCTGCGGGACTTAACAAGACGATTCTATTAAGCTAAGTTAATTTATAATTAACAAATATTTACTGTAGCACAACATTGTCAAAATATAAACTAATTTATATTAAAATATTCATCTCGCGAAGTTGCCTTCAACTGACAAATTATTTTTTTAATTAGTATATTTTAAATAGACCAAATTAGGGACGGGAGATTCGATGTGACGGGGGCAAAACATTTGCCCCCCAATTCAAACATGCCCTTAGTCCTTCCCCTCCATCGTCGTCGCTCTTGTGAGCACATCCAGCACGACTCGGGCCGCGACGACGGCGTTGGCATCGGTGTCCACGTGGCCAACGTGAGAGATGCCGCCGCCGTGGCGTGCAAGCTCGAGGAGGTCGACCCCCTCGACCTGCTGGTTGACAACCACGGCATATATGTTCTCGACGGATGAAATCAGGCGGCGTGCATGTCCACCACGGATGAGATCAGGCGGATGGTGGATGTCCACCCAGAGCACGAGCAGTCTAGGAGTGCAGAGCAGAGAGAAATTTGAGTACAGAGACGAAAGATCTAGGAGTGAGGAGAGTACACTTCTGGTGTCAACTGCAACCGAAAACGAGGCAACGAGCAGTTGAGCATGTTAGTTCCCAGATCATTCCCGAGATGGTGGCAGGTGTGCATGGTGTTCTAAATTTTGTTTGAAAAAGTTGACTTGTTCTTGTTCAGATGGATCACAAGCCGAACACGAAGTGGCATATTCGAGGAAGCCAAGAAGCTGGGCATCTTGCGGCCTGTTCGATTGGCATTGGCAGGATTATACACTGTTTTGGCAGGATTATACACTGTTAACTGATTTTTTATGATTTTTTATGAGAGAAAAACACTATTTTAACTGAATTTAAACCGGCTGAAAAGCCAAGCGAACAGATTGTTGGTGAGTGGTGAGGGGACGAGGACACGCCATGCACAACCGCGAGTTTGCCAACGAGTTGTGGGCGTGCGTCAACCGGTACCCAGAGGTGTGGGCGCGCGTCAACCGTGAGTTCGCCGACGAGTGGAAAGCCCGCCGCTGTGCCACGCGCGGAGGTCGACAGCGGCGGCGAGTGCGACGACGGTCTGGTGTTCTTCGTGCAACCTTGGTTCTGGGGGAGCTCCCGAGGGCGGATGTTGTTCTGGGACTGGGAGACAGATCAAATAGTGAGCAGGCACACGCGAGATGTCGCGCCATAAACGCCGCTGCCTTTTACGCTTAATAGGCCGTGTTGTTGGGCCGGAAGGACACGCGGAGGAGGTGGAGCGTGCGTTGGATGTCAGGTAACCAGCGCCGGTCCTTGGATTTTTAGGGTCCTCTGACGAACACGCCGCGACGGCCTCTTTAAACTAAAAAATCTTACGATATATAGATAAAATTTACTTATATAAAGGGGGAGCAAATTCAATAATAAATTTCAATTTAACATGTCCGATTATTATTGAGAGCAAAAAACAATATAGACTAAAAAACATTATATTTGTACTTACATAGCTAATATGATTACTTAAATAAGAATAGAACTCCATCATATATTAATATTCATCGCTTCTCGGTTTTTTTTCATTTTCTTCAGCCGGCCCCGGACAAATATTTCTTGGTAACATTCTAAATTTCTAACATCTAAATTGAAAGAAAAATATAATAATATGAATACAACATACTACAAATCTTCAATACTATACACATAATTATTAATTAATTTTCAAAAAGAAATTGAATAACCAAAAGAAGAAAAGAATCCGGTCAATACCGGGCTGGGAAGGCTGGAAGTGTGTCGAGTGGATGGCCTGATGACTCTGATCTCCTGTCAGTCTGTCATGGCGCCGAAGTTCTGGACGAAACAAAACCACGGTGAAGCCCTGGAGTAGCGATGAGCAATCTTAACTTGAAGTCCTAGAGCGGCGGGAGACCGATGGAATTCACGCACGCGACGCGGTCGTGCGACAGAACCTCTTAAGACAGGGTCCACTTATCAGGATTAATGTCCATCCGACTTAATCCAAGACAGATGATCCAAGTCTTAATTAGCCCGTCAGGCGTCGCCACTTTACAGCGGGTCATCCACCTATTTCTGAACAGGATCATCCTCATTACAAACATTGCAGAAGTAATACAATAATTTAATTTACATCAAAGTGGCGGAAATTTAAAGTCATATTACAAACCATAGGTTTTTGAAACATAACATAGTGTCATACGACAATATTACATCAAGAAGGTGATAGAGTATAAACAAACAACCGAGACACTCTTGCCCAAGAGTCAAGCAAAGACATTTTATTCCTCATCTTCATCCATGGTAACCACGGTCATGCATCACGAGGCTACACAGACCGGATTGAAACCCTCATCTGCAATAGGGGTTAACAAACCCTGAGTATGGAAGTACTCAACAAGACTTATCCGGCAAAAGAAAAGTATTTGGTGGACAAAAGGTATGCAAGTCATATGATTCAAGGTATGATCTATGAAATTCATTTAATTTGTTCATAAGATTACTCAAGTACCGATCTAGATTTATGATCGATAACAAGGTAATAAACCATCCATGAAAGGAAACATCAAGTATCCAGTTTAAGTTTCATTAACTACGATGTAAAAGGTAGGGTTATGTTTCCATTTCCGAGGAACACGACGATTTGAACCGGTTAAAACCCAGCTAGGGCTTCCTAATCACACGACATATACAGCACTAAAGCACGTATATGACTACCTTTCCCTGGATCCTCCAGCCAAGACTGGGGTTCCGCCACCCGAGAGCACAGTACGCCCCCATCCAGTTCCTCGAACTTGAAGGGTACACACTACTCTCGCCATCTCTCCACTCCCAGTGCGGGTTAACCGTTCTTAAGACTGGATTAGCCAGAGTCCAGCTTCCCGAAGTATTTGATAAGTACTCCAAAGTCACAACCCTTCTACTTTTTACAACAGACGATCCCTAATGACACAGGCGGAAAGAACCCGCTCACCAGTTACCACTGGTGGCTCCCAAACACCGTATCCGCCCGGTCCCGATTATTACTTCCAACAACAAGCCTTTGTCAAAAGAGCATAACCATTTGCCGAAGCAATACGTTATGTGTAAGTGACCGGAAATCACCTACTATAAAGTTCTAAGCATACTAAGCATTTTAGCAAAATGTTTGCATCTTTAAAAAAGTGTCAAGGTAGAAGGTATAATTAACACAAGGATAAAGGCTATGGATCAAGTACGAATTTAATAAAGTAAGACAATGCAATATAATAACCATAATTGTATTTAAAACAAATATTTTAAATATAAGGAAGGGTTAAATGCACCGGGGCTTGCCTAGGTTGGAGGGATACACTAATTCTGACTCAGAATCAATAACAGGGAAAGTCCCTTCACTATAGGGATTATCCAATCCAACCAACGAGATATCTACACGATATAATGACATGCTTTAGATGATGCTTGAAATAATAGACATGATGCTTAACAAACATTCAAGCATGCACTTAAGAGGATGACAAAAACAGATTAACAAACTTGAGTACAACTTACCTTCATGAAAGAAAACTAATCATGAGCATAAATCAAGTTAATTAAACCATGATTAAATTGATTATCAAGTTTAATAATTATATCCAATAGAACTGAGCAACAACACATCAAACATACATGTCCATGTTGTGTTTGCCACGGGACAATGGCCATTTGTATGAAACAATTCAAAATCACACAAATCCTAAAGTGATTAGAGTTTCTAATCATTTTATTATTAATTATTAAAATAGCCATGTGTAACAGTTCATTCAAAAATTCCCAAACTTTTTGTACATCAAGGTATAAGTGTATAAAGGTTACAAAAAAAAATTCATAATTTTTGCAGAAATATACAGAGCATGAAAAATCATGGAAAAGCCATTTTTTTTAATTACTTTGAGCATTTTTACATGATTAAAAACATGCATTTTATATTTTTCTTAAATACTAAACATCACATAGAGCATACACAAAATTTTACAGAATTTATACACACACAGAAATAAATATATGAAAACAACAAAAAGCATTACGGTGCAGAAACAGAAAATAGAAAAACCCTTCGTTTCTCTCACTGACGCCTGGGTCCCGCGCGTCAGTGACCTAGCGGCAGAGCAGTGGCGTCGGCAACCATAAAACACGGCGGCGCGTCGCCGTCGGTGACCAAACCAAACAACCGACTCTCGTGCTGGACTCTGCACTTCACCCCGAACCCAACGAGGTACGATAGAGGCATTTCTATCCCTCGCAAATTCCTCACCGGTGGCGATGGCGGCGACCCGAGCTCGGTCGCTCGTGCGCCGGCGAGCACAGGCCATAACAGGCTCAACCAAGCGTTTCAACGGACTAAGGAAGACAACGCTCATGTGAAGCACCACAAAAACAAGACGGAAAGACGACGAAGAGACCCCATCGACGGCCATGACGGACGGCGGAGATCTGCTCGACGTGCGCTGACCAAAAATGCATGCGCTCAAACAACCAACACCCCGACTGGACTCACGACGACTAGGCGAAGCTAGCACAACACTCGGACATGAAAAAGATCAACTAACGAGTCCTACCGACGAGCGCACCGTCGCGACGGGCATGAACCGCGGCGGCGCGTCATGGACAGAGCACGACGGCTCGATTCAAGAACAACCAAGCGCGCGGAGAGTTCGAGGAGCTCACCTCGGTTACGAAGCTCGCGCTAACCTGGCCGGAGGTGAAGCAGAACGAGCTGGCGACGAAGACCGTGCCGGCGGAAGCGGTGAACCGAGTGGCAACGATGGCGTTCCCGAAGCTACGGTCCACCATTTGCAAAACGGAGACAAGCAGCATGATCAGCGATGAACAAGGAGTAAGAAACAAGAGATTAACGAACAATGCGGCTCATGTGTAGCCCGGACGACAGCGAACTAGAGCGGCGACGCTCTCGCCGGAGCCGAGGAAGACGAGGTTGCGCGGGCAACCGAGGGCTCGGCGGCTTCAACCAACTCACGCGGGAGGTGCGTGAGGTCAAGGCGAAAACAATGGCGGTGATTGGTGAGCTTGGCAATGACTGGAAAGCTCGCGCAAGCTCGTCGAGCTAATATTTTTTAGCATAGTCATAATTTGTTGATCTACTCATTCTATGATTTTTTCAAGATTTTAGTGTCCTACAAATATATGAAAAATAACTATAGTTAACTTTGTCTATTTATTAAGAGGTACAAAATGATTATTTTAGTGCAAAATAATATTTTTACTCTATAGTTCTCATCATGTAGAGCATAGAAAATTTTATAGTATAATTTTGAGGCACTTATATGATTTTATATCTATTTTGTTAAAATATTTTATTAGGCACTGTGTTCACCAGCAAATTTGCTAAGAATCAGAGTGTCTTCTAGCAAATGGCTCCATTTTTAGTGTCCAACAGCAAAGGTGGTCACTTTGAGTGTTTAGGAGTCAATTTCTCCAATATAGTTTGTGTGGTTTTTTCCCTTAAAACATATGTTCGATCAAAATTTTCTATCTTTGACCAAGTTTTACTATTATTACTGAATATAGGGAGACCAAGTTTTACTATTATTACTGAACATAGGGAGACTTGATCAAAGATAGAAATTTTTGATTTATATAAAACAAAACTGAAGTGGTATGTAATTTAGAACGGACGAAGTATTGGATACTGTAACCTTCTTATGTCTAGAACGGCACTCCTAAATGGCGATTTTACTTTCGATGCACTCTTTTCCTATTTTCCCCATTACTTTTTTAAGGTGTTGACCAAACCGTCTGATCTTACCAACGAGAAGAGCCCATTTCACTGCATGTTTACACTCATGGACCCCTCGATAGTTGGATCGGTGAGGAGGCCGACAAATTTGTTTGTGTGGTCCTAAAGATACAGTCCAGAGGCGTCAGCATCAACACTGCAAGGCATAATAATTTTGCAACTAAAAACGAAATAGCAAAAATCACACTGTTGCGCTGATTACCTTCGTCAAGCAAACTAGTTGATTACCCATGTTTGTTTGACTTTGACATCACATCAAACGATCTCGCGAATCACCATTCCTGGTGCTGCTACGAGACGGCCATGAATTATCGCGTCACCTTCGATAGGCATCTCGATCAGATGCCCCTAATATCTCAGTGTCATATCTGACAGACCAAGGTCGTGGGAGGCCGGATCTCTCAGCGCACCTGGAGATTGCTTTTGCCACCGTGGCCGCACCTCCACCGCTAGCAGGATCGGCGCTTGCCATCCAACATTTGAAGTCCAAGAAAATGGGGTACTTGCTTTTCTCCGGCAACCACAAGAAAACGGACTCCACACAGAGCGCACAGACCACACACGACACGTGAAAAGAGCATGTAGCAATGATTCAAAACAGAAACTGGATAAGAAATTTGATGGACAACCGACAGTTGGGACACCAGATACACGTCAGAAATGCAACTGCCAGCCTTGTCCAGAAGCAAGGTCCAAAAGCTTCAGAACTCAAAAAATTTTCATATCTTCCTAGTCCCTCAATTACTACTATACCCATGTACCACTAACATCTCAAGCCTGCTATACCAGTACAACGAATCCACCACTCTATGCAACTCTTTTTTGCTTTTCTATTTCTGTAGAACTAAGATTTCTTACAAGAAATATATAATAATAACAGGTACACATAAGGTAAAAACGAAAAGCTAAACTAGACTCAATGGAGAAAGCAGATGAAAATATGGCTGGCAAAAGATCCCAAAGATCTAGCTCCAACCGGCCGACGCCCCCTCGTCCTTCCCGGGCTCCATTCTCATATACAATTCCGGGCAAACGAATTCGCCGTACCTTGAGTACCAGGCCGTAGGTTAGTTGAAGTTCGCAAGCAGGTGCACCTAGGAGCAACAAAATCCAATCCCAGACTGCTGTGCAAATCACCCAAACTTTCACCTATCTATACACAAAAATCACCCGTCTTGCTGCAGGGCAGACGCCAAGACCAGGCAGCAGCCTCATAGCTACTATACTCGAGCAGGAAGCCCAAAATTCTGAAATGCTCTGATCTGACCTCCACGACCTGCCGTGACAATTACAGTTCCCCAGGCTGATCGACTTGGAGCTTGATCAGCACCACTGGGAAGACTGGCACTAGACCGAGGGCTCTGCTTTGTTTGCGTCATGAGCTCTTCAGGCCAAGTTGCTCTATCACCGCTGTGATTTGAACTGGTGCTTAAGATATTGCCACTTTGAGGCTGGAAATCAGAGGAATCTTGCAGTTTTTCAGGGACAGCATGTAGCAGAGAATGCTCCAATACAGAATCCTGCTCATTGTGCTTAGTGGAGTTTGCTCTGGATACCATTGCTGAGCCATTAGACGGCAGAGCAACAGCAATTGTCACATCCTGGCAGTGGAAATGTTCATAGGAATTGGTGACAGTAACATTCCCCTTGCTTCTGCCTTGTTCAAGGTTATCATCGTTTCTCCATATGTACACATGGGAATCCTCACTTGCTGAGATCACATACCTCCCATTTGCAGCTAAACAGGCTGAAATCTGGCTGTTAGTGTTTCGGAATCCTGAAACAGAAGAGAACAAAGAGTGAACAGACATTGCACTGGAAACAACTGAGTAAAAAATTAAGCATCGTTGCTTCAAGGGAAAAAAATATGCACACTGGACCCATCAACGAGCAGATATAACTGTGTTATCATGTTAAGTGAACAAGAGGACCTATCACCTCAACAAAGTGGAGAATGACAGGTTTTGTCACTTTGTTGAAAGCGCATGACAGGAGAAACACGAAAACGCTACATGATTCAATCAATGGAACATGGAGATATTTTATTGGCAAATAGATTATTATTATATGATTTGAGTGCTGCCCATCTATTGTAATCCTATCAAACTACAGACACCGGGATTCTAATACAGAGAAATAAGTTTTTAATGAGCAACCAAAATCAGGTTTTTAAAATGTAATTACATAGAGAACCAGTCATTTTACTAAATCACTTCTTAGAAGCAGAGAAAAACATTGTGTCAGTACAAAACTATGCCTTGCAAAAAAACAAATGATGTGATGTGCCTACTGATCTTAAAAAGCTCCCAGACTCAAAATTTGATACCTTTGTACTTGTGAACTAGATTAAGGCCATCAATAACCCTGATTCTTGAGTCTGCAGATGTAATAAGGACCTTTGAAGTACTCCCTGGGAGAAACTATTCAAGGAACTATTATTTAGTAAGACAGGAAGCTTAATGATAAAAAATTACTGTGAAACATCTTGTGAAGTATATGTAATTTTGTTTGGGCTATGCACCTGAAATCCAGTGATTTTCTTCTGACTGGACTTCTTTTTCTTATTTTGCAGGTCAATTTGTTTCTTTTGCAGAAGCTTATTATCTGGTCAGAAAAGGTAAAGAAAAGATAAGTCATAGCCGAAGAGAAAACATGAAAACATGATGATACGATGCAGGTTGAGAGGTACCAGATGTATCATAAATATGACAGCTGCCTTTATGGGAACCAATTAATGCGCTCTTCAAAAAAGAAATAAATGTCAGACCTTAACATGAAGATATTAGATCAAAGAATTATGCAAGAATTAAGATGATTAAAACCTGTCCATCTGGGGTATAGCAAGCAGCAGTGACCATTTCATGCAAATCTTTCCAATCAACAATTTCACGGTTTTGAATGCTCCATATGCGGACTTTTTCATCCAGTGAACCACTGATGAAGTATCTATCATCAACAGGGTTGAACTGGATGCATGTCACTAGGATAAAAGATCAAAAAAAGAAAATTCAGCATGCTGGTAGAGTGACAAAACATTAAGGGCAAGGGGCGGGTAACTCTTACGTCTTACCATAGTCACTGTGTGAGAATGTTTTCAGACAGGAAGTGCTCGAAATGTGCCACAACTTCACCGTTTTATCCATTGAAGATGAAAGTAAGTACTGCAAAACATTTAAAAAAGGTATCATTGGGAAATTTTATACGGAGTTAATGGAACTTTACCGATCATAGTTCGTATGGAAGCACTGTCAGTGAGCACAAAGTCGATATGCAGCCAGAATAGAGAGGTATGGAATAGATTTTTTTCAGCTGCCAACTTAATACCTAAAAGGAATCCAACAAATTTTATGTGTCTAATCATGTGTTTGTGCTCTTGGAGTCAACTGGTCGGTGGATAAATGCAACCCTTTTCATAAATAAGTGTGATTAGGGAGGGGTAACTCAAATATGCAGAACCTGATAAATAGCAGTACGCTACTGATGGTTTGATGCAATGTGACTTAGCGCCAGGCCATTTGTAATCTTACTAACAGGTTAGAAAATGTGTCCTAACTCCCAAGAGACCATAAATTAAGACTCCACAACTTGATGCGACATGACTTAGTTCATGATGTTACTTAAGTTGTGAGCACTGAACAAACAACCCTTTCTACTTGCATTTAGTCAATATAAAACTTCTAAATAAATAAGATAATCCTAGAGTTTAGAAGCCCCCACACCTAGTCCATGCGATATTGTGAAACACATAATATCTATTTGCTGACTAAACAAGAAAAGATGGGAATTAACAAGTAGCCGGCGTTTAGAGTCGTAAGAATAAATTATGAAGGCACTGAAAAATATCATGTTCATGGCAATCTGGGCATTGGAATTTGGTATATTCTTTTGCCATTTTAAGAAAAATTCCTCCAAACGTTTGTCATGGCCTGATAATGCTTATATGCCGACAAAATCAACAATATGTGCATATACAAAAAGGTAAAACAATTTGGAGGAAGAATGCCAAAGGTAAGTAGAAAATAATTGATTATATGAATTACAAGTTACTGATTCAGTCTTTGCAGCTTACTATGCCAGAAATGCATTAAAATAGGCAGCTCTAGGTGCTAGGTTATTTCTGTCCTAACATGATTGAACCCAATTACCACAAAGATGGACTGTTGAAATAATGCTTCATAAAAATGCACCATTAACATTTCTGGAGTAAAATGAATGACACCAAGAATTAAGCAATTGCTATCTATAATCATTAATCATGTTTATGACATGCTTCTAGATTTCAGCATTTATCAAATTATTACTTGTCAAATATCAACTAGGGAAACTTTAGAACAAACAGCAACGCTAGAAATACCTGGGATTTGGACCAGCAGAGATCAAGCACGTCTTCTGAATGCCCCACGAAGGTCCGAATCGGCTTTTCTGACAGCGCAAACACATGTTCTGGCACCATTAGCCGGTCTGAGCTCACAGACCTATGACCCTCCAAGAACCTTGCCCGACGCTTCTTCTCACGGTTGCTCCCATTCACACTGCTAGCCAACGCTAATGTTGGCTCCGGTGAACCATTGCACACCATGGCAACAAAAGGATTGCACACTCCATTCTCCTCGCGCTTCCTCTCAAACACTGACACTTCCCAGACATGAATCACGCAGTCTTCCCCAGCACTCGCTAGGTACCGGCCATCTGGACTAAACCTGATGCTCCAAATGGACCCATTGTGAGCCTGAATCTCCTGGTTCATGAATAGGCCACTGAGCTCCTTGTACGACTTCCCATACTGCCTCACCTTAACGCGCACCGGGCCATGGTGCACGGCTCCGGCGCTATCCTGGCTGTCATCTGTTGCTGAGCTGGACCGGCGCCCGCCTTTCTCCGAGGACGTGTCCTTCTCGTCGCTGCTGCGGCGGTCGCGGGAGCTGACCACCATGGAGCCGGCGACGTTTCGAATGCTCCGAAGCCAGCTGCTATGCCGCCGGTAGCGCGTTGCTCCGTTGCTGGAGTCAGAATTGGACCTCTGGATGGGGGTGGACGAGCCGTTGTTTGAGCTGGAGTTGGCAGCGTTCTCGCGTCGCATGAGCTCCTGGACAATAGGCGAGCGGCCGACGCAGAGGTCAACAAACTCCTCCATGGTGAGCTGCCGGCCCGTGCCGACCTCCCGGAGCTCGAACTCCTCCTTGACCACGAACTCGCTGCCGTCGTCGAGGTTCCGGATTAGGCACCTCGGGTCGGTCTCCTCCCCTTCGGGCGTGGCCTCGGAGGAGCCCGACGACGCCTGGCGCGACCGCCCACCCAGCGGGGGCTTGGTCGCCGAGACCGGCACGGCGCCGTCTGATCTGGATCGGGGGATGGGCGAGACCGGCGCCGGGCGTACGGGCCCGTCGTAGGAGACCGATCGGCCCATCTCGTGGCGCGCTAGGGCGGGGTCCCCGGCGAGCCCCATCATCTGGAGCAGCTTCCGGCGCCGCTCCTGCACGGGCGCCGGCTCGGACGTCCACACGTCGAGCGCTGCGGCCGCGGCGGCGGCCGCGGCCCCGTCCCGGCGCCGTCGCGGGCGGTCGTTATCGTCATCGTCCGAGGCGGAGGTGGAGGAGCAGGAGGAGGAGAGCACGCGGTCCCGCGACTCGTAGAACACCTCCTCCTCCTCCTCTTCCTCCTCCTCCCCGCGCCGGCGCTCATCTCCGCGCCCGCATTGACCGCCGAGGAAGAAGATGGAGTCGACACGGCGCCGCCCCGCGGGTGGAAATTGCCCGGTCGGCACGCGGCGACGAGGAGGGATGGGGAAGCAAAGCGCCCGCGGCCGCGACCGCGCCCGCGCGCAGGTGGCGTCAGATCCACCACGGGCACGAGGCCCGCGACCGGTTCGTCGTCGGACGGGCCAATCGCGACGGGGACGGGTTCCTGCCCCGTGCCGCGCGCCTGCCTGCGCCTGCGCCTGCCCCTCGAAAAGTGGTGGTTGGTGCTGGTGCCGTCGTCGTTGTTATTGCGGTGGTGGCGATGCTTGCCACCCCCTCCCCCTCCTCTCCCCCGCTGCGGCTGCGCGCATCGTTGTTGGTGGCGGTGTTTACCAGCGGCTACTGTTTACTGTCGGGTAGGCAGGCGGTACAAATCGCCCTCCGCCCTCTCCAGCCCTGCTACCCCATGGGGAGGGAGGGAAGGGACGTTAAAAACCCGGCGGCCGTGGGGCCCATCCGTCAGCGAGAGCGCTCGGGCGCGACAGCTTGGGAAAGGGTAACCGCTCCTGCCGTCTCGGGGAAGTGGATTAGTTCCAAGGGGGAAGGCCCAGGAATGCGGACAATTTGGGGCGCGTGTTTTGGGAGTTTTAAGGTCAGCCCACGGGACGCGAAAATAGGCGTCTGCCGTGCGCTTTGGTTCTTTTACTTTTCGGCTGCAAAGAATAGTTCGATGCCAGTGCGTCTCTCGCGTCTCGGCTCCGGCGAAGGTATCGACGTCGTCATCTGTACTGTACGCGAATCCTGAGCTGGTGGTAAAACTTTCCGTCCACCAGTGGTCTTTTGTCTTTGTCTTGTTCGTTGAATTGATGGTTTCCAGAAGGTGGAAAAGGAAGTGTCTTTTGAATTTCCCTTAAAAAGAATGGTGGCTGGCAGTCAATTTTTTTAAAAATGGGGGGCAGGTAGACAGTATATCTGCCTATCTGAGTGAAGGATCTATCGATGTCAACGAAGCCTCCGTGTGTGAGAGATGTTGTTAGCAACGGTACCTGTAAACGTTAAGATGGGAATCACGTAAGAATTAAGGAAAGCACACACACAAACACACGCGCTCACGCAGGCGGCATGTGCCATGGCTAGCAGATTGGCACCACATGCAGCGTGTCAGGACCATCGCGCAACAGTTCATCAAACATCCACCAAAGCCTCACCGAAGCCGGACGGCCGGGCTGCCGGCGGGCATCCGATGCTGGGCAGAAGCTGGCAGCAGCACAGGCACAGCGGGCGCCTCCACTCTCCCCCGTCCCTTCGCCAGCGGCAACAACAACAACAAGCCGAAGTCGCCGGCGACGACGACACGCCCACTCCGCGTGCCCCCCCGACTGGAAAAATCCCGAGCGCGTGCCGCGCACCCCGACCCGACGACGCACCGCTGCCGCGCCGCGCGGTCCCGGTCCCGGTCCCGGGCCAGCATGCAGGAGCGCGGCGGCAGCGGCACGAACGCATCTGGTGTCCCTTCGGTCCCTGCGCTCGATCGACCACCCACGAGTCGCGATCGGTGGATGGATCGTCGGGGACGAGCGGAGCTGACCGCCGGGGGAGCGCAAAGCGCAAACCGAGCAGAGCAGAGGCAGTGGCGCAGCGCAACCGCAAGACCACCGCCCAGCTGCTGCGCTCGCGCCCAAAAGAGGGCTACGAATCGCAGCGGGCGCGGGCGGACCACACCGTCCTCGGCCCGGCGGGTGCGGGTCCCCGCGGCAATTACCTGCGCTGTCGGAGCAGCTAGGGGCAGCTGGATGTCCATGCTACTCCCAGTAGGCACGTAGCCGCCCCTCTAGCTCTAGCTAAGATGTTCGTTTAGGCCGGGATTATTCCGGCGCATATACACGCACCGTACCGTACTGGGCGCACACGTATACACAGTACAGTACGGGGGAGTACGTGCAAAAAGGCCCCTCTGGTCTGGTTGGCACGCCTGTTCTGCGGGCCCGGCCATCTCCGTATACGCCCAGCCAAACAAACAACAGTGTCCGTGTCCCCTACGCGCTGCCTGGTTGGTTATACACGACCAACATGATTTGACGGGCAGGTTAAGGGGCCCTCCCGGGCTGATTAAGCGCAGGCCTGGTTCTCGTGGCGGTGGCACGCAGCGATGGCCAGCTCGGCGGAAAATGACGTGGTGAAGGTGAAATGAAAACAATTAAACAAGGTTAGTGAATGAAATCATCAAAAGCTGGTGGTGTTCATGGCCGGTTTTGTCCGTTTTGCTCATCTGTGTTCACGCAATGGTGGCCTTCCGATGGATCCACATCCACCGTCCATGGTTTTGGTTCAAGCACGATGGATGGATAAATATGTGGAAGCTGAATTATTGCGGCTCAACAAATCAAAGCGAACCCATACCGTCCATGCTTTTCTTCGTTAATACGGCCCCCCTTTTTGTACATGTCCAGAAAAGGACCGAGCAGGAAACCGATGTTGCAAAAGCAGAGTATTTTAGGCGAATGGAGCATCAAAATCGTATCAGCAAGGAAATCAAGACTTCTGAATATCGATTCCCTTCGATCTTAGCCCCTTTTTTTCATGTCTTCTTCTAGACTCTGCTGCTATAATAAATATAAAAAGAACTAGACAAACCCTGGACAAGTTGATCTCCAGCATCCAAGAAATACTTGCTGAGGTGTGCTCATCTACAAAGTCAGCACCAACTAAGGCTTGCTAATACCTTTGTATCAGCATGTGAACTGAACACCACTACAGTAGTCCACTACTCGAATCCGCTGTCAGCAGTGCCTCGAATAAAAATCGCGCAATGCTTGAGAATACATTATTCAGAAAAGCAAAGCTCCAACGTGCTAGCTACATATATAATTATATAGTGTACTGCTTTTGAGCTCTTAGCCTAGGATCTCGTATTATATATATAGATTTAGCGCACATGAGCTTTGACTAACTTAACTAAGGTGGTGGACGATGACATCACCGTAATTCCTAGTGATGTAATTGCCTAATCTAATCTCACTGGCACGGTGACCCGTGAACAAGAGTTTTGGCAGGGTCACAAGGGAAAGACCGGGCAGTGGATAAAAGATGGGTACATCCAAGCAGCAGCAGTAGATAGCACTAGTAGGTCCGTGATTAATTAATTAATGAACTGATGAAGCAGGCTTACAGCTAACTCAATCACTGATACCACTGCTAATCAAACAGCTACTAGCTGCTGCGTGTTGACGGAAGGCTGTACTACTGGAGTAGTAGCCCTGCTAGAGGACGCAGGCTGGGGAAAGCCTAGTTCCGTAGCCCGCACAGGGCACAGGTGGAGGGTGGTACCGGCTGGAAAAAAGCCTGAAAAAGCCGTCACCGAAAACATGTGTCCCCATCAATGCATACGCTGCCTAGTGCCGGTGGATCATGGATTTACCGCGGTGGCCACTGCTGTGCTGGCCACGCGCGCGCGCGTATGGAACACAAGCACAAACCCAAACCACAAGGCCACAACCACAAGCAAACGCATGCCCTTGCCATTGCCAAGGTGGCTGCACCATGACCTGTTGCCATCTCCAAACAGTGCCGCGTCGTCGTCGTCCCAGTCCCAGTCCCCAGCACCAGCAGAGCAGAAGCAGAAGCAGAGAGAGCCCAGCCCAGCCCAGCCGGCCAAGGGCCAAGGCGCTGGCCGTTGCGGTTTAAAGTCTCTGCCTGCTCCAAACGACACATGAGCCTCAGTGATGGCATGAGAGAATCCCCTCCTGACTTGCTGAGAGTTACCGGCACGGCGGCCCCCCCCCCCCCCCCCCCCCCCCCCCCCCCGCCCGCCTGCCTTTGTATTAACGCCAAAAGTCCAAACTGCATGCGTTACAGGGAACGGTGCTGTTGGCCAGACGATCCGCGGTTAAACCGACAGATCTCTCAGTAATGCCTCTGCTGCACCGCACCGACACCGACGACGTACTGACGAGCTGAGCACGGGGCGGGGCGACAAAGAAAAGTTCCCAAAGTGCAAAGCCCACAGTGCGCTGCTCGGCGCTCGCACTGTTCAGCCGGTGATGCATGCACACAGCCTCACAGTAGTGTCGCCCTCGATCTCGAAAGCGTTTTGCCTTGTCTGAAAAGGCTACTCGTCCTACAATCATTTCATTATTTTTCGAGCTCTATAAGCAGCTATTAGAGCATGGTTAATGGTTGGACCAAGTATTTAACTATAAGTCAAGTAACAAGAATCAAGCTATACCTAATAATTAGACTTTTACTTAGCTATAAGCTTTTTTTATTATTATATGTTTCTGTTCTCTCTCCTATCTTTTCTCACAATCATATATGTTGAGACCTATTAATACCTATGCATGTGTGCCTAGCTTGGTGACAAAACAAAAGTCAAGCTCTCACCTCTCTCTTTCCTTCTCTCCTCCACATTATCAAAAATACTGACCGCCTTAGATATAAGTCCATTACTGTACCTGCCCTTAGCGGGGGCTCGTTGGTGCTGCTCCGGCCACAGCTACGAGACGTGCCTGCCCCGCCGCCTTCGGAAGAACCACGGCGATTCGACTGTACCGGGACACGCGCGGAGCCGCGGAGGCATCGCCTCCCCTCGCCAGGCCGCCAACGCTCTGATCCCCAGCGTCAGGGGCGGCACGCAGGCGTCGATTTTGCGATTGCGAGTCAGTAGTGCGCGCATTGTACGTGCTAGCTCGTGACGCGTTTGCGAGACAGAGAGCGCTGCAGGTGCAAGTGCAATGCATGTAGAAAGAAAAGACCGCCGACCGGTTGCCCTCCCGCTCCGAGCGGCCTCCGGGCGGCGGATCGCTGCGGCCGTCGATGACGATCCTTTCTGTCGTCGAGCGCAGCCTGTGGGTGCGTTTGCGAGGGCGGCCCTGCAGCCCGGCTGCGCCCCTAAAGTGCAACTTGTCGTGTTTGTCGTCGTGGTCGTCCTGGTCCGCGAACGAGCCTGCCTTTCCAGAGCCAAAAACACCCCGTCGCCCTGGCTCTGTGGAGACGACCAAAATCTTCGTTTCCCTCTAGCCCGGCTCCTCACGGCACACGCGAGCATTTTTCTTGTGGTGATTGCTCTATAATCCCGGCTGTCTGATGGGTCGCAACACAGACTTGTTTGAGCCAGGGTCAGTTGGTACAAAGACGCAAACAAGCTGCGTTGCAGCACTTGGGTCTGGTCTAACCAGGCCTGGCCTGTTCGGCTAGCCAGGCTCGCCCGCCCGCTCGGTACAGGGCCGCAAACGCGCCCTGCAAACGCGCCCTAAGTGTCCGTCTCCACGCGCGCTCGTAATCCTTCTTCTGTGTCATTGTGCGCGGAGAAGCATCCGATGCTTTCAGATCGATGCATCCCGGCCAGCGTGGTATTAAGAAAAATTGATCAAAAGACAAATTATGGACTGTGCATACTTTGTTTTTTTTCGTTTTGACGACGCAGTAGAGCGTGAAGCCTCCGCTGTAGGTGATAGCAATTGCTACAGTTGGGACAGTTCGCCGCTAATATTTAACACAAGATCGACCAAAAGCGCGTATTTAACGACACGAATCTCGATCGATCGCTCAATCGCTCGCTCGATCGGGACCATGCATGCGCCATGCTCTACTGTAGGCAAGCATATTGCACCATGCAGAACACAGGCCCACCCTCCACCACTGTAGTCTGTAGGGGACAGAGAGAGAGAGCCACCGGTCACTTCGTTTTGGTAATCAACGTTCTCGTCGTTTCCCCGACCAAATCATGGGCCTCCCCTCCCCTCCCCTCCCCGGCAGAACGTTGGTTAGGCACCTGGCCCGCGACGTGCCGGCGCTGTTCGCTCCTGTACGTCCAGAGAAACCACGAACATGCCGCTTGCCGCCGCCGCCGCGCCGATCCTGGTCGTCGTTCCTGCCGAACTGCCGATCGATCTCCGTGCACTCCCCCGCGCGCGCGCGCGAGGCGTGCTCGATGGACACAAGGGCTACATCATGTGCGGGCGTGCGCGGCCGGCCGGCCGGCCGGCAGCCGGTCGATGTCGATCTCATGCATGGCGCCCTCTCGAGCCGGCCGGGTCACGCGCGGCCACGCCAGGGGGGATCGGAGCCCCGGCCCGCGAGCGTGACGTTGGCAAGTTGCGGCTGGCTCGGCCAAGACAACGCGCTTGCTCGTACCGCTATGCTTTATTAATCGCTCGCCGTAACGTCCTGCGCTCGATCGGTTGCTTAGCTAGAAGCCTAGAGCTAGGCGGCTAGGCCACCCGCGCACCAGCTGCCTGCCTGCCTGCCGGTTTCACCAACCGTGTGCATGTCTAAATTAACCAAACCAAACCAAAGGGAAAGATCAACGGGCAGGGGCTTAGCTGAAGAAGATGGTGCGGCAAAGCCAAACCTGTGGGCTATATAGGAGTTTAGATATGGGATAGGGACAGTACGTAGGACACGCGTTCGCTAAGTTAGGGATTAGTTGGACCATGAGGCCAGCCCAGCCGGCCGGCCGCCACACGTACGAAAGGGATCTGGGAAGAAGAACATGGCACGCGTCCCGGTTGGTGGCGTGAATCGTGACGGAGCTAGCTAGCTCGATATGTATGCCTCGGTCCTTGCATGGCTTAATTGTGCCCTTCTATTATTGGGATGGGTTACATGGCGTGCGTGCGTACGAACAGAATATTTATGTATGGGCAGCATTGTGGCAATCGATCGCTTACATATACGGGTACGAATACGATACATACGCATACGTGATTGTGCTTCGGAAGGAAATAAAATTGCATAAGAGAGTCCAGAAATTCCAAAATCTGTTGAAAAGATTTCTTCTTAGCGCGATCGATAACCAGTGGTCCAGTGCAAACTCATGAATGAAGGTGTCCTTGTCACCATTGTCCCACAATATATAGTGCTAGGGACATCATAAAGACTTTCCGAGCCTTTTGTGAGATTTGATTTGGTGATATTACCCAAATTTGTATTGTCATGCACTACCGTCCAGACGTGCTTTTCTCAAGAGAATAGTTAAGGTCTTTTGTCATGTTATAATTTGGCTGCTTCCATGTATTTAATGAATTTCTATCCCTAATCTCTGTACTCTGCGTTTTTTAATGTCTTAATATAACTGTGTTTTTTTAAAAAAAAAACAAATGAAGGTGTCCCTTCTTTGGCAGGCTTGAACTGAATATCATTTGTGATTGTGACTAAAGATGCGGCCATTTCATGGTTCAGGCTGACCATATGCTCTGAAATCTTATAACGGTAATCTAAAATGGGAAAAGGGCCACATGCCAATTTAACTTGAAGGACATGCAAGCAGCTCAAAACGGCACAAAACATCAGACTGCTTTTTTTTTCTCAAATACGCAAAATATCTACGTATCTTTGTAATTAAATTAGAAATATTTGATACACACAGCGTGCTTCTAGCAAATGTACGTGCTAGGAGATCTACAGGACAGGACTACAGCCGTGGACTGAATCTTTCTAGCAAAGACTGTCTTGCAAATCAATAGAGCTCCAACGGCCTAGCTCACTGTCTTGCACCTTTGAGAAGTTGTCCAAATCCAAGTACTAAGCATGGTATGTCTATTTTTTTTTTGCGTCCGTAGCATGGAAGCTCTGCGTATTTTTTCGCGAAAAAAACTGAATTGAGCTTTTCCAAATCCAAGTCCTAAGCACGATGTGTTTGATTCTCTGCGTTCTTTCATGACTCGATCAATAAGATTTAATTATGAATACTCCAATCATCTCTCCGCTGTGCCTTTGAGACAGAGGCGTTGCCTCGTTACATTTATTAGGGGTGCAAATGCACCACCTCAAAAATGAAAAAAAAACAGTAATTTTAGCTAAAGATTTTGCTATATATGCATCCCTTCATTATACATGTTTATTATGCACCTACAAGATAAGTGTATCCCTCTCTAATTTGTTTTAGCTTAACTATTGTTTTCATATGTTGCAATTGTTCATCAAGTTCCAAAGAACTGATCTTAAGCATGCATGAGTAGATAGGGCCATAGGGGCAAATGAAATAGGCTATAAAACTGTTGGGAGTATGCCCTAAAGGTAATCATAGAGATAATTGTATTTCCTTGTATCCATGACATGTTATGAGTTAAATGAATATCCATTAAAGACAACTTATACTGATTAGCAATTATGTGAATTGTTTGTGAAACTCTTTTACTTGTATGGTTATTCTAAAGTTGTCCTTGATCAGAGTTAGTGCAAGAACGCACATGAATATTAGATCAACACGTTATTAGTTGATGACTATGTTTCACAAGTCATGAACATAGAGATGTCAAACTAATAATGTGGGCACATGTATGACATGGGTTGGACAGACCCGACCTGAGATTGTCTCTATACACATCGTGTACGTTATGTCCTTAGACCTGAAATTGTCGTATGTACTCAAGATGTGAAACGTCCTACTTAGGGACTACCAAACTCTACTCCGTGACTGGGTAGTTATAAAGGTAGCTTTCGGGCTTGTCGGAAAACATGTTGTGAGACATAGTCAATTAAGATGGAATTTGTCACTCTCTAAATGAGAGAGATATCACTGGACCACTCAAATGATTAGATCATGAAATGCATAACCGTGCTTGGGTTAAGTTTTAACCTACGAGTTGGACCAAATATCATAAGGCAAAAGAATAACAAGTATATGGTATTGTGGTAGTTCGTCTGATATGATCATAGTGTATGCATAGGAGTTGACACGCCTTGCTAGAGGCCGCTATCAACTATTGGTCAAGTAAGAGTACTTGGGCCATGTCTATGTGTGCGTGAGCCCATAGGGTCGCACGCTTAAGGGGCTGGAAGCCTGGACCCGAATTAGATTAGGCTTAGGGTTACTAATGGGCCTCCAACGTGGGAGCTCGTTAGGACACCTATATAAGCAAGGGGTGGGCGCGGGGCAAGATCAATCCACGCCTTTTGGCAGTCGTTGTTGTCTCCCCACGCTTGCGCCTTCTGCTCCTCGCGGACCTAGTAGTCCGGAAGCGCAACGCTTCCTCCCTGCACGTGTGGGATTCCTCGGAGGTGTTGCATCTGGAGCACAAGGATGAACCACATGAAGGGGACGTTGAGACGGACTACCTCACAACTGCACGGCATTGCTACGACGCGCACGACTATATCGAGTCGCATCCGCTGCACCTGCGCGTCTAGTGGTAGTCCCGTGATCTATAACTAGCTCTAGTTCCTGGTTTATGGGGTAGAAAATTTTTATTTTCTGGCTAGCATAGTAACCTCATAACCCTACAAAAACTATTGTGCGAAGTCAGTTTTCCGCGGAAAATTTTGGTCTTAGCAAGAGAGAGAGGGGAAACGCAAGCCAAGCCGGCCACTTGCTCGCCACCATCAAGCACACGGCTGATCTTTGGATTGAGGCCGGAGCCGACAAGTTAGGTTGTTTATTACGCGATTAGTCTGTAAGGTCCAGGACCGGGGGGAGTGTGGGATTCTTATTTGTTTGTAAACCCTCGGTCAGCGCGTCAACGCTTCTGTAAAAACTCTCTTCTACTTAAATACAAAGATGTGCAAGTCTTTTGCGTATTCGAGAAAAAAAATTTGGTCTTAGCTAAGGAACTAGTTCAGGGAAAGGCTTCGCATGGTCGAACTAAAGCCACACAAAATAAGATTATAACAGAGAGCGCACAGATCTTCTTATTGGATTGAGTCCTTAGGGTTATGGTTTCTTTATGTCAAGTTTCTTGATACTAAAAAATTATTTTCTTCTCCTGCTCCTCTTCGGCGACGTTAAAAGAACTGGGTGAAATCGTCTTCTTCATGACGTATCCATTGAAGATGAGGTCCCCGGTCGACACCTATGACGTCATCAATTTCATCGACATGACGACATAAAGACTTTTATTTCCGAACTGCAACATCAAGGCGGAGATGGTGTCATCGCCATAGAATAATTTTCACCAGCCTCTTCTGCGTTTTGCTGTGGTTAGATCTGACCACGATAAAGAACTAGGGAGAATAGTTTCAGATTAGCCTTCTTCATTCTTTGGTGGCAGAAAAAAAAGGAGGAGGACAAAAGAAAGAAGTTTCTTTAACTCCGGCTACAGGAATGTTGTTCGTTGGGCATATGTTCGCAGGCCTACTGTTGTTGCCGAGTGTTTGTCTGTGCGGTCATCTATACAAAAACAAAAGGTTTGGTTTTGAGATTCAGAGCTTTTCACAGTGTGGGTATAATTTAGATGAAAATCAGTTTCCGAATATATCAGTATAATTCAGAGTGCTCGTAACATGTTGATATACCCAACTATTACATGCTATAAGTCTTTCGTTCATCATTAAAAAAAAGATTGCTTGGGTTCTCAACGATCCTACAAAAAAACATGCGTGGGAGGCAAGGGCGCCGGCAGCACTACTGTGCTTCCAGAGTTCCAGTTGCCCTCGAAACAAAAAGCTCTGAAGCTCTCTCACTTCCGCACGGAAGGCCTGCTTCGCCGTCAGTGCTTGCTTCTTCTCGCCATAGCTACCGCTGTCTGCGTGGCTCTGACCTTTTCCGCGGCTATCTGGTCGATGCACACAGACCGGTGACTAGCACTGGCACTCAGCTACTCCGTGTCCGTGATACTACATCGACGTCAGAAACAGAACCGGGTACAGTACGTCCTCGAGGAAGGAAGGAAGGAAGGAGACCGAAGGAACCCTGCAACGGCACATCATATGGAAGGCAGAGAGCAGATCGAGGCACAGCCCACAAGCCACTACTGGCTAGGCTAGCCGCTAGTCCGCTAGGCGTTGTTCCGGCCGGGGCGGATCGGAGCGCCTCCACATTATTGTACTGTACCATCAAGGATCACGTACCGCGCTCATAAAAGGTGGCCAGAAAACAACGGACGGACGGATCCATCGGCCATTCGGCCGGCCGGCCGGCCACCAGTTGTGCCAATAATTCCAGGTCCGCGCATGGCGCATGCATGCATGCATGCGCCCGATCCCGAAACCTCCTCCCCACGCCGCCGCGCGATCAGATCATCCTCCGTCCATCCACTCACCCGGCATGGCACATTGGCATGGGCTTGTGCCGTACAACTCACGCACGATGGATCGGCCACCAGCAGCGGTACGGATGATTTGGCGCTGCCGGCATGGTGCACTCCGCAGCCCGCACTCGCACGGCATCAAAGGCCCAGCCGCTCGCCTCTGCAATCTGCATGCGTGCCACGAGCGAGCGAGGAAGAGCGGATGGGAGGAGCGCTGCGTGCACCGAGCGAGCGTCCCCCGTGGCGTGGACCGGGCATAGGCGTAGGTGGGGGGTGCGCCCACGCCGGCGGCAGGCGGCAGCTGTATGCTGCGCGCATCGATCGCATTAACGCCGGGCCGGCGCGGCCGGCCCCGGTCAGAAGTGGTCGATCAGCTAGCCACGAGCAGGACCCGGCGGCGCCCGGTTGATGGAGTACTACTACGTCCAGGCAGCGGCAGCTAGCACTCAACAGGCCCTTTAACTCGGGTCCTAGACGTGCTAGACTCTAAACGACGAGATCGGACCCAAAATTTTGTCAGGTCTTTAAGCTTATATGTATTGACAGTACGTGGCTCTGTTCTGGTCCATGATCACGAGCTACGCAGTCGTAGTATGTACACTACAGGCTTTTAGGGTTTAGCCCGCCCGTGAAGAATCAGAAGAAAAAAAGAATGGCGAATGAGTACAGAACTAGCACATTCATGCATACAGTATATACGGTCCACTGCTTGTACGGATGAATGTCCATTATTGAGAAAAATCGGCACTGAAGAGTGAAAGAGTTCAGTCTGATCGTCGGTCGTCACATGCACCAGATGTGCCCACGGTGCTCGCCTGCTCGGACTTCGTCGTAGAAGACGATTTGCACGTACGTACGTGTACATCACGATGGAGTTAACGTTGTGATGCGTTATCAATACTTGTTGAACTCTCTGAAGTCTCAACCACTGATAATGCATACCGATCTAAAATAATACATACATAGACTTTGTTTGATGAAATCTATGGTGTTACAATGTCAACTGATCAATTCGAATAGACACGTCGGATAGAAGGCCTATAAACTTGGTATAAGCAGGCCCTGTTGATAATTTGGTCGCAAAAACTTGGTTTTACGAATTGGTGCACGTTTTCCTCGTATATATTTCTTAAGGATTCGCCTCATCTTGATAGCCCTGTTGATAGCGAGGCAGCGTGTAGCCGTGGACTGTACACATTTGGTATGCAGGCGGGGGCGGATGCCTCACGCATACGCTCGAGACCTGATCCTGCCATGGAGATAGCCAACCAGCTACCCGACAAAGACATTTCTAGAGCTAGAACAGGCATTCTCTGTTTCGAAAGCACACCCACGCTTGATAGTTTGCACGCGGCATATGTGTGGATATGGACCAACAGCTCCTTACAACACGTCCATAAACTCAGAAATGTGCAATAATGGTTAGCAAACTCACGAGCACCACTCCCATTGGCCATTCCTCAAGCTTCATGGCCGAATTCTATATGTGTCGATCGATGAGTGCATCGTGCTCGATCGAAAGATGCCGAGGCATCGTGCCGGGGATCTAGATCTTCCTCCATCCCAAGTTCCCAGCTGCCAGCCGTGTTCTGTGCCTGCCGTCCTTGTCTATCAGTGCGTTTAGGGCCCGGAAAGCCACTCCACAACCGCCGCTGCCGGCCGCTTTGCCCTGGCACTGCACCATCGCGATTCGCGAGTGTATACTATAGCTGATAGGGGACGCGTGGGGGTCAGTGGCGATGGGCATGGGCAGAACCCAGATGGGGGATCAACGGTGGCGCGCCGCGGGTAGGTCGCCCATGTCCGGTTGGCAGTTGCCGACGTCGCGGGCTTTGGCTTTGGCTTTGGCAAGTGTCCGTGTCGCGCAGTGCAGTGCAGTGCAGGCAGTTGCCGACGTTGATGCATCTTTAAGGCAGTTGTCTGAAAGTGACACGCGCCAAAACGAACTCTGCGAACACTACTCAAGGTACCGTGTCAGTCAGTCTGAAAGTGAACGATTGTCCTGGCATCACTTCGCATTGTAGCACTCCGTGCCACTACTGGCCACCAGCTGTTGGATCAGTACACTGCTGACTGTTGTTAGCAGGATGGTCCGTCTGTCCGTCGTCCGCAGGGCAGGGACACCACGACAATCAGGTTTCTGGCGCTTCTTCACTCACTCCGTGCTTTCGCTAGTCACTTTCCCCTACATCGCCCACCCTGTTCACGGGCATGCACGGCGCCTAGTACAGCTTGTTGGACGGTCGACGATGGACACCCTGTTTCCCCGTTCGCCAGAGCCTGTTGTCACCGCGAGACAAGACTTGTGATGCGCATGGCTTCTGCTGTCAATCACAGCGGGGATTGCCGGCTCCCGGCTGCGATATTTCGCTGCGAAAAAAACAAAGCATGCCCGGCGGATCGATACGCCGGGCTTGCGCTGCTTTCGTTTGGTTTGGTTTGGTTTGTTACTGCTAGTGAAGTTTGTCGATTTCTTCTAAAACAGCGCGGTGGAGCCCGTTTCATTAGTTCCGACCCAGCTTTTTGCCGGGCAGATAGTTGGAGTAGTACATCTGAACCAACAGCTGCAGGGGAAGCAAAGCAGAGAGTCTTCCTGCTCATTTTCTGACCACGAAGGCGGCGAGTACAGAGCACCGGCACAATTTCGCCTTGGGTCTTTTTTTTTTTTAACTTCTACTAGAGTTGAGTTCTAGCACGCGAGAATTGCTGTACCAAGTGCTGCTAGTACTACCTCGCACGCAGTGAGTTGTGCGGACCACGTTAGCCGACGTGACTGCAGAGAACCGAGATGACAGAGCAGTTGGGCGCGTGTGTGTGCGCTCAATCAATCATTGTGCTGTGCGTGCTTTGTTCTCGACTCACCAGACGGACACGGATCGATTCGACGGACGGGCAGCGACAAACGAGAGAACTGCACGAGGGACGGGCAGCCTCAGTAGCTCAGGTGTGTTCGTTGGTTAGCTACCGGCTGTAGGCTTGGCCTTTTTAAGGTCATGTTATGTGGTGGCTACTCTGAGGCTGAGGTCAGAGGTCGATTCCATTCCAGCAGCCGTTGTCGTCCAAAGTCCACAGGCTCCGGTCGCGATTCGTGGATGCTGGTAGGTTGGTGAGGGGCAGCGACCCGGCGCGTCGTGCGTGGACCGGACCCCAGCCGCCGGCCCCCAAGCGAAGTGACACCACTCCAGACGGCAGACTTCACTGGGGAAGCGCAGCAGGGGATGCTCATGCATGCATGGGCGGGGGGGGGGGGGCCTTCGCTGAACGCCGACCACGGTGCGGCGCGGTTGGGTTCTTCTACTGTTACCATATCATTCTTGGCGTGGCGCACAGAAGTTGCATGATACTGTGGCGCTCGTTGTTTCGCAGACTTTCTGTCGGTTTTGTTTGGAGATGGAGATTTGCATGGCCGTGAAGGCCGCAGGGGACCGTGAGTCTGCTGCTAAAGAAATTACTCCCACTGCACTCATAAGCGCTAAACGACATAACTTGTCAATAAGTAAATATATTCTCGTGAAATACATTTGACCATATATAAACATTTATGATCAAGGGTAGGGAGTATTTCTTATGGACTGTTAGCGCAAAAGAAGCACTTTTATGTGCGTCTTGTTACATCCACACAAAGTCCGAGTAGAATGGATTTACATGCATCTTACATTCTTATCTCCTTCCGTTACAGAGCCGATTGTATAATACTTTTTCTTCCCTAGTGTGAACATACGTGCACAAACTCTATCCGTATGAGCACCTTCAAGAATTGAGCCGACATATCTCACGAAGTCACCGCAGACGTCTCGCTGTCGTCGTCTACCACTGAAACCATAGCTTCGTTAAATCCTAAAATAAATCCAGAAAAATACGAGCACTTGTGCCAAGTCGAGAATTTAAATCCGAATGAGCAGATTCCACCACAAAAAATCTAACCAACGATTCTATGGTCAGATCCCCACTATTTTTGATCATAATACAAAGATGATGCGTAAACTTTTGTGTATTTGAGAAAAAAAATATTTTGCTCTTAACATAGTTCTCCATGGGCCTTTACTTCTGTAAGGAACAGACCACGGGCCTTCCCTGAAAGGCTTCCCTGGACCCTGTATGTAATGGAGACGAGGCTTTCGTATTGCATCGTGGGCTACGATTTGATGGAACTAGCCTCAAGGGCCTGCTTTTTATTAGAACGGCACAATCTGGTCCCTATCTCTTTGCCTGGGACTTTTGGGTCCAGTGGATCTCCCGGCCCTCGAACTGATTTTGCTCCAGACACACACAAAAACAAAAGCTAGGAAACTGATCACAGCACGTTGAAGACGGTCGGTCATACACTTGCTAGGCTGTGGCTTCTGCCGGGTCTCCAGCAAGATAGAGCATGGAGCTCGAAGCTCCGTGGTGTGACGAGTTCATCAGTACAGGTGTCGCTGCCGTAGTACTCCGCCTAGTCGTCAGGATTGCTGTTTCGCCTTGTTTTCCATGTCTGACGTTTTTCTTTAATTGGCACAATCCACATGAAAAGGCATGAGATTTAGTTGAAAAAAATTGTACTAACGTTAATCGAACGAATTGTTCTAAAAACTTTGAACAATTTCCTCGAACAAGTTGAGTAACTTTTGTTTTTAAGATCCGGATTGGTTACCTGGCAAGGTTACCAACTTATCATGTGAAAATGAAGTAGCGGATTGGTTACCTGGCAAGGTTACCAACTTATCATGTGAAAATGAAGTAGAGTAGTTTTCATGAAAATCTCATGTAATTTTTTAGCACATTAATTAGCAGCCTCTGCGTATTGCCTTGTGAGCAAGTGTTTCGAAATTCAGAACCTTAAGAGATGAGGCAGGCGCTCACTGTAGACTGTAGTGATTGATATATGCTTTCCGAACATTTGAGTAAAATTGTCAGGCTTTCAGGCTTCAGCTGAGCCTCCGAGGAGGTGAGGACCAAGAGGCCATATATATCGGGAACCTTCTGCCAACGGAGTATATATCCTTACCAATCTTCTCCTCGGTAGGTAAAGAGAGAGCTCATCATGAGATGTCGCATTTCCTTGCCATTTTGTGTGATTGCACAATTAGTACTGAGCAATCGTACATGTGCCGTCGAAGCAAAGTCAAGGTCCATGAGGTATGATGATGCTGAGAGATCTTATATCTAGTACAAAGCAGCTCCAAGCCTGCGGTGACATTTTATTTCTACTGGCGATTTCAGTTATCATGCGCCAATGAAAACGGTTGCGTACGGACCAAGCTACGAACCGTCAGTGTAGACATATTACTACTGACGGTTTACCTAAGATAACCGCCTGTGGAAATGACTCATTTCCACAGGCGGTTCAGCTAAGTCAACCGCCAGTATAAATAGATTTACAGTGACGGTTGACTTAGCTGAACCGCCTGTGGAAATGCGTCATTTCCACATGCGGCTATCTTAGGTAAACCGTCAGTAGTAATATGTCTACACTGGCGGTTGACTTAAGCAACCGCCAGTGTTATTCCTGTAGTTATATTTATATATATATATATATATATATATATATATATCCTTCTTCCTCTCCGAGAAATACTGTAGCTGACAGCCAACTTCCATTGGTGGCGATTTTGGAGGTCCATATTTCTTCAAATACAAAGGAGAAGTTTTGATCTTCATTTTTGAAAGGAGGTTGCTAAGAAAGGTTAGTTTATGCCTCTCTTACCTCATTTTGTCCATTCCTTGCTCAATTTGAGTCCCTTTTTGGATCTAGGGTTTCACCATGAGTGAGAGAGAAGGGTAGCTAGGTTATGGGCAAGATTTTGTGAAATGTTTATGCTTAAGATGGTTAGATGATGCCTCTCCACTCTCCCAACTCATGTTTTGTTGTCAATTTAGTTTATACAAGATTTTTTTAGTTGTATGTATATATAGCTATAGCCATGAATGGTATGAATGGTATGTTCATGTAGAGAGCAATATAGGTCCATTTAGTTAGTATTTTTTTTCTTTATTTGCATAAATTGTTCCATGAATTGTTTGTTTGTATGGAGAGACAAATATAGGTTTAAAAATTGTATCTTATAAAATGGATTTTTTAGTTGTAGCTAGCAATGGATTGTGTTCATGAAGTGTTTTCATATGTAGAGAGCAATATAGTTTTTTTTGTTAGTTCTCTAATAAAGTAGGTTAATTATTTAGTGTATTTTCTTTATTTCTCAAATTGTTTCATGAATTATTTGTTTGTGTGGTGAGACAAATATATGTTTAAAAATTGTACCATATGATAAACCCTATACTTAATCATATCCCTTCTTCCTCCTCGATAACTCTTCTAGCTCGCAGTCAACTATCATTGGAGACGTTTTTAGAAATCCAGATTTTTAAAATACATTTGGAGAGGTTTTGATATTTATTTTTTTGGAAGGAGGTGCTAGCAAAGGTTAGTTTATCTCTCTCTTGCATAGCTAGGCCTATGGTTTCAACTTTTAGCATACAAATAATTCATTATATTTTTGTATAGGTACGATGGATAGGTCATTATGGATGTATGAGTTATCAAGACTAGATCCATCATACTTACCAGAAGTGCATAAGTTTGTTGACGCTGCTAAGAACCATGCTTGGAGAACAAAGATGAAACACATACATTGTCCATGCATAGACTGCAAAAATGTTATTGTATTTGATGACACTCAAACAATCCTTTCTCATTTAGTCTGTCAGGGGTTTATGAAGGATTACTTGATTTGGACAAAGCATGGAGAGGGTAGTTCTGTGCATTATACAACGACAAACACTGCAGATATTGATGTTGATCTGCATATGCTTGTCGATGGGTTTCAGTTCATACACGAGACACAACAACCTCTTCCTGATCATGGTTTTGATGGAGCAAATGAAGGTGAGGTCCTGCCAGATATGGTGGCAGAAGATGTAGAATTATTAGAGGCACTGTTGCATCGTCATTTAGATGACCCTTCAATGTTCTTCATGAAAGGTATGGATTCCCTGATGAATGCAACAAAAGAGCCTTTGTATGATGAGTCTAAGGGTTGTACCCAAGAGTTCACGACGCTGCGTTCTGTGCTTAAGTTGTTGATGTTCAAAGCTAGATATGGTTTGTCTGATGTTGGCTTTGATGTGTTCTTGAGTATTATCGCAGACATGCTTCCAAAGGAGAACAATGTACCGGCTAACACGTACTATGCAAAGAAGTTAATCAGTCCGCTCACTATGGGTGTTGAGAGGATCCACGCATGTAGAAATCATTGTATCCTATATCGAGGTGATGAGTATAAGGACATGGTCAACTGTCCAAACTGTGGTGCAAGTAGGTACAAGACGAATAAAGACTTTTGAGAAGAAGAATATGCTGCCTCCAAGTGTAAAGGAAATAAGAGAAAGAAGACCCAACAGATAGCAACAAAACCCCCCACAAGCAAAGAAAAAGACGAAGTAGACTATTATGCCCAGAAAAAGATTCCTGCTTTAGTGATGTGGTACCTTCCTATGGTTGATCGATTGAGGTGTTTGTTCGCTAACACAGAGGATGCCAAACTTATGAGCTGGCATGCTTCAGATGAGCACAAAGATGATGGGAAGCTTCGTCATCCGACTGATGGCACGCAGTGGAGAGATTTCAATAACAACCATGAAGACTTTGTAAAGGAAACAAGAAATGTTAGATTTGCATTGAGTACTGATGGAATGAATCCATTTGCTGAGAGGAGCAGCACACATAGCACATGGCCAGTGATCCTCACCATCTACAACCTTCCCCAATGGTTGATGCAAAAGCGGAAGTACCTTTTACTAACCATCCTTATCTCTGGGCCTACACAACCTGGAGTGGACATTGATGTTTTTTAGAGCCCTTAATGAAGGATATGAAAATGTTGTGGGAAACAGGTGTTCAAATGTGGGACGAGTACCGCAAAGAATCTTCCACGTTGAGAGCAATTATTTTTGTTACGATCAACGATTACCCTGCTCTCTTCACATTATCAGGGCAGTTCAAGGGAAAGGTTGGTTGTGTATTCTGTATAGATGAAACCGCTTACGTGTCCCTCGATGCATCTAAGAAGTTAGTGTACATGAGACACATACGCTTCTTATCGAAAGGATACAGGTACCTCCTTAAAAAGATGGCCAAGTACTTCAACAATAATGATGAACTACACTCTATTGCACCATCAGGTAACAGTAAAGGCCAAAGAGTTTTCCAAATAGTTAGCAAAATCAAATTTGTTTTCGGGAAGAAGACAAAAGACGAAAAACCAAGAAAGGATGTCAAACCAACTCCAGGGGCTACATTCAAGAAGATGTCTATTTTCTTTGAGTATTTACCATACTGGAAAGAGTTAGATATACGACATGCGATCGATGGTATGCACGTTTAGAAGAACATGTTTGAAAGTCTAATTGGCACCTTGCTAGACATGTAGGGCAAGACAAAGGAAGGACTGAATTCACGCATGGACATGGTACAGTTAGGCATAAAAAAAGAGTTTCACCCTGTTCTACAAGAAAATGGGAAGTGTCATCTACCCGCAACAAGCTACAACCTCAACATAGATGAGAAACATGCAATGTGTGTGTGGTTGAGGAAGTTGAAAGTCCCATCTGGATTTTGCTCTAGCATACGGAGTATCGTGTCAATTAAAGACCTTACACTCACCAACTATAACTCACATGATTGTCATGTCATGCTTACTACTTTCCTTCTGATTGTCATCAGGGCTATAAATCCTTTGTTCGTAAAGATGGCAGTAACACGTCTGTGCTTCATTTTCAACAAGATCTCACAAAAGGTGATTGACCTTGATGAGTTAGCGACTCTTCAGGAATTCGTAGTGGAGACAGTGTCATAGTTTGAGATGTGTTTCCCCCCAGCATTCTTCTATATCATGTGCACCTCGTTGTGCACTTGGTTCCTCAAATTGAGGCATTGGGTCCTATGTACTTGCATGAAATGTGGACTTATGAGCGTTTCATGGCAATACTAAATGGCTATGTTTCGACTCGTGCTCGCCCAGAGGCGTCTATGGTTGAGGGGTATTTAACCAAAGAGGCCATTGAGTCCGGAGGTCCATTCTGCAATAGTGTCCTAAAAGACCAAGTTGCAATAGGGTTGCCTCCATCACGACATGAGGGTAGGTTGTATGGAAGTGGGAGGATGGGACGTAAATCGTTCATCCCGAAAGATTACAACATAGTCCTCGAGGCACATCATAGTATCCTGCATCAGCTCTCGATAATGGAGCCTTTGATCGAGGAACACTTAAATGAAATTCGAGAACATAATCATGGGCACACGGATGATTGGGTAATGAAGGAACACAAGACTCGATTCAACACATGGCTAAGGGAGAAGGATATTCCACATGAGGAAACAATTGAGAAACAAACCATCAAGGGGTTGGCATCTGGACCCTCACGCCAGGTCACTACATGGCAAATCTATGACATTAATGGTTTCACATTCTGTACCAAGTACAAGGACATAAATAACATGACACAAAACAGTGGTGTTCGATGCGAGGCCATTGACCCTACGGCAGGTGAGATTATTACATACTTTGGCATCATTGTTGACATATGGGAACTAGACTACGGTACATTCCAAATCCCCGTATTGTGATGTGAATGGGTTGAAGACAAACATGTCACAGTGGACAACTATGGAGTCAGAGTTCTTGATCTAAGTAAGGTAGGCTACAAAGATGATCCGTGGATAATGGCTAACCGTGCTGCACAAGTTTTCTATGCTGAACAGATTCTTTCTCCTAATGACAAGAAAAGTACGAACCAACCAAAGCATGTAGTTTTTCCTAGAAAGCAACAAGCTATCGGAGTTGATGGTGTATCTGATCTGGAGGATTTTAACCAGTTTAGCAATATGTCTCTCTTTGTAGACCATCCAGTGAAGATAAGGAATGTTGAGCGAAGCATCCCACATAATTCATTGCCCTGGGTTCGCCACGATGGACAAGGAAGAACAGTAGCAACCTAGTTTATATTTGTCATGTAATCCATTTGTGGTACAATGTGTACCTTATAGTTTCTACCACCACTGCTTGTACTAAATGTGAGACTTTATGCTTATATATAGTCTATCTTGTATAATTCAGTAACTAGATTAACTAACCTTAGCTAACCCTAAACCCTAGCTTAACTAACCCAAAACCCTAGCTTAACTAACCCTAAACCCTAGCTTAACTAACCCTAAACCCTAACTGTAAATTAACATTACATAAATCTTAAATAGAAACTATATGCAAATGATTTCTACAGGCGGGTTGTGTTATAGACAACCGCCTGTAGAAATGATTTCTACAGGCGGTTCACATAACACAACCGCCTGTAGAAATGCCTTCAATATATATATATCAAGCCGAAAGCCGCTCGAAATTTTCTAAGTCCCCGACGCGGTCCATTTCAAAACTACGCTGTGAGGCTGCCGAAAATTTCCACGCCGCCCTCCCCGCCGCTGAGACCTCTCCCTCCACACGTCGGCGTCCATCGTCCTCGGTAAGTCGTGCGCTCAGCTCCCTCTTCTTCTTTGTCCGTGCGCGACGGGGCGTCGACCGTGGTGGAGCCGCGGTGCCGGTGATGCGGTGGTGCCGGGTAGAGAAGGTGGCGGTGCTGTGGTGGTCCCGCCATGCGGTGGCGGCGGCGCGTGCGGCCACGGCGGCACGCACGGCTGGCGGTGGGACGGGTGGTGGGCGGTGTGAGAGAGAGGAAGGTTGAAGACGGACTTGCCTGCTGGGGCCACCTTGCAGTGAGAGGGCATGTGCTGGGCCGACACAGCTGGGCCGAGAGTGGAGAGGAGAGGTGTTGGGGCGGGGCGGTGGCGGTGGCGGCGGCTCGAGGTTGAAGAAGAGGGAGCGCTGACAGGGTGGGCCCGCCACTGCTGGGCCGCTGCTGCTGGGCCTAGCACTGATGGGCCGCCACTGCTGGGCCAAAGGGGAGGGAAGATAGAGAGAGGGGCCAAGTGCCCTTTTCCTTTTCCTTTTTTCATTTTTGAAATACTTACAAATATTTTCATGAGTAGAGGACTTGTTTTATTATTTTATAGAGTACTTGTAGAGTAGTATAGTGTACTTATATGTTCGAGTAGAGTAGAGTACTTGTAGTGTAGTGTACTTGTAGAATTATATGTACTTGATTTCATGACCAAACGAAGCATAGTAGAGTACTTGATTTCATGAATTTAATGTTTATAGAATTATATATATGCAATTTCCATGAATTTAATGCTTATATAATTATATATATGCTTATTTAGAATAATAGAGTACTTGTATATTAGAGTAATTCTATGCATAGAATTATATATATGTACTTGTATAATTTTTCGTAAAAGCACCGACTAATTATATAAATATAATTGTATAGAATTTTACGATGAATTCTCCACCCAAGGACCAAGCAACGGGGTCTGACCCCACAGATCAAGCAACGGGGTCCCACCCCACGGAGCAAGCACCGGGGTCCCACCCCGCAGAGCAAGCAACAGGGTCCCACCCTATGGAGCAAGCGACGGGGTCTCGAGAATCTACTCCTGAATACGAATCACCAAGCGTCGGCACTGATCCTCGCATAGAGAGGATGACCCGTCGTGAATATGAACGTGACCCTGACTACAATCCAGAAGCAGATGAGGTAATTTTCGCATATAGGATGTCATTGTTGTACCTAATTTCATGATTAGCATGCCACAATGGATTAGCCTTCATAATTTGATGAGTGTATGTTTTGACACATGAATAGGAGGTGTTATCTGAGTTGAGGGAAATGTTAACTCAAGATGAGATGGCACACGAATATGCACCGGAAATGACCGAGACCACCACCACCAAGAGTTCAAGGAAAAGGAAGATGAGTGACCGGAAATGAGGTGACAGAGGAATGAATAGGTGGCCAGATGAGACATATAGAATCTCAGAAGTGGGCCCAAAAGGACAGCCCCTAGCTCATGTGGAATCCCTAGCTAAGTTTCGAAACGCACTTGGGTTTCGTAGTTAGGGACAATCTTGACGTCACAACCCAACACTGGAAAAATGTGTAGTTGATGTTAGGAACATGCTTTGGGCCAAGATGTTGACAAGGTTTATTTTGCCTCGGGGCTCAGAACCACTGGTAAAGGAGTTTGCACTGAAGCAATGTGCGGTCATATTCCGCAACTGGAGGTCCGACTTGAATACCAAGTGGGCAAAGACTGGCTTAGACCCAACAAAAAAGTACAAGATTTCGGCCGGTCAGTGGGCGGTTTTCCTAGAGCAGAGGTAAGAGGCAGAGTTCTTAGCTCGGAGCGAAGCCAATTCTGCACTCGCAAAAAAGAACAAGTACCCCCACCACTTAGGCACTGGTGGTTACCAACGACAGGTTCCAAAATGGAGGGAATAAGAGGCTACCAAGAAGGCGGCAGGGTTGCCAGTGCTATCCGAGCAACTTGGAGAAAGGACCGCAAACTGGATAATGGCTCGAAAACCAATGCAAACCGAGACCGGTATGTCCTTTGAAGACCCAACTACCGATGAAGCACTTAAGGGCATATTAGCGGTAGCAGCAGAACATGAGAAAGGATTATTTAATCTACGAAGAGATAGGGACATCCTAACTGCTGGCTTGTGTAACCCCGAGCATCTTGGTCATGTTCGAGGCATATCTTCAAAAGAAGGATGGAAAGAAGTATTCAGACCACAGTGGTAAGGTGAGTACAAGAAGCGTGATCGATACAAGGAAGAGATGGCTTCGTATTTTAAGGAAGAGGCAAAAAAAGACTTCCAAGAGATGATGTCCCAAATGTTGTCCAATCCTCCTCCTGAGTTGATGCAAAGATTGGCTAGTGCGGTGTCCGTTCAACAGCATACGCCAGGTCAGGGTCCCGAGATGCAGCTAGTCCCAACATCACAACAACTTGTGGTGACACAGGGTCCAGGAACCATTCCAAGCAGTGTTGCGCCAACGACAAACAAGACTCACTATGCAGTTGACGACATTGATATGCCCACGCTGTGCTCCCTCGTCATAAGGTATGGTATTTCCAATCATCGTACAAGGGTAGTAGGCACAGGATTTGCGATCCCAGGACGCAAGTATCATGGTGATGACATTCCAGAGGACTACTGCAAGGTTGAAGTGGTGACAGTCGTCCAAGGATACGAAGATGACAAGCTAGACATTGCTGGTCCCGAGGGCATTGAGAGACTCAGACAGGCTATCAAGAACTTCATCCTTTAGCCTCGACGAGATGTCTAATTGAGTGAGCCGCCAACACGATCCTCTGAAGCCCTCCCACTCACTCAGGGATCGTCAGGTCCTTCACAATCTCTTCTAGACCCACCATCACCACCCGACCAGTCTCTTCCAGACCCACCATCACCACCTGCCCAGACTCTTCCAGACCCACCATCACCACCTACCCAGTTTCTTCCACTGTCACCGATCATGGCTCCTCCTAAACCAAAAGACCCATCAATCAATTCTCCGCCTTGCCCAACACCTAAAGACCCAAAACAAAGGTGACTCCACTGCAGCCAAAGAGGAAATTTCCAATACCCAAATTGATACCCCCCTTTGAGCCAAAGAAAAAGAAAAATGTTGGCGTGGGCAGATTTTTGGCAGGAATTGGACGTCAACGCACTATTTCTACCCTTGACTTGGATGATCACAAGAAGTCTGCCAAAAAGCCTGAGGTAATTAGCATAAATATCAGGAAGCCAATAAAGGAAGATTACGAACATGTTCCTGATTGTTATCACTCGGGAAGGCCACTACTACAGTGGGATAAATTGATCAAAAACCCTAGTGGTATAAAAAGGATGCATGACTGGTACATGAGAGCAGCTTCTGTTGGCATTGACACCATCAACGTGTCTATACCACCAGCTATATTTGCAAGTGAAAGGCAGACTGCCATTATTACATTCGAGGACATGTGGTTGATGATGAACCTCAAGAGACTCGAAGTACAACTCATAACGATGTTTGCAGTGTAAGTGTTACTCGTACGAATAAATATGCATGTGTTTTTATTTGTGAGTTGTATTCGTGCGCCTTGCACAATGCAATATGATGAGAAGATCATGCGTTACGGTACGGATCCTCGTCACAAGGAAAATGAAAGGGTTGCGTATTTGAATCCAATAAAAATATGTGAGGAACGACACAACTTCAGAATAGGAGAAGACCACAAGGACTTAAAGGGGTTAGAAGGTGAAGAACGAGAGGACAAGAAAAAGAAGTTGAAGAAAAGGTTTGAATCCGAATACGCCTACTACCTAGCAAGCTCAATGCTTCTATATCAAGACAGAAGATGCATAATGGCCCCATATAACTTTGGGTAAGTGTGAGTTTGTATAGTTCAAATTAATAATTCTAATACACACGTGCATCACAAACTTGCTTCGTGTAGAGACCACTGGATCTGCTTTGTCATTCAACCTAGGCAAGGAAGGGTGTTGGTATTTGTAAGGACCTGATTAGCCTAGAAGGGGGGGGGTGAATAGGCCTATTTAAAAACAAACTTGACACTTGCTGTCAGCACAGGGCCGACACTGCCGGGCTCTAGGCCGGCATTGCTAGTCTCTGGGGCAGCAGTGCTGGTCACCTGAATAGAATTGAGCACAATTCAAAATGTAAAACTAGAATGAAAATTGTGGCTAAATAAAAACCTTCCTAGAGGTGTAGGGAACCTCTAGCACCACCTGAAAGTGGTAGCAACACACCTACGGAGTAGATCGGGTCCAAATCCTAGAAATCACCTTCCACACAAGATATATGAAAGTAAAGTAACAAGCACACGGTGACACAAGATTTGACCCGTGGTTCAGCTCGCCACTTAGGCTTGCCTACGTCCACGTTGTTGAGGTGCGCCACACAAGGCTCAAGTTCACCATAAAGGCTTGCTCTTTCCTAGGTCTCAAGTCAAGGGAATGAACCCTTGAGATGAGGGGCAATGTATTAATAAATTGGTGGTGTTACAAACCTCCCTTGGCTGCCACACAAGTTGGCAAGCTCAAGGGCGACGCCTAGCCGGCTAGGAGCAAAGCTCCAAGAGTAACAAACTCAAACCGCCGGCCACCACGCGAACCAAATGCTTGTAGGAGTTGAAGATCCAAGGGAGAAGCTTCTTCTCAAGCTTGGAGGCTCAATCTCTCAAAGGTTGATTGGAAAACAATGGGGGAGAGTGGTTGAGCACCAAGGGGGAATAGAGAGTAAGAAGAGAGCTCCTCTTTCTGTTTTTTGCGAAGTGTGAGAGTGAGAATGGAAGAACTAGCCGTTGGGGGAAGTGAGGAGGTGTTTAAATACCCCTCACTGCCAACAGGCTGAACAAGTGGCGGCAGTGCCGGCCTGCCCGGCACTGTCGGCCTGGAGGCCAGCACTGTCGACCTGGAGGCTAGCACTGCCAGCCTGGGCAGAACAGCAAGGTATAGATCTTCAAGTAGCTGGCTGATTTACCCACTATGTATGTGGAGGTGTGATGTATTTGAATAGATATTACATTTGGTTCACTTGTTGGCATGCGTGTTGAATCCCTCTTAATAGTATGACATACCTAACTTAATTTCAAAGTATAAAAGAATTTAAACTCCTTCACAAGACCATCTGCATACTGAGGCTCAATGTACAGCTGGGAAATCACCTCATTTAACAGACCTCTCTCATCATGAATGTTAGAGCAGGCTCGGTCATGTTCTCCAAATCCTAGGAGACGGGCAAAAGTGACATAGTCCAATCTGTAGTGCATGCCCTCTGTCATCCAGTGCATTACCATATTTTCCCTGTCCAGATAGTAGGTGGAGTAGAACTGATAGATGATCTCTGAGTTCCACCCATTTTGGAATCCCATCCAGTGATACATGCCAAGCTCCCTGCACTGATCAATAACTTTGTCAAATACAGGATCTCTCTTGTTCTCCAAGTGCTCCCAATCAACATACTTCATCTTGATGATCTTGGACCTGGCAGTATGGAACAGGACGGTGGAGTAGTAGTCAAAGTGGAACACATTCCAGAATTTGTAGTCAACACCCATGTCTTTTGGCACATCATGGGGATAGATGACCCTCTGCTCCGGTACAGTTCTCCACTGATTCTGATAACCCACCCTTTGCCTGGGCCGGGTGTCCTGAGGATCTCTAGGAACAATCTCCTCATCAATCTCAGCGAGGTGGTAAGCATTGAACAACCCAAGATCTAGAGGTGTCCAGGGACACACACCATCACTGATTGTTCTTCCTACCATCTACAACTCACTCTCCCTCCTGATCCTTTCCCTAGGATTCAATCCATCATCAGCACCATCTCTGCCTCCTCTTCGAACACGGGCCTTTGTCCTTGGTCCCTTTCCTCTAGCACCAGAACTCGATCCACCGACATCCATCTATGCATTTAAACGAGAGAAGGTTAAGTTGCTGCACTTAGAATAGTAGGTGGAACTCTAGTGGAGAGATTAAGTCAAAATCTAGAGTCAATGGTTGATTAGAGGAGCATATGCATTGGTGTTGCTGCCCAGAGGCCGGCACTGCCGGCCTGGTGCAAGCAGCCCCAATACAAGCCTTTCTAATCTGCCATGGAATCTAGGTTTTGACCAAATCTAACTACTAGAGATACATCACCATACATAATGCAACTACTAACAACCTAAATCCCATCTCAGAAACCTTACATTGCATAGATCGACCCAAGTTAGGGTTTCAAGTTATTACCTTTGAAATAGAGGGAAGGAGACGAAGAAGGTCGGTCTTGAATGGAGCTTGACGTAGGGAGGAAGATCCTCCACACCTCCTCCAATGGCGGCACCACTGAAGGGCAGCACTGTCGAGGAAGAAGAGAGGGACCTCCGGGCTCCCTAGGTCTCCTTAGGGTTGAGAGAAGAGAGGAGAGGTGTTTCTGTTGAAGGGATATGAGTTGGGATGGAGTCCCCTCGGGCTAGGACTTGGGCCCGACGGGCTCGGTTTCTTTAAGTCCCGGCACTGCCGGCCTATAGCCCGGCACTGCCGGACCCCCCCCCCCCCGGCACTACTGGCCTAGGAGGCCGGCACTGCTGGCCGGGCCAGGCAGTGAGGCACTATACCACCTTCATACTATATATTTATGCACTTGTGGACACATACCCCTTGCCATGTGCTGGTCAGTAAGCAAATTAACAACCATACTATGACCAACACATTCAAGTTTTTTTCAAAATGGGTTTTGAAACACATAATTGAAGTTTTCAAAGTTTTGCCCAAGTCGCTAGGATAACAAACAAATGTGTGCTATAGATCAAACCACGTTACGAGAGTCAAGTATATTCAGCTCACTACGCAAAGCACAAAACCTTGTCTCATCGAGAGGCTTGGTGAAGATATCGGCTAGTTGCTTTTCGGTGCTCACATAGCGAATTGCGATATCTCCTTTTAATTTGTGGTCTCTCAAGAAGTGATGACGAATGTCTATGTGTTTGGTTCTAGAGTGATTAACCAGGTTGTTTGTAAGTTTGATGGCACTCTTGTTGTCACACAAGAGAGGCACCTTGGTGAATTGACATCCGAAATCTTTTAAGGTTTGCCTCATCCAAAGTAGTTGAGCACAACATGCGCTGGCTGCAACATACTCGGCCTCGGCGGTGGAAAGGGCTACACAATTTTGCTTCTTAGAACTCCAAGACACTAGGGACCGTCCAAGGAATTGACACGTCCCCGAAGTGCTTTTTCGGTCTACTTTGCAACCGGCGTAATCGGAATCCGAATACCCAAGTAGATTGAACTTAGAGCCCTTAGGATACCATAAGCCAAGGTTAGGAGTGAAAACTAGATATCTCAATATTCTCTTAACGACCACTAAGTGACACTCTTTCGGGTTAGCTTGAAATCTAGCACACATGCACACACTAAGCATTATGTCCGGCCTAGATGCACATAAGTAAAGGAGAGAGCCGATCATGGAACGATATACCTTTATGTCCACGGATTTCCCTCTTTCATCAAGATCAATATGTCCATTAGTTGGCATGGGAGTCTTGATTGACTTTGCATTCACCATGTCAAACTTTCTCAACATATCATGAGTGTACTTGGTTTGGCATAGAAAAGTCCCTTCCTTGAGTTGCTTGATTTGAAAACCGAGGAAGAACTTTAGCTCACCCATCATAGACATCTCAAATCTCTTAGTCATGATCCTACTAAACTCATCACAAAAGGATTGGTTAGTACTACCAAAAATTATGTCATCGACATATATTTGGCACACAAAGATATCATTATTGACTTTATGAGTGAAGAGAGTAGGATTCGCTTTGCCAATTTCAAAGCCTTGTTTGTGTAGAAATTCCTTAAGGCATTCATACCATGCTCTGATACCAATTGAAAGGATCAAGATGCCCAAGAGGGGGGGGGGTGAATTGGGCTCTTTTTAATTTCTAAACAAGAATTAAACCTATAAAGAGCCAATTAACCCCCTAGTGCCTACCGCTTGTGTGTCCTAGCTAGAAAGCGGTAGCAAGGCAATGGAAAGCGAAAACTTCCTACACAATTCTAGTATGAATTGAAAGACAATTGCGGAAAGTAATGCGGTAATAAAGAGCTAGGGAAAGAGATGCTTGACACGGCGATGTTTTGCCGAGGTATCGAGGAGTCGACACTCCCCCCTAGTCCTCGTTGGAGCACCTCGCAAGGTATAGCTCCCCCTCAATCCCGCGCAAGGGATGAGTGCTCTCTACGGGCTGATTCTTCGCCACTCCGGCTCGGTGAATCGCCCACAACCGATCACAACGTCGATGGAGAAGGGCCGCCGACAATCTTCCGGCGATCACCTTCCTCCGAGCACCACCGGACCGTCTAGGTGATGTCGATCACCAAGAGTAACAAGCCTCGATCTTCGCTTGACTCACTCAAGCTTCACAACTAGAGGATGCACACTTGAACTCTTGGATGAACTAGAGAGAGGATGGATGGATTCGCGAATCACTCTCTCTCTCTAGGGCTCTTGCTCTCTTCCCAACCTTCTCAACAAACTCAACAACTCAAATGAGCAAAGGCAAGGTGGGAGAGAAGTGGGAGGGGCTATAAATAGACCCTCTGAAAACTGCCTCGGGCTGGCAATTTAAGTTGGCGACGGACGCTCCGTCGACTAGGCGACGGACGGTCCGTCGCATGCCCAACGGCTAGTTTCTGTTCATAGTTGAGGCGACGGACGCTCCGGCGCCTAGGCGACGGACGGTCCGACGCCTCTGTCTAACGGCTAGTTCTGACACACTGTTCCCAGCGATGGACGCTACGTCACTGGGCGACGGACGCTCAGCCACAGCGTCCGACGCTGAGTTCTGGCTAGGGTTGAAAAACACCCTCTCTGAAAGGTCGACGGACTGCGTCCGACGGACCCTGAAAAACTTAGCCAGAAAACAACCCTTCTGGAAGGCCGACGGACGCTGTGGACTCAATCACCCAGCGTCCGGCGCCTTTGTCCGACGCGACGGACAGCGTCCGGCGCCCCTGCCAGGAGCGTCCGACGCCCAGAAAATGATTTTGACAACTCCGTTTTTCATCGCGATGAATATGGAAGTTGTTCTAGGCTATCTTACGGCACCATAGGCTTGCTTAGAGCTAAGGAAGTCAAGTGTGCACCACACCTAAACATGAAGCTTTCCTAAGTCAAGCTACTAATCTCAACCCCTCTTAATAGTACGGTCAAAGGTAAAAAGAGAAGCCCTATCTAATTCTAAGTGCCCTTCATCTCCTTACGGCACTTAGCCTATCACTCTAGGGTCTTCATCATGTCTCCTTAAAAACCAAAACGATATCCATCTTGGGGGCTAAGTGATGACCCTTAGAGCCCATTCTCCTTGATCACTATGGCTAAGCTACGCATAGCCTCTGCAAAACACACGTTAGCCATAATAATCTCTAATTGTCGTTAATCACCAAAACCAACTAGGGCCATGATTCTTCACTTGCTTAAGCCCATAGAGCGCCTTATGGAGCTTCAAGACATGATGAGGGAACTTGGGATCTTCAAAACCCGGTGGCTGCTCAACATACACCAATTCTTGGATAGGGCCGTTGAGGAATGCACTCTTCACATCCATTTTTTGAAGCTTGAAGTCATGATGGGCAGCATAGGCTAGAAGTATTCGAATTGCTTCAAGTCTAGCCACCGGTGCATATGTTTCTTCAAAGTACAAGCCCTCCACTTGAGTAAAGCCTTGAGCCACCAATCTTGCCTTGTTCCTTGTCACCACGCCTTGTTCATCTTGCTTGTTGCGGAAGACCCACTTGGTTCCAATCACATTAGTGTTGGGTCTTTCCACCAAGGACCAAACTTGATTTCGTTCAAAGTTGTTGAGCTCTTTTTGCATAGCCATCACCCAATCCGGATCATCTAGAGCTTGCTCAACCTTGAGAGGTTCCAAAGAGGAGACAAAAGAGTAAAACTGATCAAAAATTGCCAAATGTGAACGAGTAGTTACCCCCTTTCGGAGACTCCCAAGTATATTGTCGACGGGATGATCCTTTTGAATTGTTTGCCTCAATCTTGGGTATTTTATGGCTTCTTGTTGTTCAGCTTGGTCATCATAATCATGCTCTTCAAAGATAGGTTGTAGGTTCCTTGGAGTAACAGGTGAGGGGTTGACTGCTTCCTGTCTGCTGGGGCCGGCAGTGCCGGCCTCAGGGGCAGAGCCCTGACCAGGGAGCACTGCTGGCCCATCTTCTTCCAATCTTGGGGAAGTAGCATCACCATCTTGAGGCTCCACTTCTGTGGCTTGTACTTCTTGTGGCCTGATGTCACCAATGACCATGTTCTTGATTGCTTCACATGGTGGTTCCTCATTACCTACAAACACTTGATCAATTTGCTCTATTTGAGAGCCGTTAGATTCATCAAATGTCACGTCTATCGCGATTTCACTTTTCCCTAAAGTCTTGTTGAATACACGATAGGCATGCTCATTTGATCTATAACCAAGAAGAAAACCTTCATCAACTTTAGGTGCAAACTTAGAGGTTTTGGGTTTCTTGTTAAGTATGAAACACTTGCACCCAAAAACTCTAAAATATGACACATTTGGTTTGTTACCAGTTAGAAGCTCATATGAAGTCTTCTTCAAGATCTTGTGTAAGTAGAGCCGGTTGATGACATGGCAAGCGGTGTTGATGGCTTCGGCCCAAAAGATATCCGAAGTTTTGTACTCATCTAGCATTGTCCTTGCCATGTTAATGAGTGTCCGGTTCTTTCTCTCTACTACACCATTTTGTTGAGGGGTGTATAGAACTGAAAACTCATGTTTGATGCCCTCATCATCAAGGAACTCTTCCACTTGAGTGTTCTTGAATTCGGTTCCATTGTCACTTCGAACTTTCTTGATTTGGAAACCAAATTCTCTTTGTGCTCTTCTAATGAAGGTTTTCACCTTATCTTACACTTGTGCCTTATCATACATGAAAAACACCCAAGTGAAACGAGTAAAGTCATCAACAATAACTAAAGCATGTTTGTTACCGCCAATGCTTATGTAGGCCACCGGTCCAAAGAGATCCATGTGAATTAGCTTCAATGGTTGCTTGGTGGAGACAATGCTCTTGGATGGGTGAGGTGCACCTACTTGCTTTCCGGCTTGGCAAGCTCTACAAATTCTATCCTTCTCAAAATGAACATTGGTTAGTCCAAGAATGTGTTCATCTTTTAGGAGTTTGGCCAAGTTCCTCATCCCAACATGGGCTAGTCGGCGATGCCATAGCCAACCCATGCTAGATTTTTCCACTAAACAAGTCTCAAGCTTAGCTTTACTTTTGTTGAAATCAACTAGGTATAGCTTGCCCTTCAAACGACCCGTAAAGACAATAGAGGAATCCTCCCTCTTAAAGACTTCCACACCCTTATCCGTAAAGAGACAATTGAATCCCATCTCACACAATTGAGAAATGGACAACAAGTTGTAACTCAACGAATTCACATGTAATACATTTGAGATGGAATGATCAAGAGTAATAGCAACTTTACCAAGTCCAATCACTTTCCCTTTGGAGTTGTCACCAAAGATGATATTCTCACTTGCATTTGAAGTTGGGGAATATGATGAGAACATACTCCTTTCTCCGGTCATATGATTTGTACATCCACTATCAATCACCCAACTTGATCCACCGGAGGAGTATGCCTACAAAATAAATTAGTTCCTAGATTTAGGTCCCCAATAAATTTTGGGGCCTTGCATGTTAGTCACAACAATTTTTGGAACCAAATGTTCATGCTTCTTTTATCATGTTTCTCATCACCCACGAATTCAGCAATGACTTTATCGCGGTCATTGCACTTCAACACATAGCATGAGGACAAACTTCCTTGAGGTGACCTTGTCTTGGGTTGATGAGCAAACTTGTTTTTGGCCACCCAGATTGAGTCCTTGGTTTCTGAGAAACCTACTTTTGCTTGGGCACCCTCTTGGCATGGACTCGGGCTTTGGCTTGATCAGGTGAAGCAATAGTAGCCTTCCCTTTCTTGGGGAGCGGCACTGCCGGCCTCAGGTCTGGCACTGTCGGCCTGTGGTCCAGTAGAGCTGCTGTCCATGCAGGCTTATCTACACCAATGCTTCCCTTCTTCTCAAACTTGACACACTCAATGCCTTTGATCATTTTTCTACCATTGGTTTTACCTCCTTGAGTGTGTCCAAGCCCATCCTTGATTGATGGATGCCTTCCATCCTTGTATTGAATTTTCTTCGACTCAACTTTGTCTTTATCATTTTTGCTAGCAGCTGAGATGACATTGTTGAGCCTTGCTATCTCTTTCTTCATGACCTCCATGTTGGCAAGGTTAGTGGAATAGTCACTCAAATCAAGATTATAGCATTTTCCACAACCTTGGCTAGTGGATGGAGAAGAGGCATCATTTGTCTTAGTGAGATGTGAGTTGCTCTCCCAAAGAAGGTTGTATTGTCCCTCAAGCTCTTGATGCTTTTCACTTAAGCCACAATGCTTTTGCTTGAGTTCACTATACTCCTTAGTGAGAGCATGAGCTTCTTTTTCCTTGGCCAAAGCCTTGGTCAAAGAGCTCACCTCACTCCTTTCTAATGCAAGGGCTTCCTCACTAGCAATGTAGAGATCATCTTGTTTAATAAAAGTCTTTTCTCTAGATGCTAGCTCTTCCTTGGTTGCCTCTAATTCATCCATTAGATTAGCAATAAAGATTTCGGTCTTGACATCCATATTTTTAGTTATTTCATTGATTTCTTCATCACTAGATTCATCATCACTAGAGCAATCACTAGACTCACTACTAGAGATGTCTTTGGGGGGAGGAGTTATGGGTTTCGGTTTTGATTTTACCTTCTCACTCTTTGCTATGAGATAAATATGAGGGGAGCCAACATCATCATCGGACATGTTGTTGAAGAGCCTTGATGAAGTAGATGGCTTGTGAATGGCAATTGTTGCCATCTCCTCATCCTCACTTGTGGTCTCCTCCGATGAGCCCCACTCATGACCAATGTGCGCTTCACCCATAAATCTCTTGCTCTTCTTGTGGTCACCCTTGTCTTCCCTCTTGCCTTTGTCAAATTTGTTGTCTTTCTCCTTATTTGGGCAATCGGCAATGAAGTGTTCGGTGCTACCATACTTGTAGAAAGTTCTTGACTTCTTGTTGGGGAACCTTCTCTTCATGAGCTTGTACCCATTCTTCTTTAGACCCTTGTTGAATCTTCTTATGAATAGAGTCATGTCATCAATGTTTTCGGCTTTCTCATCTTCACTTTCACCATCACTTGACGTTGGAGCTTCGGGTTGATGCTTGATGGCCTTGGTAGCTTGAGCTTTGCTTGAAGTAGCTTGCTTGTTATTTTTGGAACAACTAGGGGCTGATTTCCTTGTGCTCTTGTTTGCCTTGAGAGCCACATCCTTGATCTTCATGCCCTCCAACCTTGCTTGCATCTCTCCAAGCTTCTTCCTTTCTTGTGCTTCTTCTCTTTATAAATCAAAAGTGATGATCCTTCCAAGCACATCACTTGGTGTGAAGTACTCGAACTTCTTCTTGTCTCTAATCAATGTCACCACGGTTTCATTTCTTGGGGAGTAGGCTTCAAGCATGATTTTGACAACCTTGTGGTCATTGACTTCTTCTCCACCAAGGCCTCTAATCTTGCCAACAATGGTCATCAATCTATCAAACATTTCTTGTGACCCTTCACCTTCATTGATCACAAACCGGTTGAGCTTGGCCATCAACAAATCAATCTTGGACTGCCTCACTTTTCTCACACCTTCATGTGTAAGATGCAAGGTGTCCCATATCTCCTTGGCAACCTCCAAGCCCATGACCTTGTTGTACTCATCACCATCCAATGCACTTAGCAACACACTAGTTGCTTGTGCGTTGAGTTGTATGCAGCAGAGCTCGGTGGTGGTGGGGCTTGTAGGGTCAACCGGAGGATCACATCCTTTGTGAACAATTTCCCAAGCACCGGGGTGAAGACCTACAAGATAAGCTTTCATCAAGTGTTTCCACTTGGCAAAGTTGGTCCCATCGAAATGAGGCAACTTGCCGGCGGGAACATGAAATAGAGGTTTATGCTCATGCTTAGAAATGGATGAATAATCAAAGGATATGGCGGAGTATTTTTTGCTGCCGTCATCCTTCTTCTTCTTCTCATCCTTCTTCACAATCTTGGAGGCATGGTATGATTCATCATCATCTCCATCGGAGCTACTTGATTCAACCTCCACTTGAGAGGCTTGTTCTTTGCTCTTCATTAGCTCCTCCTCCTTCGCCTTGAGCTCCTTCTCGAGTGCTCTTACTTCTCTTCTATGAAGCTTCTCGGCAAGCTTCAAGCTTTTGGCTTCATTGATAGCTTTTTCTTCTTTTTGCAATTTCTTACCTTCTCTTCTTAATCTTCTAGCTTCTTTTCTTCTTGCAATCTCTCCAGCGGATATACCAGCAGTGGTCTGGTACTCGTTCGTGTCAGCGCTCTCATCGCTGCTTGAGGTCTCATGCAAGTCTACCTTCTTGGGATCAACCATCACAACATTTCCCACTCCGGCCATTACCTCACACGGTTAAGTGTTTCTTGAGGTAACCTAGCTCTGATACCACTTGTAAGGATCTGATTAGCCTAAGGGGGAGTGAATAGGCCTGTTTAAAAACAAACTTGACACTTGCTGTCAGCACAGGGCCGGCACTGCCGGGCTCTAGGCCGGCACTGCCGGGGTGGCCAACACTGCTGAGCAGTGTTGGTCACCTGAATAGAATTGCGCACAATTCAAAATGTAAAACTAGAATGGAAATTGTGGCTGAATCAAAACCTTTCTAGAGGTGTAGGGAACCTCTAGCACCACCTGAAAGTGGTAGCAACACAACTACAGAGTAGATCGGGTCCAAATCCTAGAAATCACCTTGCACACAAGATATATGAAAGTAAAGTAACAAGCACACGGTGACACAAGATTTGACCCGTGGTTCAGCTCGCCACTTAGGCTTGCCTACCTCCACGTTGTTGAGGTGCGCCACACAAGGCTCAAGCTCGTCACAAAGGCTTGCTCTTTCCTCGGTATCAAGTCAAGGGAATGAACCCTTGAGATGAGGGGCAATGTATTAGCAAATTAGTGGTGTTACAAACCTCCCTTGGCTGCCACACAAGTTGGCAAGCTCAAGGGCGACGCCTAGCCGGCTAGGAGCAAAGCTCCAAGAGTAATAAACTCAAACCGCCGGCCACCACGCGAACCAAATGCTTGTAGGAGTTGAAGATTCAAGGGAGAAGCTTCTTCTCAAACTTGGAGGCTCAATCTCTCAAAGGTTGATTGGAAAACAATGGGGGAGAGTGGTTGAGCACCAAGGAGGAATGGAGAGCAAGAAGAGAGCTCCTCTTTCTGTTTTCTGCGAAGTGTGAGAGTGCGAATGACAGAACTAGCCGTTGGGGGGAAGTGAGGAGGTGTTTAAATACCCCTCACTGCCAACAGGCTGAACAAGTGGCGGCAGTGCCGGCTTGGACAGAACAGCAAGGTATAGATCTTCAAGTAGCTGGCTGATTTGCCCACTATGTATGTGGAGGTGTGATGTATTTGAATAGATATTGCATTTGGTTCACTTGTTAGCATGCGTGTTGAATCCCTCTTAATAGTACGGCATACCTAACTCAATTTCAAAGTATAAAAGAATTTAAACTTCTTTGAGCTTGTTGCCATGCATTTTTGTAATTAGAGAGGTCCGCCAACCTGTTCATCAACCTCCTTAAGTTTAACCTGTTTGTCATACTTGTAAAATCTCATTATCTCTCTAATTGCGTTGTCATGTCACCAAAACCCACTTAAGGCTTGATTGCACTTTCAGTATTAGACTCCGTAGGTTATCCGACTAAGAGCTATGCACGGTTCTTGAACTTCTTGGAGCTGTAAGTTGAGATATGCTTGCATACTTTTATTGATGAGAGAGTTTGAGAATAACATGGTGATTCTATTCGAGATTATATGGCATATAGGTATTACAAGTTAAAACAGGAAAGTATGACACACCAGGGCAGCCATTGAACATATATCATAAGTGGTCGGCACGTGACAAGTTATAAATGCATATCATACACATGTTCAATTCATAGTATGATGTTCTAAGTAAATAACCACTTTCTTATTATATAGTGTCACAAGCAACCACCCGGATCGGTCCTCTGTGGATTCTACGTGTGCGAGTTCATGAGGCAGAACGGACGATACAGCAGGAATCCTTCTAAGGTAATATAAGTAGTAGTCATGATTTTAGTTCTCACATTAAAGTTACAGACTATTATGTCAAATGTATTATGTCAAATGTATATATTAATGTTTATAAACCTTACTCCCAGGATGCTGCTAATCTAGAAAAGGCGACTAACATGAGCGAATGTACTTTGTACGCCATAGTTGAGGACTTGTGCTCGTTCATCATGAAAGAAGTCATTCCTCAAGGGGGGAATTATCACGACAAGTCGGGCACCTTAAGTGACCCAAAGTATAGACCCCTCACAGAGATCAGCGGTCTGCAACTTAGTCGAGAGGGTTATTAGAGCCTAGTGAAAACTTTGATGTATATATATATAGTGTTTGTGAGCACCGGAACACTAGTGAAAACTTTGATGTAAATGCATTTACTTTATATTTGTGAGAGTATGAAACTTTGATGATGTCCTAAGTGTGACTTTATGTTTATGAGCATGAAACCACTTGTATGAAATAGTTAAATACTATATGGGTATAATTGAACACCATCCAATAGGTTTAGGATTAAATACAGGGTTTGAAAATGGGGGGGGCTATTTCCATAGGCGGCTGACTTAAACATACCGCCTGTGAAAATCGATTTCCACAGGCGGTTCTAGAGAAACCGTCTGTATTGTGGTCCTATTTCTACTGGTCTCTGACATAGACGGTTACGAAAAACGCCAATAGAAATAGGTTTTCAACTACCGCTATAGTTGCTCTGTGTACTAGTGCCGCCTTCCGGCTTGAGGACGAAAGTAATCGATATATATCATTATCATAGATTATCTGCTCTCTCTTTTTTTCCCTTTTTGAAACGAATAGATCATCAGCTAATAAAAGCCCACGACAAATAAGAGCGACCAGTTCCGGTTTTATCTGCCTGAAGTTTCATCGGAGCTGCTGATTAGCTGCCGAGCGAATTTTCTGCAGGTAGTGACGACCACCAAACCCTGGGTGTCTCTATTTCTTTGGCCTGGACCTTGGAGAAGATATTTCCTAAGCAGGGTTTAGTATTCGATGCAATAAAGAGATGAGAACAAATAAAGAGTCTTGCTTGCAAAGTATCATTCCCTAATCCCGATTAAGTAGCTAATCAGTCTTCCTGCCTCAGTTTTGCTAGTGTGTGTGGTTAGGTATGACGACGGCGCCTTCAGTTCTTAAGATTTGTACTCGTGACGGCTGTTTTGGACAGTGCTGCTGCGGCTGCATTAGATATTTCCTGCTAGTGCCAGTTTCGACCAGGACGGTTCCATTTCTCTGTGTCAGGATTGATGATTAATCATTCTGAACTAGTAACATGGACAATGTTACGGTACACACTTTACTTGTTATGAGATAATATCTCAAATAAATCTAAGCCGTTGATATTTTGGATTTTTTAAATTAAATTAATTAACTAATTAATCTAAAAAAAGAAAAATATATTATCGAATCCTCAAGTCATGCCGATAGAAATCAGCATGTGCCCCTTCCTTTTCTAGCCGCGTGCCCATCCTTTTCTGATCAACGCCGCACATGACATGTTATGAAACTACAATACGTTGTATTGTTGGCTAATCCATATAAAATGTATAATCAAGTGTATTTTTACCAGATTTTAAAAAGTTGTAAATTAATATATTTTTGACGTAATGTAAGTGTAATATATTACATGTACTTTACCCACCAGTCCACTAATCTAACACGTATACTTAGGTACCACATGCAAATCACATACACGTAATCATGCAAATTGAGCCATATGCGCCATACTTATTTTGCAAATCTAACGTTGTATTTTGCATACGTATGATCTGGTGTTAACATATGTGTCACATACACGTATTTTGCATATGCAAATACGTATGTGTCACGTTGGCACACATGTAAATTAAATTCATGCAAATTCAAGTGTATCAATTAAAAAAAAACTTACCATATGCGCCAGATCATGCATGCATCAATTAAATTTTAAAAAGATTTTTTACATCTAGAACTTTCCTAATTTATTCTACTTTACAAAATAAAAATAAAAATAATATATATATATATATATATATATATATATATATATATATATATATGACATATTACCTCTAGAAGGTAATAGGTTACCACAACCATCCGATCAAAATAAATGAATGGCTCACAGTCATTTGAGAGTACCGCAGCAAAGCAGGGCTCATGCAAATAATTTTTAGATCATCATGTATGTTCTATTTTGGACTCGTAGATACTACCTTCATTCCAAATTATAGATTTTTTTAACATCAACTTTTAACCATTTGTCTTATTCAAAAATTTATGTAAAATGTCACTTCTTTTATTATGGCTTGCTTTAATAATAAAAGTTCTTTAAAAATAGCTTACATTTGAATATTTGTATATTTTTTAAATAAGACAAGTGATCAAATTTAGAGTAAAAAGTTAAATGAACTATAATTTAGAATGAAGGTAGTACCTTTTTTTACCCTTAGATACTGCTTGATTCATCATAAAGTTGTTGTTCTTGTTTGTTGGAGTCACTTCTACATTTGAAATGGTGTGTGGATCTAAATTTCTCCATGCTTTTTCATGGACATGCCAACACAATGATGTCCATGGTGGATAGTTGTTGTGCATATGTTTAATCCATCCATAGGCATTCATGTGGTTAATTTCCTTGTGTTTATACTACTGTAGCAAAATCCCATTAGAATGTTAATTGAATTCTATAATACTAATATCTCTTTCTATATGTGTGTTCCTATATATGGATCGAGTGAAATGTTGTGGCTCCTTAATTTTTTTTCACTTTTCACCTAGGTCTCGCTCATTTGGGTCAATAAACTTTTTTTCACTAGGTAGTCTTTCGTTCATCTAGGTCCATAAATTTTTCTCCACTTCTTAGTCAACAACAGGCCACATGACTCTGCTCCCTACGTGGTCGGTGATGTGGCACCACGTGCTATTTTTTTATTTCTTAAAGTGGCTGAAAAACTTTGAAAAAATTATATAAAATCATATAAAAACCGTAAAATGAAAATAAAATTTTGTTAGACTCCTTTTTCTATAGTGGAGGTGCACCTATTTGACGAAAAACATAGAGTAAAGCTGGAGAAACATGGATTAGAATAGTCCCAAATAGGCCCAAGGCCATATAGTATGGTAGCTACCAATTATTGTCCTCTTTGTCCATTGCATGGTGTAACACAAAAATGAAACAATAGATCAGAAGATATCATGTAGAGAATTAGAGAGATTGCAATGGCATCATGTGTCTATTTATGCTCTTCTAGTCTTTTACACTAATAAAATATCTCTAATCCCCCCCCCCCCACCCCCCCCCACCCCTCGATCTTTATGCAACGGCATATGTTCATCATCAATTTGCATTGGTAAAAGTAAAATGAAAAGTCAAAGACTAGACGCAAAAGGTCGTTTGTTCGAACTTGTTAGTTGCATATGAATATATGATATGATCCTGCGGCAACTATACGTCAAGGTTGTTGTCAATCAAGAGCAAGAAAATGACATCCAAGGGCAAATTCGTTACGCAAACCGGCCAGTCGATCTTGAAAAAATATTCCTGTGATTATCAAGATTGTCGTTTTACTGTCTCTGCACATGCTTCCACTAATCGTATACTTAAAACTTGCTGCAAACATCATCCTCGCCACCCCTCTCTAAGCAGTAACGACGATCGATGACGACTGGCATAAGAGCAGACACGTACGCACGCAAGAAGCTAATTAATAATTATTAAGAGCTTACTTGACAGAGACCAATATAGAATTTCAAACTCACTTGTGCTAATCCACCGAGTTCGACTATTCAAACCGTGAGTATATATATCGTTTTATTTCTTGTTGATTCCAAATTCAAATAGTATATGTGTGTGGTCTAGAACCCTAGCTACTACCTAGATTCTACCAGAGTATACATATACTACGAGGCCTAGACCATGGACCATTAGTTCTGGTAACTTTGTTATATGCTGCTGCCTGCTGGTACGTAGTGTGTGTGGTTATTATTAGCTGGTACGTACACACATACGCTACGCAGTTATATTATCATCAAATAACCATCATTATATTAACATTTTGTTGGACGCAGATCTAACCAAGTACCGCGCGCGTGGTGCCGCTGTTTATGTTTTCCTAGCTAATCTCAACATTTTACTACTTGAGGGACAATATATAGGTAAGCACCAATGGCACGGATCGAGCTAAGCGTTTGAATACTTCAACTGTGTACACGTACGTGCGTGCCACAACTTCACACGTATAGATAAGTAGATTGGAAACGTGTACGATTGGTGGCGCGCGTGCCGTACGTACCTACCTACTTTCCTGACGAAATATGACGATAGCCATATATGCATGCATGCCTATCTCTGCACCCTTTGTCATCATCGCACACAGCTAGCACGTAGTACAGGTAGAGGTAGATTTTGACATATCAATATAGATCGTTACACAGTCACAAGAAGCCCACTACACATGCCTGCTTGCGTAAATATAATGGCAGTCTGATCCACACGGCCGACCTGTAAGTGGCAGTAAACGGACCTGCTACTCCTCCTTAAACTAGAAGTAAAATTCTCTGGCGCTAAGCTAGCATGCACTACCAAGTCAAACATCTCTTTGTCCGAACCGAACTGTTGTAATCCACAGGAACTTGGGAAGTGACGCAAGCTCAAAGTAGGACGTACGGTGTTGGCTACGATCGTCAGGCGCAAGTGGCGCCACGTTTCGACGCGCACTTGGGCAGCCCAGCCGCACCAGGACTCCCCATCGAAACGACGATACCGCCTAGCTTTGTGCGGTTGCGGCAGTGGTGCGTTGGCCGGCCAGAACAAAAGTCTCCGATCCACGCGCGCGCGCCTCTCACAGCACACAGACCAGTAGCAACAAGGTCAGCGCTCGCCCTGGCCGGCCGCCGCCAGCCAGCCAGCTGGGTGTACCGCCGCGGCATGCACCAAACAAACCGTGTCCCGGCCGCATGGGGTCAAAGCCACCGGCCGCGGCCGGCCGGCCGGCTGATCGACGGCCGGGGGCGCGGGCGAGGGTGCCGTCGCGGCCGCTTGGACCACACAAACGAGCGCATGCATGCTGCTGCTGCGTACCGGTCCGGAGTGGGTGGGCGGCTGCGGGCTGCGGCCAGCACCAGCACCGTCACCGTACGGCGGTGGTGCGTGGCCGCGAGCCGCGAGCCGCCGGCCGGTTTGATGGCGGGGCCCCCTCGTTGTAGCATCAGATATTTTTGTGGTCGGGACGTACGTACGGACGCGCACAACGCGTTCGTTCGCGGGTGGACTTCTTTTTCCCCCTGCAATTCCGCAAGGAGAGGAGGGCCTTTTCGTTGCGTTGGCCCTGTGCCGTTGCCCGTTGGTGCCGAAAGCGATCGATGGTCGATGCCACGCGAGCGAGCGAGCGAGCGAGGTGCGCGCGCGGCAGCCGGCACCCGGCACCGGCAGAGAGGGTTCGTACGTCCGCGAGCACGCGTGCCCCAGAGCCCAATATGCGCCCAAAAAGAGAGCTCCAATCCCCTGCCCCGCCGCTTGGATCCATCTCTCCCTTTTTGTCATATTTTCCGGAAGAATCTGGGCACCGAGAAGAAGAAGCTCGGCAAAGGTTACTGTGGATCCACGATGCCCACCGATCGATGCTGGTGGCATGCGTGGTACGGTACGGCTGCCGGTCGAGTTGTGCTAGGTGACATGACTAGGACATGATCAGGCATTGTATATGCCGATCAGAGCAATTCGTGCTCAGCCACTAACCTACAGCTCGCTTCATCAGAGGACGATAGCTAGCTAGGACGACGCCCCACTTGCAGCCTCTGGCGTCCTGCTGAGAATGAGATCGACTGATCGAGCTCATCACTGAACAAGGCATTAGCGTTAACACAACGGAAACAACGGGGTGGCCTGCTGATGAAGCGCGCGCATATGAATGATGATCATGATGAGAAACCAACGACATGCATGCATGCTTGCAGTTAGTTGTTCCGGAACGGAAACAGCAGCACGCAGAACGACCGAACAGCATGCATGCATGCTAGTACCTCGATCGAGCAATTCATGGCGATCCCAAGGACAAATCACGTGGGGGGAGGGGCCCTAAATTAAGTAGGACACTGCCCTAACAACAAGCAGAGCTTTAGGTTACCATGTTAGTTTATTCAGCAAAGCCTACCACTAGCTTAACCAATTCGGAGGGGATAAGCTATAATACAGTTTTAGCAGCAAGGAGATGATCTACTTAATTCATCCTCCTTCTGGCAGTTCGTACGAACTAGCCAAGGGGGAAGCACGCATGGACAAAATCCCATTGGAGCCCATCTGGCGTGCGATTAAGAAAGCTAATCTTTCTATAGAAAAGCAATTAACAAAGCTAATCACTTCCATAGGTTCTCTTACCTACTGAATAATTAGGGCGCCTCTCTCCAATGAGGCACAGACTGTTAGTCCTCGTCATTATTTGTCCTACGTGGAGGACAGTTGATGAAGAGCCGAGAGAAAATCGCTAGCTTCTAACTAGTATATATATATATATATATATATATATATAATATATATATATATATATATATATATATAAAACATAATTCAAGATGCATGTATATATAGTTTATTTCTCGATTATTGGTGAATTATGACTAAATCAGAAGAGCGCATAACTAACTGTCTAATGTGCCGTACTCCCTTCAATTCGTCCTGAAATAGAGTGCATGACGTCTTCTAAATGTTTTAATAACATACGGTGCATTCTACATGGTGTAAACGGCTAGATCGACAAATTTGTTTTTTTTAAAAAAAAATTATTTTGGGGTGAATCACCTTATTTGGGTTTAATCTATGGATACATACTGTCATTTGAGATCCCCTTAAGTTGTGTTACAAATTCTAGAATGCACCATATATTGGGACCGAGGGAGTATATATAGATATTACATATCACTGACAATTCCCATAGCCAATACTTGACTATATGTTGGATATGCCCTAATTAAGGGGCATCTCTAACAAGTTAGAACTAGGAAGGTGATTTAGGTCAGCATAAAAGAAGGGAGAACATTACTAGCACATATAGTAACTGGTAGACAATCTACAACATAGTCCTCCAAATTAGAGAGTACTACGTTGTAGCTAGTCTTTTGAAGTTGCTAGGTATTCCGCAGGATCACTCTAAGTTAAATAATCTAAAGTTTTGTCTAAGTTTATAGAAATATGCACATATACTTATGATATCAGAGTGTAGTATCATATTTCATAGTGTATTTATTTAGGGTCTTAGATGTTGGTTCTGTAAACTTAGTCAAATTTAAAACAGTATAATTTAAGATAACTCTAATTAAAAATTGATTTATTTTAGGTAAGTTGAGTACTTCCTCTCTGTTTAGTGAACAACTTTTAAAGTTGGTAGATAACTTCTGCTACTGTACGTTAGAGATGTCTTATTTATTAATCATATATATACTGGTTGAGTTTGTGCCCTCGTACCTACCTTGAATTGGTAATACCGACAACCTTGCGCCAAACGGTCTATTGTAACCTAGAAGCATCAAGGCAATAATTGTGGGCGTGATGGGATTGGTTGGAAACTCCCAAAAACTTCAATTTAAAAACAAGTCACATCGGGGCAGATTGGAGTGAAAGGAAAGCAACGCGACGGCAGGAGGGGTCAAAAATCTAGCGAGCGAGCCAGCGATCAGTGCCGTCCACGCCGTGGTGACAGCAACAGAAAAAAGCCCATATGATATGTCGCGGTCCCGGCCGTGGCGTCAAGATCCGTGCCGCCACGACGTGTCGGCATCCGAGTGCCTCTCCACGAGTCAAATGCGAGGCGGGGCCCGGGCACCGACCGACCAGGAGATCATTTCGGCGAAGGGCCGGGGCCGGGCGAGCTGAGTGAGAAATCACGCGTACGTAGCCGTAGAAACCCCCCACGAGGCCACGACACGACCTTTATAAGCGGAACATTTTGGGCGCACTCGTCTCCGGAACCACACACCACGCGCACACGCTAGCTGCTGCCAAGCTCTTCCCGCTCTCCCAGCCGCCGGTCGCCCGCGAGCGGAGCGAATCGTTTCACCGGAGTTCGCTCCCGTCGCGGCCAGTCTGCAACTGCCAACTGCAAGTTGGTCGAAGGATTGGTTTTTTTACAAGGCTTTTGTCGCCTCGTCTATATATTGCTGTAGCGCCGCTGGCGGGCGGGCGGCCGGGGCACACTGCACTGCTGCTGCTGCCTGCTGCTGGGGATTTCGGTTGCGCGCATCTTCGTTCGCATCGGTTGCCTCTGTCGTCGGGGTATCATGGACGCGTCGAGCGAGAGCGGTGGCGGTGGCGCGGGAGGCGGCGGTCGTGGGGGCAAGAGGTGGAAGGGCAAAGGCGTCACGCCCATACAGCCGCGGCGGCAGCTGGCGCCGGTGATGGAGGACGCGTCGGCGGCACTGCTGCGCCCGCTCAAGAAGATAGGGCGGGCGCCGGACCGCTTCCTCCAGCGGTCTACGTCGTCTCTGTCGACGACGACGACGTCTTCGTCGGCCCCGCCTTCGCCACGCGCCAGCGCTGGCGGCGGCGCCACCTCGCCGGCGTCGCTGTCGCTGTCGCCGCCCTCGGCGCGGCATCTGTTCCCGTTCGCGTACGAGCCCTCCGCTGCGCCGGTGGGCAGCGCCCCGCGACTGGAGCTCCCGCCGTGGCAGCAGCACTCCGCCAGCGTGCCACCACAGCCGGCGTCGCCACAGCAGCAGCAGCAGGCTCATCAGGCGCCGGCTTTGCAGCGCCAGCAGCAGCAGATGATATCGTTCGGCGCGCCGACGAGTCAGTACCAGGCGCAGCTGTTGCTGCCGGAGAGCCCGCAGCAGCAGCAGCATCTGCTGCGGTACTGGAGCGAGGCGCTGAACCTGAGCCCGCGCGGCGGGCAGGCCGCGGCAGCCGTGCTGCCTTCGCTGTACCAGCACCTGCTGCGGGCTCCGCTCCCGCCGCCGCCGCCTCAGAAGCTGTACCGCGGCGTGCGGCAGCGGCACTGGGGGAAGTGGGTGGCCGAGATCAGGCTGCCGCGGAACCGCACGCGCCTCTGGCTCGGCACGTTCGACTCCGCCGAGGACGCCGCCATGGCGTACGACCGCGAGGCCTTCAAGCTCCGTGGCGAGAACGCGCGGCTCAACTTCCCGGACCGGTTCTTCGGGAAGGGCCACGCCGGGGGAAGCGGCCGCACCATCGCCACACCCGCGGCCGCGCCCACAGCTGCTGCCGCCGCGTCGGGCTCCACGTCGTCGTCGTCGCCTCCACAGACTCCTGGCGAGGAAAACACGCAACAGACGCCGCCGGACGCAGAAGGACCGTCGGGCAAGCAGCCACTACAGCCTCCGGTTGCGACATCGTCGTCGCAGCTAGAAGCAGGAAGCTCTGGTGAGACGACGACCTTGCCAGACTCGGCTCAAATGATTCACTCGCCGGAGGCTCCTGCTGGCAGCGAGTGGGGCACGGCCGACGAGGCATGGCTCAGCGCGTGGGGCCCAGGAAGCTCCTTCTGGGACTACGACATTGATAGCACTCGCGGCCTCTTTCTCCATCACGGGCGCTTCGCCGGTGATGAGGCCGCCGGCATAAACACAGCCACAACAGCGGCGGCCACCGGGACGGACATGTCATGCGATCACGTCCCGGTAACACCTGCTGCTTCTTCTTCCCCTCTTCACTCATCACAGTCTCCTCATTCGCCTACCTTCATGGACTAAACGCACATCCAAGTACCTTTGCTGATCTCATTCTTTTTCTTGCACGTTGATTACTTGCAGAAATAGCACTAGCAAGTAGGATAGAGATGCACGCAGGTTTCAGATTTTTTAGACAACTTGCGGCATCACACAGATTCATTTCACATCAGCATTTATAAGAACCATCCAGCCATGCCTTTCTTCATCAAATGCTTCTTCTTCTCAAATTCACCAGGAAACCGTGCTCTAGGCTGCAATATTTTGGTCAGCTACACTAGGGCAACCAGTCAATTTCTCACTCATGCATCATCTACAACAGCATCCTCAATAGACGATTCATGAGTAGTATTTTAGATATTTCATATACTCTTCAATGTGCTCTTCAGTTTGTTGCAACATTATTACGTCCCCACTGTTTCATGTGAGATGGCTTCGTCACTAATTAGCTATGGGTTCCTACTTTCCTAGTGTTGAGAATTATATTGATCAGTTCATGTACGTTAAGTTGTACTATATATGATTTATTTTCATGTACTCTTACCTTTCATACACAGTTTTGATTTTCAACCATGCATTGCATTGAAATGTCAAGCATCAAGTTGTGCATACGTGCATCAAAGTTTTGTGATTACTTCAGAAGTCAACATATATGAAGGGGATATGTATATTTTGGTCTTCTTTGGTCATGAATACCCCATAATGATGTGAATAGCGTTCGTATTTCTCTAATCACAAATATAAGTCTATATACATATAGTTATGTCCTAAGTCATGACTTTTAAACTTTAACTAGCAATATATAGAAAAATAATGTCAAATCAAAAGAGTACTACAATAAATCTAGATTAAATTGTATGCACCATACAGCAACTTTGCCGCCGGGTGCAAATTAGTCCAACAAAAAAGCTCAATTTAGTGTAACAACTTGGTATGTGGGTCCAAATTGATCCAGTAACTTGTAAAATGCTTGATTTAGTGCAACAACTTGGCAAATTGGTACATCTACGGTCCAAAGTTACAAATACAAATATATTTAACTTATACAGTGTCATTTTAGAATATTTTTTTCTTAATACCATGACCAGAAATTTTCAAATTGTTTTTTTTATAATATTTTCTTGTATTTTGCCACACCTACTTTTTAATATTTTTATCTTACCATTGTGTAATTATTTTTTAAAAACTAATAAAAGCCAAAATAGCTTCAAATAAATATTAGTTTTTTAGGGAACATTCTACTCATAACCTAACATTAACACACGGTGTAAATATCTCTACTACATATAATGCACCAAAAAAACATTCCTAAAGCCACACCATAAACTATCTATAAACTATCCCCCACAGTCATTATCTCTACTAACCTCTCCTAAACGCACCCAAACAAATGTACCCGAAGCCCAATCAAACTTTCAAACGAAGGGATCAGATCTATTCTAATCACTCATTTTCTCTTACTCACTCAAATCCAACGACCCAGGTTATTTGGATCAATCCTCGTCACTCATCTAACCCGCCTGACCCCGCGCACCTGGGCGCGTCTCTCCCTCTCCCACGCCTCCTCTTCCCTGTTCCCTAGCTCGACTCCCCCCGAGGCGTCTCTCCTCCCGTCCCCCGACGCTTCCTCTTTCCTAGGCGCAAGTCCTCTCCTCTCATATGCGACTCCCACCTCACCGGACGCCTCATCTCCCCAGCAGCGTGACTCCCACCCTCTCCCACGCCGCCAAGCCAGTGTTGCGCCGACGGCGGTCCCTTCGTGCGCTTGCCCCACGGGCGTCGGCTGCCAAGTCCGGTGGCGTCAGAGGCGGAGCGACCACTAGGGCGACTGGGCGAGCTAGGGCAGCCGCCCTAGGTCCCCATCCACGAGCACCCTGTCCCCAGCCATGGAGTTCGCTAGAGTCTTCAAACTTCGACGGCTGACGCTCGCTCGACGCGAAGCCGCGAGGCCGTGAAGTGGCGAAGGCAGGTTGCTCGGCCTCGGCAAACATGATTTGGGCGTGGGCGTGGCCGCGTCCGCGCCGCGTGGTCTGGTTGTTTCTTTGTTTGGCCCAGCCCCAGATGGCTAGAGGACGGCCCATCTGGGCATCTCTCCAGTCGCCATCTCGGAGCGACCCGCGGCCGCGCGTCCCGACCCTCGAGCGTGAGTGCGCGGCGCGCCGACGCCGCCTCCGCCGTCGCCCCTCTCCGGCTCGCCCCTCGGCCCCTCCGCGGCTCCGCGCCTCCGCCTCCGGCTCGGCGGCTCCGGACCTCTGTGGCTCCTCCCACGCGGACGCACGCGGCCACGCCCCAGCTCGGCAGCTGGCCTCCAGCGGCCAGCGCGGCCACGCCTCCAGGCTCCAGCGTTGCCATTGTTGATTGCTCGCCAGGTAGCAGGTACCGCTTCTTTCTTAGCCAGCCAGTTCTTGCATTTGAGAATTGGGATTTCAGGATTTAGGGATTAAGAAATTGTTACTGCATTCACTGATTTGGTGGTTTCCGATTTAAGAATTTTAGGATTTTAATGGTATTGGTATTTTAATGGCTTATTTTAATGGTATATTGGTACTTCCATGTTTTTAAATTCTAAATTCCATGAGCTTCCTGGTTAAAATCAGTATATTGTTCTTCATATAGGTTAATGGGCTTGACTGGTGGATGACACTTGCCTATGTTTTAATGCACTCAAAGGCCTACTAGGTGATTTATTTCTACTATTGTTTAGGTCACCCACTTGTATTGGCTTAATAATTTAAATTTGTTTGTTCAGGTCAGTTCTCTTGGGAATTGACCTCTTGTTACGATGTAATTATGTCTATGCATTTAGTTGAGACTTGCAAAGTTGCAAGTATAGGTAATTTCGTTTAAAAATTTCTGAGAGGTGGTAGGAGATTTTGTAGCTGGAAAAACATGTATGATCACCTAGCCCCTTTGTAGTAGTAGCTACAACTCAATAGCCTATGAACAAACCATAAAACATGTCCTTTTTTAAGAACCATCATATTTTCTTCCGTTGATGTTCATGTTCAATTGATGGGCCATAGGTTAAATTTCTTGAGGTATCCTATTGTTAGAAAATAATTATTTTTCCTTTGTTTAACTCATCCATATATATACCTTTTTAGCCTTGTTGTATTTTCCACATTGATTTTCATTGATGTAGCCATGTATGGGATTGCTCTCATATACATAAATACCTTAACCGATACAATTAATATAGATGCAGAAGAACTGTGCTAATTGCTTGGCAGTATGATCTTTGCATATGCAATATCTTGTCTCATATATGGTTTGCCTTTTCATGTCTGATTAAAAGACTCCTTTGTACTGTCCATGTGCTAATTGTCTCACTGATGGATCAATTTTTTATTCTAACCGTGACAGAGATGAATATTTCGATTTTTTATCCTTTGCAAACAGAGCTGTGCTTAGCAGTATGATCTTTGCATATGAAATATCTTATCAATTTTTTATTCGCCTTATTGCTAGGCAAAAGGAAATGTGTTTCTTCATTCTTAAGATGAATATTTCTACGCCACATCGACCAATGGCCGGGTGCATGTTGTGGGACATGGTCGCTGCTGCCCTGCTCTGCCTCACACTGGAGGAGATCACGACGGTGGCGTGGTCAGAGGACGAGGAGCACTAGAGATCCAATCGATGGCTGATGTGGACGCTGCCATTAGCGATGAAGCATCAAGTCCTTGTCTGCACCTCTTTATCCAAGTCCCCACTGCCATCCCTCATTGGACAAACGCTAACATCATTGCTGACCTCTTCTCTCATGTACAGCTGTAGGTGTTCGACAAAATGAAGAAATGATGCTAGGAGTTTGAGGAATCTGCCCCTACGCTCTGGGAGATGCTGACCAAGTTTGACAAAATTAAGAGATTTCTTTTTTTTCTATTCTTCAATAATCCTTATGGGTAAAATAACCCTTAAAGAAAGAAGTTCCTGAGAATTATCCAGAAGCACACTGGTATGTTTGCTGAGCCCTGTACGTCATCAGGTGTTATAATAGATAAAATGATGATCAATATAACAAATGAGAAAATCATTCCTTTTTGGATAAAAAATGTTGCATTGGCACTGATAGTAGCAAGTGAAATGATGCACTGTCATATCTGATGTCAGTTTTTTCAAAAATATATATTTTGTATTAAAGACACAAATTGGTAAGCCCTTTTCTCTGTTTGCTAGAGATATCATTTGTTTGCTGGAGATATGTCTGTGCAACAATTGTAGAAGTATGCTTCATGTAGTTGGATGGTTTATTTGCTGCTTCTCACTAGATGCAGCCATAATATCAATTCTGTGATCCTTTTTTGTGACCATTGTATGAAACTTTACTTTCTTTTTGCTTTATCTGAACCAGGGACCATTTTCTTGTTGCTAGCACTGATAGACTGGAGACAAAGCTGAAGCTTACTTTCAAAACGGGTATTCATGGTATATCGGCATTGACCTGGTAAGAGATTAGCTGCAATGTAGGCTGTTTTCCTTATCTGTGTCGCAAGTTGACTGAACTAAATGGATTTAGGTCATTGTGGCAAGTGGCAATGTCAGTCATTGGCAATATAACTTGAGGTAAAAAAACACTGCTCTTCCTAGATTACTATGCAACAGGCAAGCTTGATGTTGATCTTGCAAAGAAAGTACTGCCACTTTATTTTCTCACTGAAATTGTTTTGCCCTTCTCATACTTATTTTCTTGGTCTTCTTGCTCATGGAACATTTAGATTTTACCCATAAGTACTTCATAAATTGTATGTAGGTTATAATGGGATTGTGGATGGGTGTGAACAATTAGGTTTCGCTGACTACAAACAACAAAAAAAGGCCATCAGATTTTGCTCTCCTAAGAGGGAGGTAAGATGTTCTGAATTACCATGATTTAGCAATTCAACCATGCAGCATTATCCTCCTAATAATAAGTCATAGTAGTTGTGTTTGTTGAAATGCCTCAGATGATTTTGAATTTCTTTTCTGGTGCTCTATGCTTTCAGCTAGAAGCCCCTGCCTTGCCCAAGATTCAACGTTGTCGTTATTTGTTGGGTCAAGTCTTGTTTTTAATCTCTGCATTCCTTCCTCTCTTCAGGCAAAGTGGGAGGGATAAAATGACGATTGTGTTTACAAGCAGCCAACCAATGAACAGATGTTACGCCATTGTATATATAGCCATTTAAAATTTTCAGTATGGTGTTGCCGCATCTTCTATTTGTTCATGCTCCTTAATGTAGCTGAGGTGCTCATATTCTTTTTCATCGTATTCATACTCTAAATGTTAAAAATTATGTGTACCTATGAAACTATGAAGACAATTCAACTTATGATATTGGAAATTTGGAATTGACTTCTTAATTTTTTTTGGTATATTCGTCCATTACAAGGGAAATATTTTTCATAAACATGTGTGTGTTAAATGATCTTGTTATTTGTTTATCTTTCCTTCACCTAGGTTTGGTGAAGATTGCAGCCACTCCTATTAATCCCTTTTGTCTTTAATTGATGTGCAACGAAGGTTACGGCTTGAGCTTGAGTTCTGATGGATCACGTTTGTACTATGGAAATATATTGATTTAGATGGCTGACATCAAAATATAAGACTTATTTTGTCTATAGATACCATAATGTCAGTATGATTTGTTTTTTAGTTTAATTTCTTTTTTGATTTATTCTTTCTAGATGTCACCGTAGCGTTAGCACGGGCAATATACTAGTACCCTTATGAATTAATTGACGTGTTTAACTTATCCAAAAGTTAAAATACCGATTGGAATTTTAATTATAGTTGCTTTTGTGCATACTTAAAACATATAAACAAGCGTAAATCATGCTTTTAATGTTTCATCGACATTGTTTGTTATTACTTCAAAATCATAGTGTTTCATAGACATTGTTTGTTACATCAAAATCAGAGTATCAGACTAAACTAAATTTGTATGTAGACACAAAATATGTCATTTCCAATGTGAATATAATTTTTTGAATTTTGAAATAAAGATTCTTGTTTTGGACAACTATATCAGTATTGTGATACGAATATCCGTGGGCACACAATTATCAATTATCTATTCCAAGCCTATACCATCTCTTTTCTATACAATGTTACCAAATGCATCATTATTGTAACGTTTGGACTACATATGCACCAATTTGGCAAGTTGTTGTACTAAATTGGGCATTTTATAAGTTGTTGTACTAATATGCACACATTTGCCAAGTTGTCGCACTAAATCGAGTATTCTATAAGTTATTGGACCAATCTACACCAACCTTTTAAGTTGTTGTACCGTGGATGCAATTTACTCATAAATATAATAGTACTTATAGTCAAAGCTTAAAATTTTGATTTAGCATGATGAAATTGTATTTATGATTAGAGGAAGTAGCTTTATAAGAGTTCAAACAATGTATAAGGGTATAAAAACCATTTTATATGCTCGAGTAGTTCATTCATTCCAACATGAGCATGCGAGGCTTGGTTAAGTGACCCTTCTCCAGCCACTAAAGAACTCCATACGACATCATGGTCGAAGTAAATATAAATTTGGAAAGCTAGCATTTTCTATCTTGATCCCTACAAAATTCAGGTTTTTCAAACCATTCCTATTGTTGTTCATAAGTTCGCCTCTTTTTCTTAAGCTATTGTGAAGTATCCAGTTAGTTTAGGCCTTATTTTACATTGTTCCAAATGGTTCCAACCTTTGCTATAGTGCATGAAATTAGAGTTGGTGAAAAAAATGATGGTCTCATTGACTCCTAATTTATTTTTAGAAGAATAATGGAAATAATTATTTACTACTCTATCTGCTCTAAACTCTAAGTTACTTTGACTTTTTGGTGCATCTAATTTGCTATATATCAAAAGGTTTGAAAAAATAGAAGGCAAACTATAGATAGAAAAAAGGTTTGGTACATCCAATTTGTTAGTTCAAAAGGTTTGATGTGCCAAACTTGTTATCCAAATTATAAGTTCATCTAAAACTTGGATACATAGCAAATTGAATGTACCAAATTTTCTCAAGGCAAAGGTTTGAGAAAAACAAAAATCTTTGCCTTGAGGTCATTTTGTTTTTCTCTTTCTTCTTTTTTCAAGTTTGAGCACTTGTTCGACACTTGTGGACATCTCCATCACTTGAGTGCCATCTAGCTCCACCATGGTGTGAACCAACCTATCTCATACACCATTTAAAGTAAAAGGTTAATTCACTTGGAGTCCATCAATTACCCAAAATCAAACTATAGCTTTCAAATGTTCACGAATAAAGCTAGAAAAGGAGGCAATTCAGCAATTGTGTGGGCTATAGTTCTCAGCTGGATGTCGCAATATCCTTTATTATATATGTTTTTCACATTGTTTCATTTTTCTTCTCTTCAATTGAAGTTTTGTAACATGTACATACTATATTACCTCCTATAATGAAACAGTAGAGCGCCTCCTACTTTTTGCTAAAAAAGGGTTGTACATGAGAATGCAAATGTGCTGAAAGGCTTGGTTGAGCAAGAGGGTGATGTTGAAGGTGCATCCAATCTTGTGTGTGATGAAAACTCAATAAATTATGACCTGTGAACTCACTAAATTATGACCAGTGAATTCGTCCTTGTCTACCTTTAATGCGAGTTATGAACTCCCTAATATGAAATGTCAACCCCCTAGTTTTGAAAAATGTGGACTCAGATTTGCAAAGATGGTCTTGTTTAATTTTATATTACACCAACAGTGGTGCTCGGTGCTCCATTCGCAAAGATTATGTTGTACTCTCTCCATCACAAATTATAAGTAATTCCAAAAATATTGAACAATCAAAGTATCTTAAATTTGACTAAACTTATATGATAATATAATAATATTTATGATGCTAATTAAGTATCATTAGATTCTTCATCAATTACATTTTCGTAGTATACCTATTTGATATCATAAATCTTTATAGTTTTCTCTATAATTTTGATTAAATTTGAGATGCTTTGATTCTTCAAAATTCTTAGAATGACTTCTAATTTGGAATGGGGAAGTACAACAATACTGACATGGTCTCATAAAAACATCATTACAATTGAACAGTCACAAGGCATGTAGGAATCATATGAATAGTGGAAAGAGTGACTCAAAATAATTACATTTTCCAATTCTAATGATGTTTTTTAAGGTCGTTTACATGGTATAGTTAGTAAACATTTTATTTGCTCCTGTCAAATTCTTTTGAATTCTCATGATTCAACTCCAATTCTTTCCGATGCAATGTCGGCCTAACATTCATTACTTTGTCAATGTTACATTCTCAAACAATCAATAACACTGTCAATCCTGGTAACTAAAAATACATTATATATATATATATTACATTCACTCCATCTGGAACTGCAAGACTATGAAGAAGCCCCTTGCAGCCCCATCAAACACCTGCACAAGCACCCAAACATTACCTTTCAACTTGCAACCTCTGTTGTCCAAAAAAAAGAAAAAAAAAACCTACCTCATCCAAGATCCGTCAGGTGGCATCAAGAGTTCAAGACCCAGAACCCGTTAAAACAAACGGGTGAAAAATTACATCCGACTATCCAAGCAACCGGCCCCGCCCCCATTACGTTCCTGGCAGTACAGGTGGGAGCCGGATTCAGTAACTTTGCAGAGTAAAGTTACAATGTAACTTTGTCTCAATCTGCACCTTCCGACTAGCATCTAACGGCTGGAGAGAGGTTTACCAGCCCATACAGCAGGGCCACACACTGACGCACAACAGGCCAGCGTCAAGCAAAAGGTTGAAGCAAAAGTAAGTACGGTAACTGAATCTGAGTGATCCGGCGTCACACCGTTGAAGTCGCTCTCTCTCGCTGAGCACCCCGTCCAATACCTTCCTCCGCGGCCGCAGCCGCCGGCAGTCTTGCCGCCGCCGGCGGGATCCCTCCGGCCAGGGGCGGCGTGATCTGGCTTTCTCTTGTTTTTTTTATTTAGAATCGTTGTAGGAGTTGGCTATGTACATCCTCAAATATAGAGACCGGATATTATTTATCCTTTATCTAAAAAAAAGCAACAGCTCACTCAACAATAAAAAATTAATTTATATATTGCTAACAGTTAACAGTTAACAAAATAATATTGCTAAAAACAACTTAAATAAATTTATCTTCAGATTTCGGTTTGTTTTTATTTGTTTTTTTACAAGCTATTTTAAATTATAGTTTGTTTAACTTTGTTAACCCCAAGTTTGGTCACTCGTCTTATTCATTCTTTTGTGCAAACTATCATTTCTTTAAGTGTGACTTGTTTATTTAATAAATGATCTACATAATGACTTAAATTTGACTATGTTTACAAATTTTTTTTAATAAGGCGAATGGTTAAGTTGGGGTCAAAAAAGTCCAACGAATTATAAATTAAAACAGAGGGAGTAATATGCTTGTGAATTGCAACAGAAAAATAGGATATCTCCAAAGACTATATCAATCATGTCTTGTTTGCACTTTGGTGTTGATCTTGTGGTATTTTCACAAAACTAGTAGCCTGCTTCCAGATGTAGCAGCTAACGGTTGCATTAGGAACTCGTCACCCTTTGCCCATGTAGCAGTCACACTTATTATCAACGCATTGTGTTTACTATTTATGTCAAAATTTCTTTTTTTTTTCTTTTTTCTAGCCTTTCTCTAACTAAAACAGGATCTAACAGGATCTATAGAGATGAAAGCAGGCCAGAGCCTTTTTGGCCTCCCATAAAACCTGACATGTAGTAGTGAATAATAAATCTATAAACGTAAGAGGAGTTTCTAGATCTTGTTATGTTTTTGTATATTTTGTTTGTTTTTTGTTTTGTTTTGGATATTTTTGTCTTTCTTTTTTCCGTCCACTAGAATGTAAAGTTAATTGTGTTGCTTGCAGTAATATTATTTTGTTGGCGGGAAATTTTATTTTTGAGTGAGCTAATCATTTTTTCTACAATCTATAAACTGTCAGAAACTTTTGGTTGAAATCCCTCTGCGCTGGTCTGCTGGCCAGCTTTGTGGGCTAACAAATTTGGAGTCATGTGCAGCCGTTAGATCTTAGTTGGAGTGTGGAGATTGAAACAAAGTTGCTTCATAAAGTCACTGAATCCGGCTGCGTGCAGGTGCAGCTTCCGCATCTCTAATCCTCACGTGCGCACCGCCTGCTCGATGCAATTCCCCACCCGCCCACCAACCTTCCCGTCCCCGATGGGGATCACGGTGGCCACCGCCACTGCCGTGGCTTCCCCCTCCAGCTACACCTCGCCAGGTCCCCTCCTCCCCAGCCCCCGCTTCCTCCCTCCCGCCTCCACGCCCGCCCGCTGCCGTCTCCTCCCCACGCCCCCGCGGTGGTGCGCGCGCCTCCACATCGCGCCCCGGGTGGCCGTCGGCAGCGACGTGTCCTCGTCCCATGACGTAGCTGCCGAGGAGGCAGCGGCTGCACCCAAGGTCGGCAAGCGCGTGCGTGTCACGGTGCCCGTCCGCGTCCACCACGTTGCCAAGGCGCCCGGCCTGGACCTGCGAGGCATGGAGGGCGTCGTCAAGCAGTACATCGGCGTTTGGAAGGGCAAGCGCGTCACGGCCAATCTCCCCTTCAAGGTGGAGTTCGAGCTCAAGCTAGACGGCCAGGACAAGCCGATCCGGTTCATTGCCCACCTCCGCGAGCAAGAGTTCGAGATGGTCGGGGACGAATAGAGCTCTGTATTGCAGAATAACGCGCTCTCAGCGGCGGCTTTGGCATCTGTATACTATCGTGTTGCGCGAAAGGAGGACGTTGTCGAGGGTGTGAGGAGATTGCAACTTTGCTAGTAAGTTGCTGTTTGTTTGCTTATTTGCGGTGCGCTTCTCCCCTCTCCTCCCTTTAAAACATTGAAATTTTCATATGTGAGGATTTGTTCGAATGTTGATACTTATGATCCAAAGTAATTCAACTGCGAATCTGTTCAGCATTATGTTCTATTGATTGTTCAAGATAAAATGTTATTTCTACAGGTGAGCGATACCGTGATATATGATGGAAAGTAGTTAAATTTGTTACATGGATGATAAGAACTAGCTTGATCCTGGCTCAAACAGGAGGCGATTGGCTGATTTTTTCCAAGTAAAATAAGAAGCCAATATATCTGCTGATAGTCATACAAATTGAATAAGGATGGCCAAAAATTATGATCATGACAATTCTGTTATGAAATTTAGTCGCATCACTTTGTAATCTACTCTACACATGTTTCTTGATTTCTGTCATTACTTCTATAGCATTAGTCATGAGTGTTGTTTCAGGATACTCCCTTCGTCCCACAAAGAGTGTCATTCTCACTCCCGAGAAGTCAAATAGTTTCAACTTTGACCAAATATATATAAAAAGTATTAATATTTATGGTGTATGATTAGTACCATTATATGAATTACTGAATATATTTTTCATAATAAACTTATTTGGAGATACAAAGATGCCTGCCCAGGCTTTCTGAAATCACACCTAGCTTTATTTCTGCAGCAATGTTCCTAATAACTTCTCTTAGAGACTGCTTATATTACTGCACCGTTGGATATTTCCTCTTCTTTTTGGCTTTCAGCTTTTAGTTATTCTATTCTTGATCCTTGATGTGGGGTTGCACAGCCTTAAAAGACCTCTCTTTGGTTTTGAAAAAAGCTCCAATCTTTGTAATGTGATATTCTTTTTCAGGGAATGTATGTATTTAGATTTAAATTATCAATGGCCTGTTCTAAGGATGATTTCACCATTACAAGTTTAGCACCAATGCTTCTGTTCAAGTGATGATCTAATGATTAATGTTCCAGTGTATTTTTTGTGTGTGCTGCATGCAATGTTTAAATCTCATAATGTGAGTTTTCTTAACAAAATGATCATTTCCATTATTTTACTTTGCTTATGTGCCAAAACATCCATTTTACAAAAAATGCGCAAACAGTCATCTTCTAACCGACTACTGATCTACTCATATATGCAAAATACGTGGTTATATGCATACACTCACATGTGTTTCTGCAGGCTTTTCTATCACACTAGTATTGAAAATTTATGGAGCCTTAACTTACCTTGAATAAATAGTCTCAGCAGAAGGAGCAAATTGAGATATTTTCTCAATGGGTAATAACTTGAAAAAAACAGCTGTCCATGATGCTTAGTATTTCCACTAATGGACTGAAAATGTTATTTACATGGTTATTTCCCCAAGTCAATGCACCTCTCTGCCAAGTATTCTTGTGCACTGTTTATTCAAAGCACAATGGACAAGTTAGAACTTAGAACAATCAACGATTGATGTTGTAGACTGCCACATAATGTTCCTTCAATTTAGCTACCACTTGTTCAGTTATGTTATGAATGGGTCAGAAGGGTGTTGAAGGATATTTGTTCAATTCAACCTATGTTTGTGTCTTCATATTTGATAAAATGTCTGGAGATGGCTCGCTGATGGGCACAGGTGTTCAGATTTCAAAGCGTCACCAAGTGGGAAGGGAATCAGTTTTGATCAGCTTCTGCTGATTCCAGAGCCATCATTCATGCACAATCTGCAAATGGTACTGCGACAGCTGAAAATCCCAAGAACATCACTAATCCAATCATATTCTGCTAGAGGAATTCTTTGGCTGATATGGACATTTATTATACTTTTTTTTTTATCATTGAGGGCTGTCAAAATAAACATGGTGATATCAGTGAGACAGAAATCATTCACCAATTTAGAGCTACAAAGGCCTAAGAACATCCTTTGTTGGAGCTATTGATACTTCACAAAGCTACTATGCTGCAGCATAAGTGCAACTAGGCTATCTTTGAAGATGCTACTCATTAACTCATGTCACTGATTTCAATAAACAGTGAAACAAATGTTCAGTTAATTTGAGCTAACAAACTACGTGCACCAACAATATATATATATATTTTTTTTTGCAGGAACATCAACATATAGGAGTAGTGACCATCAGGTACTTAACCTTTGAGCATCTTACTCTGCTCCTACTTTAAACATTTCCATAATCGTTAGCTTTCTTGCCAGTAAGATAGTTTACTCAAAGTAAATCTCTTGCTACATTTCCCCAAGGAATTTCTACAACTGGAAGATACTATTTCTCTACGAGTTCGTTTCAAGCTGAACACTTAAGCAAAATATGGTAACTGGAAGCCTTATAAGTTACTCCATCAGTAACTTTTCAAGTCTTTTCTCTTGTATTCATTTAAGCATTTGCCTCTAGCAGTATAATGTATATTGGAGTGCTCTCTCTTATGAACACTTGCTTGCTTACATGTAAAATTCCTCTGGCTAGCCATATCTGCAGAACCAATAGATTTGGTACCTGTTGCGAATCCGAGTAGCTTTTCAGGGCCTTTTCCCTTCCTCAGTTGAGTAATCTCTAATCTGTGTTCCCTCTGATAAGCTTAACCGTGCTCTCAGATTTGTTCCAGGTCTTAAACTGTTATGGTTATAGCTTAGTATCAGTGTCAAATTTTAATATTTCACCTTGCCAAAACTTTGTTTATGCAACACTGAAGTTCTATTCCCAAGTTTCAGTATACTATAAGCTCAGTTGTGCATTTTGCATCATCTTTTCACTAACCTCACAGTAACGTCGAGAAGGTAAATAATCTAAACCCCTTCAGCATTCCAGAATTTCAGATCCAACTAATGGGGTAGGACCAAAGTTATCCTTGTGTATGAGGTGTTGTATTCCTCTTGAATTTCTGGTTAAATTCCATTTAAGTACATAAATTTCTGGAGCAAATAACTTTGCATTTACATCAGTCAAACACTTTATTTAATCATACATACTAAGATAAATCTACTATCAAACCTGCTATTTATTCCCAGCCGAAGTTGTCAGTTATTTCATCTTGAGTCACTTGATTCAACCTTCGACAAGCTGTTGTCAAAAAAAAAAAACTACGACAAGATCTGGTATTCAGGTTATTTATTCAACTCTGCAAACTGCTTATCATAATAACTCTGCAAAAGTTTTGGATGAGGGAGCATGATGTGATTAGTGTAGACAAAAGGAGCTACAATATGTGGTTCCCGCGGCCCTGCAATTTTTCCCGTGGTTCCCGCGGCATGTTCGTTTGATTGTTTTGGTGGCTGATAAACCGACTGATGTCGTTTTTTATTATTTTTTTGTGTGAGAGAAAAATACTGTTCTAGTAGCTGATAAGCCAAACGAAATAGAGATATGCGACGCTATATATTGGTTCTAAGGTAAAAATTAGTCATTGATAGTTAATAATTTGCTGTTCGCAAAAAAAAAGTTTGTTAATTCACCACTTGATAGTTAATCGAGTAAAGTTTACTACTAGAAAAAGTATTTATCCAAAAAGTTTTGGAGGTGTAGTATTTATCTACATACAGATGGCACACAAAAAAAAAAATGACATTTGGTGGCACAAGTACTCTAGACAGCAGACTACACGTCCTCACTGTGCTCACTCCCCGTCCGTGGCCGTCTGCTGAGCCGCTGAGCTCAACGGCTTTTTCCTGTGCTGCGTGCGCATCGTGCGGCTTGGGCGCAGACCCCGATGAAAACGGCAGAAATTTGAAATCCCTCTCGCTCCTCGCCGCCGCACCATGCTGCATCTCATGTCATCCTGTGCGCACTGCGCACCACGAAACGCAAAACTTCAATCCACGCCTCCCAAAGCTCAACCCCTCCACCACCACCGCATCGGTTCGCCGTTAAGCCGGTCACCTCCCTCTCCCTCCCCACCGCGTTCCAAGCTCCCATTCCCCCCGTTTGAATCCCATGGGGCTCTGTTTCAGCAAGAAGCAGCAAGCGAAGCGCCGGGACGGGCAGCCGTCCAGTGACGCCAAGAAGAGAGGCGGCCGGAAATCCGGCAGGGACACCGTGCTTGTCGCCGATGCCAAGAAGGCGCCTCAGCCAAAGGCGCCGGCGCCACCCAAGAAGGCTGTAGCCAGGCCGGAGGAGCCGGCAGCCGACAAGAGGACGGTGTTCGTCGTCAAGGCCGCGGCGGCGGCGGCGGCCGCCGAGGTCGCGGCCGCGGGGAAGGCCGGGTTCGAGGAGGCGGAGGCGAAGAGGGCGGCGCCGGAGGAGGAGGCGAAGCCCGTCGCCGTGGGCCGGGCGCCGGTGCGGACGTCGAGCTGCACCAAGGAGGAGGTGGACGCGATCCTGATCCAGTGCGGCCGCCTCAGCCGGAGTTCGTCGGCCTCGGGAAGGCGCCGTCGGGCGAGCACGGCGGCGGGCACCGGAGGTACGCCGGATCCAAGCGGAGCTACGATTTCGACCACGACAGGAGGGGCGGTGGCGGCGACGTCGACGAGTGCGATTGGGGCAGGGAGGGGGCCGCGGTGGCCAGGCCCTCCCCGCGCCGGAGGACGCCGGAGCGGAAGCGCTCGTCGAGCCACGATGGCCGCACTGGCGGCGGGAGCGGGAGCGGTAGTCGGAGCCGGAGGATTAGCCGGTCGCCGGGGCGGCGGGCGGACGTCGTCCCCGCCGCGGGGAGCTCCGGGGCCGGCGAGCGAGGCGCGAGGCAGCAGCCGGGCAAGATGGTGTCAGTCCCGGCCAGGGAGAAGGGGCGCGCGCCGTCGCCCGTGAAGGCTGCTGCGTCGTCTGGCAAGAGGTACCCATCGCCAAGGTCGAACTCGCCCGCGAGGGCAGCGGCGTCGGGGAACGAGAATGCCGGGGTGCAGGTGACGCACGGGCCATCGCTGAGCCGCAGCTCCTCGAGGAAGGCGGAGCAGTCGCCGTTCCGTCGCAACCCCATGGCGGAACTCGACGAGAACGCGCTCGGCAACAACCATCATCACAGCAACGGCAGCAATGGCAAGCCTCTGAAGGTACGGATCCGCGAAAGTTTAGATTTTTCCTCCATTGCAGCCCTCAGTCCCCCCCCCCCCCCCCCCCCCCCCCCCCACCACCACCACCACCAAATTCGCTGAATCTTCGAAATGACTCGCAGAAATCCGCTGATGGTGCCGTTGCATTGCCACAGAAGACTGCGGAGCGGGCAAAGGATCATATCACCAGCTGCCGAACTGCGAAGGAGAAGGAGATTGTGGAGGAGGCCGTGGCTTCGGACACCAAAGCAGCGCCCGCAAGGATGAACGCGACCCACTCGGTGAGCATTGTGGCCGAGAACGTCACCAATCCGAGGGTGGGGAGCCGGTCGTCGAGGCGGTCCTCACGTGACTTCGAGCACAACGGCAACACCTACGCATCCCTGCTACTGGAGGACATCCAAAACTACCACCAGCAGAGCACCAGCAGCCCTGCCACCGCCACTGCAGCGCCGACCTTCGCGCTCCCGGCGTGCGTGTCCAAGGCCTGCTCGATCCTTGAAGCGGTCGCCGACCTCAACTCCTCGTCGTCCGAGAACAAGAGCTTCGAGCTGGAGAGGTCGGTCAACGACAAGGAACCCGTCAACGGGAGGTACGGCGGCAAGGGCGGCAAGGGCACCACCCTCGTGTTGGAGTCGGAGGTCGGCGTGAAGGACGACCTCACGGAGCCGAGTCTGCACAAGTACGTCTCCGTGCGTGACATCCGCGGGGAGACCGAGCCGCAGGAGTCCGCCGGGAGCAACAGCTTTGCCGGGAACGCCTGGACGTGCTCGTGGGAGCCCAATTCCGTCGACTCCACTGACCGGACCAGGACGGCCTCCTCGCCGTCGTACAACAGTGACGAGGTGGAGCAGTCATGGCAGAGCAAGCAGAAGCCGTCGTCATCCCAGGAGCCCAGCAGCCACCGTGGTTCTACCAGCAATGTTCAGGTCCAGCGTGTGCGCGGCGGTGCTCACCGCCTCAGCGGCAGCAGCAGTGCAGTCATCGGCCAGTCAGATGTTCGCGGTGTCTCGGCGAGTTCGTCCATGGCTTAATAAGGATGCAATGCAACGGGAGGTTTTAGGAGACATGCTCTAGTTGGTCATGGTAGTTCCTGGTTCTCAAGTTGTAATGGCAAGATAGGTTGCTGTTTCAGACTAGTGTTTATGCGTTTGAATTCTTTGCTTTGTTTCATGATATACATTGCTCACGCAATGAAATTGGCAATGTATACTCTTTTGTTCACCTGTTAATGTTTAGCGTTTGGCTAATATTCAGAGCACATTGCTTTCAATAGTATTGCGTTCTAGTTTTCTTTATGATGGGCCTGATAATTTTTGTTTTGTAATTGGATTTATCTCTGTCACTATCAAATTATCAGTATACTTGTATCCTGATTTTCTAAGTGTAGCACCTGTATGTCTAAAATAACTTATAAAAATATATACAGTTACTTTCATAACTCAGTTGGTTAGAGCACCCGTTTTGTAAGCGGCAGGTCTTGAGTTCAACTTCCACCGTTTTGTAAGCGGCAGGTCTTGAGTTCAACTTCCAATAAAAGCAATTTTTTTTGTGTTTTACCTGATTTTCAAACATATTTTTTAAAACGCATTTTCAAGACAAACTCATTTTGTATATCGTATTTTTTAAAACACTTTTCTTAAGTATCTTTTGTCCTTTTTAACGGCCGAACTCTTTTCTTACTTTTTTTAATAACTGAACTCTCTTATTTCCAAGCTCTTGCTAATTTGTGTTGCAATTTTGCTTACTTTTTTTTTCACTCCCTTTGTCAATTAATTAAAAAACTAGTTTAAAGTCAAACATGTTTTATATATAATTATTTTTTCCATAAAAATACAAAAAAAATTATGGCTCAAGATGGTGGGAGTAAACTGTTATGTTTTCAAGCTCCTGTTAATTTTCAGTGCAAGTTTTATAACTTTTTCTGTAACGACTAAACTCTCTTTTTTCCAGGCTCCTGCTCCCACCCCCCCTCCCCCCCCCCCCCCCCCCCCCCCCCCCCCTCCCCGTGGGCTTAACATTACAGCCCATCATTAAAGAAAACCCATAAAAAAAAGTAGGGAGCCCAAAAAAGTATTGTTAACCAAGCTGGCCTCTTCGGGCGCCAAGCCGCCAACCCTTTCCGAACTCGCGGCGCGCAACTGGAAGACGAAGGCAAAGGCAGAACCGCGGAACTGCGGAAACCTCCGCCGTGGTGGAGCGCAAGCCATGAAGTTCAAGGCCTTCTTCACCGACGATGGCATCTCCCTCCTCGACAAGCGTAAGCGTGCTGTCGCACAAGCACTGCTCCCCTCTCGCTCTTCCCCCTCCTTTTTCTCTCCCGCAATTCATCGAGCACGCCTCATGCGTCCCCACGATTTTTTGCCGTGCAGGGTTCCTACCGGCCATGGACAAGGTGGGACGCGTCTGCCACGTTTTCTTCACGCCCACGCACGCCATGCTCCTCCACAACCTGCTCGGCGCCACGGCCGCCGGGCCCGACGGCGGCGGCCCGCAGTGCGTCGCGCAGTTCGCCAAGGACCTCCTCTTCCGTGAGTACAACCTGTCCTCGCGAAACGGGAACCAAATCGCCTTCTCCGTCGAGGTCGCGCTGCTTCACCGCGCGCTCCGCAGCGTGCTCGCCGTCCACGCGCAGCCGCCGGCCGCCGGGGACGCCCCCGGTGCCCCCGCTATACAGGTGAGGCTCGTCAACAAGCTGCCCGCAGGGTCACGAACCGCCACGCCATTCCTCACTTTCGAAACCAAGGGCGCCCGCGCGGCAGTCGTGCAGGACGTGCCCATCTCGCGCCCTCTCTCACGCTCCGACATCGAGCGGTTGCAGGCCGCCCTTGACGCTGCCAAGGATCTCCCTCAGGTTTGTAGCCTTAATGTATCATCTTGTGGTTCCTAATCATTTCTCGCACAAAAACATGGTCCTGTGGTTCAGGTTCACCAGATCAATTCGGATTCAAATTTACAGCGATTAAACCTAATGGAAGTGATTTTGGATTATTTGTTGTTGGATGGGTAAAGTAATACTATGCTTCTGTTCGTATTCACATTCCTAGTTGAAAGGCTGGTTCATGAAGTGAATGATGTTTTGGATACAACTCTGAACACATTTGTCCTAGTGAAATCGTGAATTGCATATTTGTTACTAGTAAAGATATTTTAATTCTTATAAAATGGTGTTTGATCCAGGCATTTATGTTAAGAAAATTTTAAAAATGCACTTGGCTGCAGAATTACCAATATTGAAATTTCATATGTGTATTTTGAATACTTTATAAACTACAGCTGCACTTTAAATGCTCTTTTCTGCTGAAATTGACTTGCACTCTCAAATAGTAGTACATGGTTGATAATTAGTTTAAACTATCAAACTATACCTTCTTTTGGGAAATGTGCTTGCAACCTTAAGGGGTCTGTATCTTTTTAATGTTATTCAGCCAAAGGCCCATAGCGCTGTATTATCACTTAGGAGCTGTTTGGTTCGACGTTTTTAGAGCACCAACAATTCCTGGCGTGAATGGATAGCATTGTTTTATGTTTGGATGGATTCGTCAGTAATCGATCGCAACGTAAATCGATCCGAACTAGTATCCGCTCCCTTTTCAGAGTCTCGCAGCAGAAATTATAGCGCCGTCGCCCCCACGTTCTCTGACACACCTCCCAGATCCGAAACAAACACATAGCGTTTTTAGTTTCCCTGCAACAGTTACCACTGTCATCTGATTGCATTACCATTTGCCTGCTTTCTGTTGAACCAAACAGCACCTTAGGGTGACCTTTTTGCTTAGTTGACAGTAGCACTAAATCACTAATGAGTGGGAAACTGCTGATACACGGTGGGCATGTGCAGACTCTAGTCCAGGTTCCTGATCTGCCACAACTGCAAAGCTTAGTAGATCGTTTGAAAAATGTTGGTGATCTGCTAACAGTGGCTGTCAGCCAATATGGTGATCTCCATCTACAAGTTTCCACTTCTCTTGTTACCGTTGGCTCTGAATTTCGGAAGCTTCGGGTTATTGGTGATCGTGGTAAGATATGGCACTAGGTAGCTTAAATCAGCATTGATTTCCTATCCTGGCATCTTGTTTAATTCAGCTGGCTACATATTGCTCTATATCCAGCAAATGCACCTGTTGGCGATCAAAATCTAACTTCTTCGACTCGTATGGATATGGCGGTTGAGAGAGGGGAAGCACTTTCAGTGGTATTGTTCCCAAGCACCACTTATTTTACTCTTCTTTCGGCACCATTTAGTTCACTGATCTCTTTTTCTTTCTTTATTCTCACAGCAAGTGAATATGAAGCACCTAGTTAAGAGTCTACACTGTCATTTGGCCAAGCCAGACTTTACCTTCTATGGTTTGTTTACAGCTAGTCTCAATGATATTTTTTTGTTCGATAGATTTTTTTGACTTAACATTATTCTTACTGTTTGTATAGGTATTGCTCCTGGTGCTGCTTGTTTAACAGTCGTATTCCAGTATTTCATCCCAGGAACTAGATTGGCAGACAAGTCCATTAGCTTCTACTGCAGGCTTCCAGTCCTCGACCCTGGATCCAGTTAAATAATTTACCAGGCATAACTTGATTTATGTGTCAACAAAGAATGCTAGGTAAGAGTAGCAAGACTATTAGCTTAGCTGCTGCATATTTTCCTTCGTGTCTAGTGTCACCTTAGGGACTTGGGCTACAATATATTGGCCAGTTAATGTGATATGCTGCTTTATGTGAAATGCTGATATGACATGTTGTACAAGCTGACATGGATCAACTTTGTTATGGCACTGGATCTTTACTGACAGCACTACAGAAGCATATTAGAGTTATGACTGCCATTGTTTCCAAAAGAGAGAGAGAGAGAGAGAGAGAGAGAGAGAGTTGTGACTGCCATTACTATCAGGACAGCTTATATGTAAGGCATGGAAGTTTGAATCGTTTAATGCTATGGGATTCTATCTTTGTGAGTTCTTCCTGTTTCAAAGCCCCCTTTGTTTGCTGCTGTTGGCTTCAACTCCCTGTGCTATCCTCCAGCATTCTAATTTCTAAAGAGTATAAGCATAAGGAAGCACTAGTGCATAATATGCCTGTTTAGCTTGAGCCTGCCATAATTGTAACAATAGATGAATGTTTGTCTGTTTACAAAATAGATTTGGACAACTGGATGTCCAAACTTGAGAGATGGTGTTTTTCCTGGATCCTCGGTAGCACTATATATGTAAATGGCTCCAAATCTAAAAACATTTGCATGCTGTAAAATATTAATGTAGCCAATATTTTCTTTTGTGATTGATAATGTGTAAAACAAGGTTATCGGAGGATACCAAGATTAGTCCTGAATCGTTCCTTCTGGGAGGTGAGATTAATTTAGTGAATTTTACGAGTATTCTGATGCTCAATTTAGTTTTGAGTTGACAAAAAGCAGAAAATCTAAAACAGGAAGCAGGTTCCCAAAAAATGGTTCCAACGTGATGGTCGGAATCTTTCTTGGAAGATCTCTGTAGAGCCCATGCGCTCGACTGTGTCCTCTGCCCACATACCACATGGTATCCCATATTTGTACTGTGCCTCTCAACTGAATCTGATGCTATCTACTGTTCCCTCTGCATCTACAGCCATAGCATTCAGGGCCAAAACGAAGACTATCTGACCGACGCCTCTATCTCCAATTTTCGCATTGTAGAGCAAAGGTCCAGGAAAAATAAGGAGAAATTGGCTAGGTTTCAAATCCAGGCCTGGCATAAGGGGGACCATCGCCCCTTTTTTTTCTTGCAACCTTACTGTTGCTGGCGATCTTGATCTGGCATGGAACCGTAGGCTAGCTCTTGTTGCCACTCTTGCACAGATTATGGTTGATCATAAAGAAACACTGGTCGATCATTACAGACACGACTTGAATGAATCCATGTGAAATGTTTGAAACTTGCCAATCTACCTAATCACGAGCGGTACGACATGGATTTTATTGTTAGCTTACAGTTATATATGGGGGCATTTACAGTTCTTTCAATATGTAGTACTAATTTATGTAACCAGCAAGCAATCAAAATCAATTTGATAATACACTGTCATGTGAGCCGTACCCGCTATAGTGCTCCAACCATTTCTTCGTCTGTCGAAGGCAATAAATTCTGAACAATCAGTCATGTGTCACTCGGCATCTCTCCGATGCCACTTTGCTCACATAGTCACATTACATGTATACCTGTACTCAAATTAGCTTCAGTTCCAAAACGTATGATACCAGTTTTCCCTGATCTTAAATATACAATATAACACCAAGATCGTGCCGTGGGGAGAAACACCCTATTTCTGCTATCCAAAAGAACCAGATCCCATCCTCCTCTAGCCCTCGTTGGAACCGAGCTCTGGATCGACAATGTAGCTTCTCAGCGAAGGCGTCTTGGTGAAAGTGGGACTAGGGCCTTTCTTCTGCATTCTCTTCCTCGCGATCTGGCCGCGGATCCATGGCAGCGCATCCTCGTTGATCTTGATCATGAGGAAGAAGAGGATGCGGTAGATGAAGATCATGCTGAAAATGACTGATAAGTCGATCCACTTGTTCCGGTCCACGTTGATCTGGAAGATGTACTTCAGGATGAAGTCCCCGGGGATCTTGGGTTGATCCGGGTACTGGTTGTCGAATACGAGGCCTTTCATGTCGTTCTGGCACTGGCCCTGTTAGATGTATGGAGTTTGGTGTCAAAAAGTTCAGGTTGGAGTCTATTGTATGTGGGCTGATCTACTGTGTGGAACAGAATTTACCTGCAGTGCCCAGTAATGGAAGCTGATGTACTGCATGGGGTATCTCCAAAAAGGTTTTGGGATGTCGTATGGAAGTCTGAAGTAGCCAGATACCAGCATAAATATTCCCTGTCCAGAAAAATTGTTGAGAAAATTTCATCATCATGTATATTTACGGTGGGCATGGAACTACTCAACATAACTAAAGAAACATTAAATAGCGAATAATGTATATTGTGCACCAACAGCTAAGCAAATCCAAAAAAACAGTGATATACAAGTTCACCAATGTCTCATGCAGTCCCAAAATTGCTGACCTTGTACTAGAATGTTGGCCAGTATGTAGTAGAGCTCCAAATAATACTGGTCAGCACAAGCTGGATATTGGATCAATAGACGTTAAAGTCCTTTGATGTATTCTGGTCCCAGAAAAAACCGCCTAAAGTGTGGAGGTTGTATGTGACAACTTATGCCACAACTAAAAGTGCAGTCTTAACATCTTAGCTCTAAATATATTTTACAAGTTGATTCATAATCCCGTACTTAACCACGTATTTTGAGCACATATCCCCAAGCTATAATAGGTTATAAGGGCAGATAAACCAACATGGGAGATGTGGGTGAAAATGTCATACCTGAATTCCAGCCCCTATGATGATACCCATGAGGAAATTGGGAATAACACTGGCAATTGCCATCATTAAGCTTTCGACCACTGTAACGCTGGCATACAGGTTCAGGACGAAGAAGATATAGTGTTCGAAACCAGGATGCAGGCGCACCATAAAGTAGCATATAGTTCCCGACAAGAAGCATATTAGAATCAGGAATGGCGTTGCTGAGATGGTGTTACTGATGACAAATGAGGCGACACCATAGTGCCCATTCAGCCGTTCCCGTTGGAACACCTGTATATAAATGAAACAAAGGAAAGGTGAGCAAAAATTCATAGCGTTTCTAATCTGCAGATGACAGATGAGATAACAGCATTTTAATCTCACCTTCATTTCTTCAACAAACGAAGGGAATCCTCCAATGGACATGAATGTAACGAACCCAAAGACGAATGCAGAACAGGAAGCTCTGGCCTGCAGAGGCAAGGAAGAGTGAATGCATTAAAATCAACCATATGCATGCTCCATGACATTGGTCATGTGACTACATTATTGTGCATTCATATCAGTCCAGCCCAGAACTTCCTGACCAAAAATTTCTTTTCTTTCTTACTTACCAGGATGGATGTGTATTTAGTGCCAACATCCAGGTAGATTGTGCCGATGCAAACAGTCACAAGGATATAGATGAGGAGCCTGAGCCAGTAATACCCAAAGTCTCGTGACATGTTGATGAACGAGCGTTTGGTCAGGGTGCAAGCCTGCATCAGGAAGCTGGCCTGGCTGCCACCTGAATCCAGCACAGTTCCTTTCTGTAAGGAAAACAAACAAGTTGGTTATGGTTATTTATTATGTGGACACAGGAAACAGATACAACATATCAATGCATAATGTCGCGTTTGGTGAAGACTCAGAGAACGTACCATTCGTGAGATATCATTAACTTTCTCCTTTGCAGCATAGGAGTATTGGGACCTGCTGTAGGACGCAACCAGTTTCCTGATGGCTTCTGATGTGGTTATCCTATCAAGTGGATCGTCGGACCTCTCAGCCTTTTCATGAACACCAAAGGTCATGCATATTAGTATTTATTTACAGAAGTGAACAAGTTTTAATTTGTTGGCTCTGATGATTTGCCCATGCATGGACCTGCTTCTTCTTACCCTTGCTTTCATTGATCCTTTCAGGGTGGCCTTCACCTTGTCGAAGTCCGAGTTGACGCACCTCAGGAAATGGTCCGATGGATTCCGCAGAGGCGGGCAAGGGAAACCGGCTTGCGCGAAGAACTGCAACCGAGCAACGCAATATAGGAGTCAGTCGCGCACGAAGCATGCATTCAGTATGCATCTTGCGGTAACACCGGCAAGAATAGAATCCAGAATTACTACCTCACATGCTTGCGATGCTTGACCAAAGTAGACGGTTTTGCCCCCGGAGAGCAGGAAGAGCATGTCGAAGAGCTCGAACACCTCGCTGCTGGGCTGGTGGATGGAAGCTATCACTGTCCTGCCGTCCCTGGCCAGGCCCCGCAGCGTCTGCGTCACGAAGAACGCCGACGAGCTGCACAACACAGCCAACGCATGCATGCAGCTAGAGTTTAGCTGACACTGAACGAATTGAAAGGCCCACAACACTTGGTCATGCAGTATGTACCACCACGTGCTAGCTAGCTCACGCACCTGTCGAGGCCGCTGGTGGGCTCGTCGAGGAAGAGGAGGCGCGGCCTCATGAGGAGCTCGAGCGCGATGCTGACGCGGCGCTTCTCACCGCCGCTGACCCCGCGGAGGTGCCAGTTCCCGATGACGGTGTCGGCGCAGTCCTGCAGCCCCATCTCGACGATGGTTCCTTCCACCAGCGCGCGCTTGTCCTCCCGCGGCATCTTGTCCGGCAGCCGCAGCAGCGCCGAGTAGCCGATCGTCTCGCGCACCGTCAGCGTCCCGATCAGGTTGTCGTCCTGCGTCACGTACGCCTGCGACCAGAAGCGCGTGTACACGCCGGTTACTAACGCCTCTGGATCAGTCTCTCCTCAAGCAGCTCTACTACTAGTAGTAGTACAAACTCTCCCATAGAGAAAAAAAAGTTCGTCCACTTTCTAATCTAGCTTAAATTCATCAGAGAGCTAATAAAATTTTAGCCACAAAACCGATGTGTTTGGGCCTGCTGGATCGCGTTGCGTGTAAAGTGTAAACTGCTGGTGAGACAGGCCCAAACGCCACAGCCGGACGGTTCGTATCGCCATTAAATTCGCAGCAGGATCAGAGAGAGAAAAACCCAGCTGTCAGTATTTATGCTGTGCAGGTGGCTTCAGCCGTTCAGGCTCTCAGAGAAATGAGTATTGACAGCAGAGCACGGCACAGGACGGTATCGATCGCCACATTTTTTTTTCGCGTCTTCGATCGATTGGTGAGATCAAAATCAAATCGATACTACTAGCAGTCCGTATGTAGTACGACCTATGTTTGAATGAATTGGAAAGGTGGGAGGCGGCATCGACCAACCAATCGAGGGCGAATTAAATCCGCGATCCTAACTGCATTACACGCCGGAGCTAGCTCGATCTACTATGCTATGCATGCAGAGGCGTGCCGTGCTTTCGGCATCTTGGTCGGTCGCGAAAAAAAAACACCCGAATCGATTGGATTGGACGCGTATCTGTGATCTGTCGCTAATAACACCCTGCCGGCCGCCTAGCCCCCGTACAAGAAATTAAGCCGCTCGAACCTCTGCTTAACTATAGCACTACTAGTAGTAGTGCAGCTGTATAGTGGTATTAATTAATACTTAATAGGTCTTAAAAAAACAGGATGAGAGTACGGCTCTTTTTTTTTTCTAACACCAAGCAGATTACCAGATCTGGATACCTTCAAATAGGATTTGCATGTTGCGAGATGCCAGTTATGGATGATAGTTTCGAACTTCAACAGATCCTACCTAAGAAACCCTTAACGGAACTACTAGCTAGCTAGTTCCTATATACGGATGATCTGGGCTGAAGTAGCAGTACGGAGTGTTAGTTTGGTGCTCGAAAATAGAACGCTAGTGATTCTGTTTTTTTCCCAGTTGAGACTTGAGAGTGCTGCGTGATCTAGTAGGAGCAGCTTAAGTGAGGGTTTCAGAACGAACGAAGCAAGCAAGGTCACGTGGATGGATGCATAATATTTACGTACCGCGGCGCCGAAGGAGAGCTTGGCCTTGCGGCCGTTGAGGAGCACGTCGCCGGAGAGGAAGGCGTTAGCGGCGAGGCGGCCGGCGAGGGCGTCAAGCAGGGTGGACTTGCCGGACCCTGAGGGGCCCATGAGCGCGGTGAGCGAGCCGGGCTCCGCATACCCGGTGAGCTCGTCGAGCACGGTCTGCGTCTTGCCGGGGCCGAGCGCCACGGTGACGCAGAGGTCCTTCCACGTGAGCCTGGCCGACACGTCGCCGATGAGCGCGGCGGGGCCGGCACCCGGCGGGAGCGACTTGCTGTCCCGCCACAGGGTCTCGCTCAGCGGGCTCAGCCCCACCACCATGGCGCCCCCCGCGGCCGCCGCCGACCCGTTCGCCTGTAGCTCCACCATGGCCTGCCCGGCCGCCGCCGACCGAGGCGTCGTGCCGTCGCCCCGTCTCATGGCCTACCTACCTGCAGGCGTGGTGCTGGTGCTGGGAGCTGGGAGCTGGAGGCTAGCGTGGCGAGGCCGTGGAGGAGGCGCGTCGGGAGAGTCCGGCCGGTCGGTCGATCGATGCGGTGGAGAGGGCAGCTAGCGCGGCAGGAGTTATAAAGGAGAAAAGCATGCATGCACAATAAAGAGGGGGAGTTAGGGCTTGTTTGGGACTGTTTCGCTCCACGTTTTTTAGCTGTGCATTCAATTTTTTAGCCAAACGATTTCAGCTCTACGCATACAGTTCCAGAAAAAAGGTGAATTTATGAGAGCACCTAAAGAGGTGCTCCACAAAAACATAGAGTTCGTGGAGTTGCTCTACGGTGGAGTTTGTGAAACAGAGTTCGTGGAGCAGTTCCAAATAGACTCTTAATGGATGGATGGAGCAATTAGAGAGCAGCGAGCAGTGGAGTGAAGGAGGTGAAGGTGTGAGGTGAGCAGCCCCTCCCTCCCTCGGTAACAAACCGCCAACCAAATTGTCTTTCGTTGCTCGCATATATTGGGCTGGCTCCCCATGTCCCTCCCATCCCATCCCAGTTCTCCATTCTCGAATGCCAATTATTATTAATAATAATATCTCATTTTCATGATGTAGCATTTCGTATTTTTCGAGTAGCACTATATATCAGTATAATAATACATCAAACATAGTAACGTTATCACATCGAATAGCATGTCACGGAAGAATATGTTTTTTTTTGTTTTAAAAAAACAAGGCAAAGGCATTTGCATATCATTGATCATACTGTAGCCGTTACCCAAATTTCTTTCAAATACATAGAACCCTTGCTCGCCAGGACCCCACCACTGGGAGCCAGCGGCTCCCACCGCTCCATGCGTCGCCCACTATTCGCTCCCGCCACTCTGCCCTCCCCTAATCACAGGGAGGCGCGCTGGCGTCATCCTCATCTTTGCCCTCACCGCACCACTAGTTGTTTTCGCCGCATTGCCGCCAAGCTCTGTCACGACGCCCTTGCCGCCACCCCGCTTAACCGTGTTCCCTTGCCTCGCGCCGTCTTGCTCGCCACCACCGTCGTGTCATGGGTGATCCGGTGCCAACCCACCCCCAACCCCATTCTAGAGTCAGCTGAGGAGGAGATATACTAACATCAAAACTCTAGCCATCACCATCTTCTTCGTCTCGCGGGGTGGGGGGGGGGTCTTCTTTGTCTCTAATGGGACGCGAGTGCAGGCGTTACACGACCAGTTGCGTAGTAAATTTTCATTACGGGGTCGGAATTTTTGTTGTTTTTTGTTTTCTTACGATATTTCTTTATAACTCATATGAAATTTCTGCATTCCAAAAAGCGCCCTTACTTTGAGTTTTGGTTTAAACTTTGGTCAAAATTATTTTAAAAAAATACACCAACTCATTAAGGAAGATTAGAAAGTTTTGTTACATTCTAATTGCACCAATGGCGAGGTGCCAGGCTCAAACGGACGACACACAAGAGCAGAAGACGTCGGCTAGAACGGCGGTGCTGGTACCGCGGTGCCGAAAGGATTTTTTTGCTACAGGTGACAACTAATCCCAGGCAAACCATGTGTTCACTGTTGACCATCGCTAGATATGGCCTAAACTTAAGTGGACTTAAATTTGAAATGGAGTGAGAGTATGGAAACAAGTAGTGTAGTATTAACCAATCGGGTACGGGAACCGTGCGTGCTGCCGTACGTGCGTGCGCTGGCAGCTGACGACTCGTATCGTATTCGTACGTGGTGAAATTGCATAAGGCCCGTACAGGTGCAGCACACGCCGACGGGTTGGAGCCAGGCGAGCGAGGGGGGAGGGAAGTCAAGCCGTCGGGCGGGCCGGGGGAGGAGCTAGCAGAGGTCGGAGACGGATGAGAGGTCCACAGCCAGCAGGTGCATTTATGGCGGTACTGGTAGACGTTGGCACTGTACTTTCATCGCCATACCTTTTATCCCCATAATTCTGGGCTCTTGCGCGGGCGGGCATTCAATCGCGCCCCGTCTCCTTTCTCGTTTCCAGCGGAGCGGGTCGGGTCGGGTCGGGACAGCCAGCGATGGTGGCGTGCCCTTGGAGCGACTAGTAGTAGTATTTTATTTTTATAGTATATCCGTTTCTGCGAATAGTATTTCACCTGAGCAGTGCACAGTGATCATACTAGTATCATCATGAAAGAAACAGCAGCTCATGAAGAAAGGTCGTCGTCGGTCTCGTCGCATATATATAGTATATATATGGGCATGGATTTAACCTAAACCTAATACTCCATGTTTCGTTACAAAGCAAGGGCAATCAAGCTTTGATGTTGATCAGAAAGGGAAATTATTGGTGCTAATGCATAGTAGTAGTACTCTCGTACTGATATCGAGCAGTACATCGCATTGGTGCCGGTGTACTCGACGTGGTATTGATGATTGGCCAAAGGACACAAGAAACGGTGCGATATATCAGCCAAATTCTGCGGATTAGCTAGCTCCGACTCGGAGCGATCGACACTCGTGCAATCATATCGATCTGGCACCAGCAACAGCGGTGATCTCTCTAGTACCTATCTAGGAGTATCTATCTATATCACGCATTGGTGACAAATAAAGTTGACAGGAGCAAATGCATAGCGTGCAACCTCCCCACGCGTCGTCGTTTGGTGTGCGGCCTCTTCGCCAACCTGTGTTCTCATCTCATCTTCCCCTCGTAGTCGTACGTAGCAGCTCCTCTAGCTAGCCAAGTTGATTGCCTGCCGGCCGCTTTCCAAAATTTCGGCTGGCAGCAGTACGTACGTCTTGGCACGCAGCGACGCAGGCAGGCAAGGAAGGCGTGATATGATCTATGACCGCCGACTCATTGCCACCTCCGAAACAAAAACTCGTTTCAAACTCTCCCACGGACGGACATCCATGGTGGTTGACCGTTGCTGTGGCCTGTGGCCGCCGGGGCGCCGGCCTATGAATGAGATTTGAGACCAAGGGAACGGAGGAGACCGGCGAGGTCAGGTCAGTCAAAGCTCGGACTCCAGAGCCACCACTCCGGCCTACTGTAGAGATCTCCGCCGCACGCACCTGCCATCCTCCCAACAACACGAGAGACCATCTAGACACCCAGGTTTGGGTTTGACCTCGGCGCGATGCCGCCCCTCCTGCTATCTGCACTGCACATACAGAGCACCCGGCACCCGTATGGTGGTGGTGGTCGCGCTCACGCAGGTGGCGTTGTTGTTCGCTGAGAGAGAGAGAGGGAGAGAAAGAGGCGTGGCACTGCCGTGCCGTGTGTGTGGTTGCGCGTCAATTCGCGGCGCCGGCCCGGCGAGTAATGAGCCTCCGGGCGGCCGAGCGAGCGTCCGTCCTGCAGCAGCGCTGCCTCTCGCTCGCTCGCTCGCACGCACGCGTTACGTCCATCGGTCCGCATCGGCTGCGCGCATCTATCTATGCCTTGAAGACCCTCTTGCGACCCTTCCCTTCCCCGGCCGGGTTTTCGACGGAGAATGACACAATGGCGATGCGCAACGGCGCGACGGCGATTGGCGATGCGTCGCGGTGGCCATGCATGCATGCATCGGGCCGGTCCCGAGGGGAGAGGCGCCCGTGCACGGTCGCAGCTAGCGCACGCGGGTTTCCTCCCTGCCGGCCGGCTTGCACGCGCGCGGCACCTGTCTGGCTCTGCTTTGGATCCCTGGGACCCTGCCTAGTACGTGTAGCTAGCTCGCGCCACATGACGTACGTACAACTAGCCGACGGACGCGCTCCGCTTCACTTCTGTAATTGGTTATTTTTGTTCTGAAAATCACTTCTGTACGTGGATAAAATTCGCAAGCATGGGTCAGGTCACTGAATCGGTTCGATGCGTGAGGGCAAGATAATAAGACCTGAGAGTTCGGCCGGTTCTCTCCTAGCCAAGGCCGTTCGTTCGCCCGTTCGGAATACACGGCGTGTCGCCGGCCGCACGCTATGGCTCGACCGTCATGCATGACTCATGACGACGGCAGATTCAGAATTGGGTGGGCCAGCAGCAGCAGGGGGCACCGTCAATTCATGAACACAGAGCACACATGCATGCATACAAGTCTTTTTCTTCTTCTTCTTCCAATTTCCCTCCCTGTATGTAGTATGTACGGCTCACGTAGTTTCTGCCTGTCTGAAATCCGCGGTTGAGGAAGAAAGCAAGAATTATTATGGCTGACAAGACAAGAGCCCCGGACTCTCAACTGCAAACCACACACAGTAATAGCGCACGATCGAGGTCTCTTTCCATTGCTGGTCCGTCCGTCAAGCAGCGTTTGGTGAGAATGGGACAGGGATTTCAGCGAGCCAATGAGAGCACGAGGTAGCATCTGCTCTGCTCATCAGTAATGATCGATCGTACGTGCCCGTCTGACAAAGTCGTCCTTGCCACGTGTCTAGCTAGCTCGCTCCTTGAATCGAAGTAAGGACGGTTGTTAGCAGTTCCCGTTGTCAGCAGGCAGGCCGTCAGTCGTACTACGCCAGGAAGCTCACTCACGCCCCCATACCCTACTACAGTATACAACTGCAAGCGTGACTACGTGTCCACCATGTACTGTACATTGTGCACAGCACAACTTGGTACTGTACTACTGTGTAACCGAACCCAAGCGTAGCAACAATGCAACATTCATGTCATGGAGAGGAAAAAAATATGAGTATATAAAAAAAAACGAATTCAAATTCCAAAAACGCGCATGCAGACGGAGTACAGTGTCCAGGTCACTATTCAGTAAGTATTCACTAGCAGTCCAGTACGTGTACTACCCAGGGTTTTCAAAATCGCGGTAACCGTTCCGTAACCGGTCGGTTACCGACAAATCAGCCGGGACCGGTTCGGTTTCGGTACCGGTTTGAATTCAAATTTCAAATTTGAAAAAAAAAATCGAAAATGCTGAAAAAATTCCTAAAAATAGTTCATGATTTATAGAGACGAATGGTGTATAAATTTTTCAAATTGGAGTTCGTTTGCTATTTATTTTGACGTGTACAAGTTTAAAAAAAAAAAGAAAAAGGATCTTTTCTATTTTTTTCCAAACTTGTACGCGTCAAAATAAATAGCAAACGAACTCCAATTTGAAAAATTTGTACACCATTCGACTCTATAAATCATGAACTATTTTTAGGAATTTTTTCAGCATTTTTGATTTTTTTTTTCAAATTTGAAATTTGGCTTGGGGCGGTTTGGGGCGATACCGTCGGTAACCGGTCCAAACCGGTCGGTAACCGGCCCTAACCGACCGGTTACCGACCCCAAACCGTTTAAACTACGCCGTTTAAATTCAAAATGCGAACCGTTCGGTTTGGACCGGTAACCGGTCAAACCGGTCGGTAACCGCCCGACCGGCCCCTGGCGGTTACCGGTTTCGAAACGGAAAGAAAAGCCCTGGTACTACCAACTACCTACAACCTCTACCTCATGGTCATGGAGGAACAGGTTTTGCATTCTTCTTTTATTTATTTAAAAAACTCAACTGAACCTACGACAGAAACATTGTACGTGGAGGATGGGAGCTGCATGCTGCTGAGCACAGGAGGCGAGTGGAGGATGGATGCCCATCGGCCATCGCAGAACGAACGAACGAACGAACCAGGAGATCGAGGACCTAGCCTAACCTAGCAGGTGGGCACGCATTTCCTGCACTTGACGACGCACCGTGACGGGACGTGGTTGAGGCTAGCGGCGCGCGAGGAGGAGGCGGCGGCGCCGTCGTAGCACCTCTTGCCGCAGATCACCCGCCTCTTCCGGCACGCCGCGGCGCTGACGCAGCCGGAGCCGCCGCCGCCGCCGCGGGAGGCGGACTTCCTGGCGGCGGGCCGCCTCCTCCTGGACGCCGCCACGGCCCTCAGGTTCTTCGCCTCGCCAGTGGCAGCAGTGACGTTCGCGGTGGCGTGCCAGGCGCCGCCGCTGTTCGATCTGAACATGTTGCCGGCCCGGGCGATGAACCCCCGCAGATCGCGGCCGAGGATGGCCGCGATGCTGGTGCTGCTGCTGCTGCTCTCGTGGTCGTGGGCGGCCACCGAGCGCCTGCAGCTCGCCATGGCGATGATAGCCAGCAGGAGCACCAGCGCTGCGGCGCACGAGCTCTTCATGCTTGCGACGACTTGCTTGCTGCCACCACCTGGATCGATCGTTTATATATGCTGCGGGCTAGCTACTAGGTTCTTCGGTGCACTGCAGACGAACTCACGTTAACCAACAATGTTGATCTGTGTTTATATAGGAGAAAGACGTCGTCAGGACTTAGGATGGGATGGAAACATCTGCATGAGCTACCTAATTTCAGCGAACGCGTCCAATGCGTGGGCCGTAGGGTGGCCAACAGGGTGGTGCGTGAAAGCGTGAGCAGCCATGGAGGAGGGAACGGCCGGCCGGCGAGGAAAGCACGTACGGTTTCCAGCTCTCAGCGATACAGTAGGTTGGATCGAAGTAGATAAGACGGTGACGGGAGTGTGGAGGTCGATGGCATGGAGGCTCATGCTGTCACGCCGTACCTCTGTCTCTGTGGACAGTGGACTGCCCGGCTGCTTTTCACTTGTACATAAATAAATAAATTAATTAAATTAAATTTCTTGGCGAGCTTGAACAGGTCATTTGAACTGACTGTACACCCTTTGTCGAGTCACTAGCTGCCCTGCACGATTGTACAATTCCTCACCGCTGTCCAGCTAGGAACGCAGGTGTACCGATATGGACTTCCAAAGACAGAGAAAGGGACGGGTCAGGTGACAGGGCACCTATAATAGTGTCGCTGTATCTTACTGTATATATTAACAAAAGAAGCAACAACCTATTTCGTTCATAATCAGCCACGTGTACGTGTCTGATCTCTATAAGACCAGCTGAATGTAAAATCAACACATAACGTGATGTACATCACTTATGTGTAGCGGCTCTCAATTCTTACGACGACATGACACAAAATCTAATTGAACTCTTATTGTACTAGTACGACGAGAGACTGTTTACCGGTACATGCATGTTCCTGATACTCGTATCCTCAAATAATGTGACGATAATGTGACGTGCAATCAATTTAAGTTGCCCCGGTTCAAGGATGCCCTGTCCATGTTTTCCTCTTCATTTTGAAACAAATAAAATATATACTTGAGCACACTAGTAAACCTATTTAACTGATGGTTTTTATGGATGATAAGCCGGTTGATATTGTTTTATCGTGAGAGAATATGCTAATGTTAGTTTGTTCTTATTATTACAGTCACTTCAGTGCCCAACTATCTACTATATATCATATTCCAAATTATTAATTGACAATCATATGCAACTTTCCCCATGTTATTATTGGAAACGTTCTTAATATGAATTCATGCCATTTCTTCACCGTCAGCATTAAAGGGCAATCCCTTTCCAGTGAGAAGAATACAAAAATCTAGTGGAAATATGCTCCGGCCATCAACAATGAGAGGAGGCATAAAAAGTCTAGCGAAAATATGCTCCAGTCACCATCAAGTAGTTAGTGGTTGCATTGAGATATCACTCGAGTTCACGTCAGTGCCTTGAGATCAAATCAACAATAACACAGCTTCTTGTTCTGGAGTGCCAACCATACTTATGCCATAACCATAACAGCTCGCCTCTCAAGTTGGAGCTCGAGACTTGCAGGCGAAGGATATTCTGATAGCCGTTCCTGCTGCAACCGTGTCCATAATTGAATTGGTTGGAAAGCACCGCGTAACAGCCTGATCTGGCGTCCGTGCAAGGTCGAGAGCAAAGGAAAGAACAGACCATACTGCAACGATTAATGACTCGTGAAGGTAGAGAAAATACTCGGTTCAGAGTTCGTCAAAGTTCAAACTAACTGTGGATTAATACGCAGACCATCCAATGGAAAAAGGGAAATCCACCGACTATTAAACAAGCCTTTTTTTTTATCAGTGAGTTGCATGTGGGGCGCCATGCATCAAGAGAAATCTGCCCAACCTTCATATATCACCTCACGAGGCATCATGCATGGCGCAATAATCTCCCGACATACACAGAACAGACTCCACTGTACCATACGTCCATACCCTCTCCAATCACACAAGAGTGTCACATGTAATCAATCAAATAACAAAAATGAATATTAATACTATCTTATTGTGAATTTAATAGACTGGACACATTTTTTCGTGAATACGTAGGAGAGTGTGTATTTTCCAAAGGAGGGGAATAAATGTCCAGGTCTTACAACAACACCAACTCTCTACAGGACATCGCTGGAGAGGGTACATTATAGTGCTAAGATAAGAAGCATGACAACCAAATAACAGGTAGCACACAACTACACAGGGTTTAACCTGAATTAAGTACACTGGACACATGAAAATGATGAACGGAAATTTGTCTTGGAAGGTACCTTAAACTTTAGAGCACAACCGAAGACTGGTCAAAGATGTATCTTGGAATCGTGCATGTGTTGTATGTTTTTTTTAGGAAACTAGAGGGGCCGAGGCCCCTACATGTAATTTATTAAACATTGAAATAAAAGAACAGACAAAGAAAAAGTACATACAAGGCAGAGAGAAGGAAAAGGCCTTAGGGAACAAAGAAAGAAACAGCAAAAATGAGCAAGGATCTACTAGTTACAACAAAGATTAAATCCATGATTGAAAATTTGCACGTAGTTCTTCCCTGACTCTATGCAAAAGCAAGAGTAATTCCTTCTGAAAATTTTGCCTGGCTCTTGATATTGATGGCTGAATCCACTAAAAAATGAGATTATTTCGTGATGTCCAAATGGACCAACACATAAGTATAATCACAGCCATGAAGAAGTGAAGAACTGGGAGTTTAACTGGTCTCTGAGTTGGGTAGTGACCTCTGGGAAACCAGTGAACATTGGGGCATTAATCTGAATGTGCTGTATGTAGTGCCAAACATTCCTACAAATGTGTCAAAACAATTGATGTATTTCCAAATGAATGTGTGACAAGAGAAATCAAACAGCATGTTGTTGAGGGAAATGTGGCGAGCTAACTTCCTGTCCAGATGAATCATGCATACACAAAGGTATGTGAGGTAGAGAATGAGATGGGTAATATTTATCATTGCAAGAAAAGGGGGTGCAAAGAGTATCCCAGAAACAAGAAAGCAGGAGACAAGACGAGATCTGCCAACCTCATTTGAAGCGATACCTTTCTCACACAAGTAACACAAAAGAGGATTGCTTAACAGATTATCCTCCCTTAACCTAAATTTGTGAAATAGTGAACTTTACTCCAATTCGAGGATGATGATAATGATACATAATCTTGAGTCAAGAATTTTGACGTATCAGATACTGACATGATAGGGCCATTGTCGCTTTTGAAGCACAGAGGTTGCTTAAATACGTAGAATCATACTAGAAAAAAACAAGAGAGTAGGACATAACAAGTTAAACACTTACTAGCATTCAAAAGAAAAATTATAACTGAGTATACGCCAGGAATATGCAATACATTAGTGAAAAGAAATGATACTTTTCTTGTAACCTAAAGGTTTCCAAAGCATTCTGGTTCTTTTTGCCACCAAGAACATATCACATTTTTCTCCCCACAACAATCTGTCCAAGACAACTTTGTTTAAGATTTTGGCTATATTCTTGACAAATTTTATTTGAATCATGTAATGGAAATGCCAAAATCTTTAAATTTTATTTCAGTTTGAGATCTGCAGAGGAAATTATGTATCTCTTATTTCTTGTAGTATGCAACCAAGGCTGCATACAGGCAACGGGGCTCCATAGAAGTTGTTTACATGGAACACACAAAGCTGATTTCTTTTTCTTATTATTTTGAACGGTAATTATTATAGCAGACTGCTGCATTTGAATATTCAGTTAAATCCTCTATAAATGCTGTCCAAAACATTCTGAATCCATAAATTAAATAATACACTGCGCTTAAATAATACTCCAAACTCCAAATTAGAATGTGATGTCCACTTAAATCCTATTCACCAAAAAGCCCTACAAAATCCTTTGAAGGTTTTTCTAGTCTCTTACATTTTAAGTAATTGGCAGATGTAACTTAAAACTTCACTTGAAGCCAATGGATACACGAGGTGAACAATATACTGTTCTAATATCAGTAATAGAACAAGAAGGGCAGAAATACCCTTTCGCTCTTTTTCTTAACAAAGCAGCAGACTTCAGGTCCTTACCACTTACCAGTTAGTGTAGAAACACCAACTGCCCCCTAATACATTTATCAGTGAAATTTACTTTATTGTAGGCCAACGACTGCCTCCATTTAACAATATAATGCACCAACACAAACACATGACAACAGTAAAAGTTTGCAAACTTTGAGAACATGTGGAGTTAGCTGTAAAAAAAATAATGCCATTAGACTTGTATTTCATTCACACATATAACTTTCCATTTACCGGCAGTACACTGCATTCTAATAATGGCCAAGTTTAACCATGTCTAGAGGACTGGGGCTTCATATGAGTGGTAGAAGAAAACCAGGGACCAATGTTTGATACTACCAATGCTGATCCAATATTTGACTTCAGAACAATATAAGCCCAAACAAAATTTGAGCAAGCACGTGACGACTCAGGTATCACAGATAGTCAGGATAAGTTACAGCGGGAAAAGTGTCAAGTGGACAAAAGGTAGACAATGCACCTCACTCAATCTCAATTTGCTGAGGTGCATCACTTTGATCTGCCTCACTTGATTCTTCAGAGCTGTTGTCCTCAGCCATTCCAGAAGCCTCCACTGTCCGACTTATCCATTCCTTGAGAGGATCCTCATTCAGGTCAAGCCTCAACAGGCCAGCAAACACCCCCCCCCCCCCTGAATGCTACTGGCTCCTACAGACGAACAGTGCATTTAGAATATCATCATCTGGTTCTTGCTCCGACGAGCAAGAAAAGTAAATTTTAGACTGAAGAACGTATTAGTATTGTATGATGAATAGCTACTCTTCCTTAAACCACCTTTGCAATTTCCCTTTCCACAAAGCATTCTTGATTCCCAAAGTTGATGAGATTGGGAGAACCAAATGAGAATGAAGTATGAAACAGTCTAGGTTTCAATTTTGTTAGTTTCGCCTAAAGCATGGCCACTGAAAAGCTTAGCCAAAATCTAACTCAATAGATCAACATTGAAACAACACCGACTGTTGCATAAACTCCTCCACCTCCCTCCGCGTTCCCCACTTTCCAGGATAAACTTTGCAAGCGTACACAGTCAACACACGACTACACAGGTATTGAAAATTAAAACTCAAACTACAGGTACCAAACTATGTACGTGAAGAGTCGGATTGAACGGTCAATTTCACATACCCACAGAACAAACTATGCATACAATGAACAAGTTGGAGCAATCCCCAATCCTGGGTTAAGAAAGGTACTGAAGAGAGGGGAGAAAATTTACCTTGATGGCTTCTCGGAGGATGCGCTCGTCCCCGAAAGGGTTGAAGCAAGCTCGCATGACCCCTGCAGCTCCCCTCCTCCTTCTCGTCGTCGTCCGCCCAGCAACCGCACGGAGACACTTCCTCTGCGCCAACTAAAAGCAAGCGACAGTTAAACTCGTGCGAAAGTACGCGACGGTTCCTGTTCTAAGCTTGATACTGTACGGCTTTACCTCGGCTGGAACTGCCGGGACGGGGCGGAGCAGAGCAGCGGCAGCAGCCGTAGAAGTCGCCATGGATAGCGAGCAAACGCCTGACGCCTCCAAAGTCCAAACCAGTGTTCGACCATTCGAGACGTTCCTCAATTCGTTGCCTCGCAGCCCGAGTGGGCAGAGGATATTTTCCTTGCAGTACACATGCCGCGGAATCGAGCAAGAGCTGAACCGTGGGCCCGTGATTGGATGCGAGTCGGGGCGCGTCTAGCGGGCCAGCCGATGCCAGCCCCAAACTGCGGACGCGGGTGTACTGGACCGTGCTCCGTGGGCCGTGGGCTGAGCCGGGCACTCTGTCATGTACCAGATGGGCCGGACTGTCTTCCTCTAAAGCTCTGTCCAAAACCTCCTGTTCGCTTGCTGCTGCCCCTGATTCCTGCTTCTCTGGGTCTAAACTTATCTCTAAGTAACTTGATACAAATTTAAGAAAATTTGATAGGCATGAACGAACGCCATAGCAACATTTTTTGGGGATGGAGGATTACATAACAAGACAATGCTGCTGTCTTGCCTGCATTTTGGACTGCTATGGAGGAGATATGTAGGATATCTACATAGTAAAATGAGAAGAAATCGTAGGTAGCTCATCCATTCCGCCCATGGTTTCTTGTGCATTCCAACCAAGGTGTTTAATATAAACTGATACATTTATCGGTGACGGGTGGCCATACTTATATGTAGTTTTGCATTGCAGCTAAGGAGTTTAATATAAATAGACACAAACATGTGTTATGTAGTTTTTTTTTCTGAATTTTGGTCGTGTTCAATGACGATAATAGTAGTATTAATATGGATGCTTAGATCTGTGTTTGTTCGTGGTAAGACACAGCAGAAATAATAGATTATTTACCCGTTAGTACTTGGCCCTTTGTAGATATATATTTCTAGCTCTGCTTCTTTTTATTATATATAATTTTTAAAAAGATATTTCTAGCTCGGCTCTCATCGCAGCATATTTCAGTTTCTTGCACATCAGCCGCCTGCGCTTGCGGATGCGGTGCGGATAGCAACATCTACAGTTCCACTTTTTCACACAGCGTGTATGAGTACGAAGCTTCCTAGTTCCTTCGATATTATATTATACTTCTAAGGACGTATCTTTTCAATCCTCAAGGGCCTCATCAGATATCTGTCATTTTTTATATTCATATCATAAGTTTGACTTAATTTATAAATAAATATATACTATAATATTTATATCTGTAAATAAATTTATTAAAAACTAAATTTAAAAATTATTTTAATGATATTAATTATGTACCATAAATATTAATATATATCTTATTAAAATTATTTTTTTAAAAAGCAAAAATGATATGTTTTGGACGGAGTACGTGAGTTACTTCAATCAATAGAAGATAACAGGTATATTTCTACTGTACACTAGTATTATATACAATACAAGCATTTGAAAAAGTATATCCAAAATACAAGGTATTTAGGGATAGAGAAGAATAGTTGATTTAGTAGATTGCTTGCCATTTATCAAGTAATCCCTAATAATCACGCTGATGATATTGTTTGGTCAGTAAATAAAGTGAGGACACATGTGTCTTTTTATTATTTATTTATCAAAATCTACTGATGTATTATTAAAATAGGATGACGTGGAGTAACTAATAATAATAAAATAACGACTTTGTATATTTAGTGAGGAATAAACAATGCATATTATACATCAGAAGAAAACTAAGGGTTGGTACGTGTTCAACAGTTTTAGAAAACAACAGAGAAAACCAAGCCATGGCTCTCAAAAAAAAAGACAGGAAACAAAAGCAAAAGCAAGCCATGTGCGGCCGTCAGGTGGCTCCTTCCGGCCTTGACGCGTACGCGTAGCTGCATAACTATTTTGCTTTTTCCTTCAAACTTGTTGCTTTCGATTCTTTTCACGTATCACGAACACGAACACAAGTTTTTTCTAAAAAAAAAAAGAACACGAACGCAAGACACACGCAAGACACGCGAACAAAGCACGTACTGATCCAGTGTCATGCTCCTTAGTCATGTCACATTTTTTGTCTTGGTAAAAAAGAAAGAGAGATATCATGGCCTATAGCTTTAGAGCATGTTTGGTTCCTAACTATAGATTGCCACAACTAATCTTAGGTAAGTATGGTAAAGTGTGGCTAGCAAAATTGTTGCTACACTTTTATACTTTATGACATGTGGAGCCTAAAAAAATCATGACTAACCTTAGTTACCAACCAAACACTTGTCAACTTAGTCAAACTTGCCTAAGGTGAAGTGTGGTAAAGTGTGGCTAACAACCAAACACCCTCTTAAGTTGGTCCAGTGGAGTGTTTGGAGCTAATGCACGTTCCGAGCACGTATGCCCAACAAGAGAGTGCCCACGCCTCCTCATTGCAGAAAATGGAAAATGCAAAACGAAAATACTAAATTCGGAAGAAATGCCCCAATAGAAAAGCCACTTGAGCAATATATCTCCAAGGCTCCAACTCAAATGGTCAAAGCCAAGAAAACCAATGGGTAAGCGACATAAAATTGGCTAGTAATTAAGAGCTAGCACATCCTTGGAGTGGGGACATACCATAATTTGCATGGAAAATATTGATAACATTCACAAAAATAATCCTTAGCCCCTGAAAAAAGAAGAAAACTGAGCTCACTTCTCCGCTGTTCGGCATAGCTTTAGCCCCCCCCCCCACCCCACCCCCACTCCCCTCTAAATTAAAAAGCCTCAGACCCACCGTCTGCAGATGCAAAAGCTAGGACCAAAGACACTATGACCGGGGCAATTTCTGGCACGAATAAAGAGAGTGGGGGGATGGCGAGCTTCGGTGCGAGCACGGGCATCGAGCTCTTCTAGGTTGACTATATAGTGCAATTCAATGTTTAAAATCACCAACTCCCACCTACCCCACATCCAAAAAAAAAGAACCACCCAACAAATAAAAAAACATATTTATTGCTTACATAATTAATAGAAACTTCCAAAATAGAGACTACCTAGAATTGATTTACCACCTCCCCCACAGCACACACATTCTCAAACTATCATGGCCAAAAAAACTTAAAACACACTACATTAGCAAGGACATTTTCTTATTTTTGTGTTCATTCACATATCTCATGTACAATGATTCACTATAGCTACAAAATCCAATAATTTTCCTTTTCTATGAGGAACACAATGTACTCAGGATATGATGCATTGTTTTTTAATCTAAAGACATGGTAGCTAAGTAAACCGAACTCTTATTTGTAATTACAGTCAAATGGCTATTATGAAAAGATTGCAAATGGAGTCAAAGGTTTCTACCTTGGAGATATTTAAAATAGGTTCTATGAGTGGAGCGACTGTGGTGTTGGTACTTCAGGGTGCATCGTTTCGGGTGGCCCTGCACCTCTACATGACCCCATGGCACACGTTTCATTTTTTTACCTGAGTTCCTTCAATGAACAGAAGATAACAGGGTACATTTCTACTGCATACTATAATATATAAAAGTTCAGAATACCATTTGTGCTAGTCCGTCCATCTTATATATTCTATATTATATACACTACAAGCATTTGAAAAATGTATCCAGAATACAAGATATTTTAGGGATATTACATAGTTGTACAATCTCAGTAGATTGCTTGCCATCTATCAACTAATCCCTATTAATCACGCTGATGATAGTGTTTGATCAGTAAATAAAGTAGAGGTACATGTATCTTTTTATTATTTATTAATTAAAATCTATAGATATATTATTAAATAGGATACCGGGAGTAATAATAAAAAAAATTAATGACTTTGCATATTTAGTGAGGAATAAACAACAAATATTATACATCAAAAGAAGAAAGCTAAGGAATTGTTATGTGCTCAAACAATTTTAGAAAAAAAACATAGAAAACCAAGCCATGGCTCTCAAAAAGAACTGAAAAGGAAAGAATGAAAGAAAGGAAACAAAAGCAAAAGCAAGCCATGTGTTGTGTGGCGAACTGGCGATCAGGCAGCTCCTTCCTGCCTCGCCGCGTACGCGTAGCCACATAACTGCATAAGCGCGCTCTCGCTCTCGCTCTCTCAAGCTTGACGAGTTCTACTTTCAGTTCTTTTGACGTATCACGAACACAAGACACACGCAAGTCACGCGAACAAAGCATGTATTGATCCAGTGTCATGGTCCATTGCCATGTCACATTTTTTTTCTTGGTAAAAAAGAGAGAAGATTGTGGCTTATAGCCTTAAGTTGTTAGCTCCAGTGGAGCGTTTGGAGCTACTGCACATTCCGGGCATGTATGCCCACCAAAACAGTGGTCACTCCTCCTCATTGCAGAAAATGATAAAATACAAAAAAAAACTAAATTTGGCAGAAATGCCTAATAGAAAAGCCACTTGAGCAATATCGTCTCCAAGGCTCCAACTCACGTGGCCAAAGCCAAGAAAGCCAATGGGTAACGGGTATAAAGTTGGTAGGTAATTAAGAGCTAGCATATCCTTAGAGTTAGGACATACCACCACTTAGAAAACATTGATGACATTCTTAAAAATGCTCCTTGGCCCCTGAAAAAAAGAAAACAACTGAGCCCACATCTCCACCATTCGGCGTAGCTTTAGCCCCCCTCCCCCTCCCCCCACTCCACAAGCCTAAAGCCTGCAGGCTACAGATGCAAAAGTTGAGATGAGAAGCACTATAGCTGGGGCAATTTCAGGCACGAATAGAGAGAGAGGGATGGCGAGCTCCGGTGCGAGCACGAGCATCCATGAGGAAGCTAATCCTACTTCTGAAGGGGCGGCGGGGACCCACTCCAATCTGCGATCTTTTCTTCACAATGTTACGCCGGTTGTAAAGGCGCACACTCCCTATGGCATCCTACCTTCCTTTGGTAAGCAAATCTGGAACGAGCTTCTAAAATTTTACTTTTGATGAATCTATATGCTTCGCATCTTGTGAGATTGTGGTTTTGCTGGATTTCAGATTCCCGTTGTCTACTTTCTGTGATTTGGTTTGGATATATTGCCTCTCTTGTTCGATCTTGCATTTGGCTTGCAAGGACTATTAGATTTTTGTGCCTATGGACTTGTAAGGACAAACACTATTTCCCATGAAAAGACTACGTGCTCTTATTTATGCTATATGTAGGTTTTTGTTTGGTCACCTTGTGGGCCCACACGTGTTGCATGTGATTTGTAATCTAAAGTTTAGGTTTAAAATGTTTTAGGCGCGAAGTATATTCGTAGGGTGGTTACTATGCGTTATATCGTTATGAGCGTGTTGTGGACCGTTGCAAACGGTTAGTTGCGCAATAATTCGAAGTAACGGTTATGATTAGAGCTCTAGTTTGTGTCAATCCTAAATAAGTCTTCCAAAATTAGTGCTTTTATTTTCTATTTCTAACTAAAATATACTTTCCCCATTCTCAAAAAAAATCCTCATGCTGAACTAACCCTTAGTTAGACCATATTGTAGGTAGATCCTAACGCAAGGGACATCATACCTCACGGTCTATTTTGTTCAACAGGGGAGCAAAAGTGACATTAAGTAATAACCAAAATCCCTTCTAAATTGACTATGCAGTGCAATTTAATGTTTAAAACCACCAACTCCCACCTACCCCAACCTAAAAAAGAACCACCCACCCAATAAATAAAAAATATTTATTGCTTACATAATTAATAGAAACTTCCAAAACATAGACTACCTATAATTGATTTACCACCTACCCCCACAACACACGCATTCTCAAACTATTATGGCCAAAAAAAATTAAAACACATTGCATTAGCAAGGACATTTTTTTTTACTTTTGTGTTCATTCATGTAGTCTCATGTACAAGGATTCACTATAACTACGAAATCCAATGATTTTCCTTTTCTATGAGGAACACAATGTCCTCAGGATATGATGCATCGTTTTTTAATCTAAATACATGGTAGCTAAGCAAATCGAACTCTTATTTGTAATTACAGTCAAATGGCTATTATGAAAAGATTGCAGATGGAGTCAAAGGTTCTACCTTGGAGATCTTTGGAATAGGTTCTATGAGTGGAGCGTCTGTGGTGTTGGTACTTCAGTGTGCATCGCTTCGGGTGAGACGGTGGTCCAATACTTTGTGCCTTATCTTTCCGCAATTGAACTGTACACCAACATGAGAAATGTTCCTACTTCACGAAGGTACGCACGGTTATACATGTACTAGTATCTGCAAAAAAAAACTTTTTTGTACATAATTGAAAAAAGGAAAGACTACAATATCGTTATTGCTTACATGACCATTTATTGCATAATGGTTGTAGCATGTTATATGATGGAAGATTCAATCAGGATAACCAGTATGGTGCAATAAACTGGATGGATACTCATGGATATCAAGCACCATCACACATGTCCGCTATTGGAGTTGAAAGCAAGGGGGAGTTGTTCTTCAAGTATTTTGAATCTGAATCACCTTACGAAAGGATACCTTTCGTAGACAAGGTATACAGTCCCATTATTATCTTTGAATCTAACTTCTTGCATTCATGTTTTCCAAAATTTACACATTTTATGATGTGCACTCCACTTAATATACCTTGTCAATGTCAGACATCGGTTCATAAGTTGAATTAGATTCTAAATACTTGAAAGATACCCTCTTGCCACGTATGTAGCTCCAATAGCTTTATATATAGCAACCTCTATGTCATCCACATGTTTCAAACTTCTCTACATGCGCAACTCCCTGCATATATCAGATGGGAAGATAAATTTATTATCATAAATAATTTATTGAATTTAAGATGTTTCTATTTATCTACTGCAAGATTTATTTTCATGAATAAGGAAGAATAAGTATCCATTCTCTTGAAACGACATTGGTACCTTGGATCTGGTGGTGCAAAGACAACAATGAATGATTGGGGAAAATGAAAATCTAGATAAAGTTGTGCATCAATGGAATTGATGTTGCTAGCTTGGATTGATGTAAGTGTACAAACAATTGAGGGTAGAGGGGACTAAAATTTTGATCCAAGTTCAACACCATTGATAACAATATAGCTATCTTGGGTCCAAAAGATTACAAAGGAAGCAAAGCCGCCGCATAACAAAGTGTTTGGATCAAGATAGGGGCACAATAAAAGGGATAGTGAGTTTCTAGATTTGATCTAGTAGACCACAAAGAAATTAAAGGATTTTGGAAAAACAAGAGATCGGATCTAGATGGGCTTGGTCCAGTGGTGAAGGCTCCAATGGAAGAGCCGACCAACGGGGATCCAATCGCCCATCCCGCGTCTAGCCTCCTATGAAGGCCGCACCAACTAGTGCTTTTCAAAAGAAAGTTGTTGATTCTGGAGGTGGAAGACTCACCGTAGCAAGTGAAGAAAACGATAGTCATCGTGGGAGTCAGCGATGAATGACACCATCATCCGTCTCTTGGATGGCCATAGATGTAGTGCACGATGGTTGATCGATCGATCCTGTCTGTATTGGGGGATTTTGGGTAGATGACATGTGGGCAGGGTGGAGGCGACAGAAGAGTGGGTAGGGTTAAGGTAGAGACAATGGAAGGGGAGGGTCGTATATATAGGGAATATCACAAAGATGAGACCATTCGATCTTGATCCTACGGTCACTAGATACACCTATTTTAAGAGAAAAGTCATGAGGATGTTGGGAGTTGTTTGGTACAGATGGCTACACACCCACAATAATTGTGGCTACGTGGGTTGTAAAGGGTGGGGCATCAGTTACTACTAGGTGAATGCAATAATAGTAGTCCTAGCGGTTGCTACAATAGTCACAAGTGAGCATCCTTGTTGTCTCTTTACGCAAAGACACATATAGATCTTTACGCAAAGACATATAGATCTATGCTATGGATCTATACAATCGTAGCGGGTGCAGTTATACTTAAGTGTGAATTTTTCTACGGGTCCATGAAATTCCATGATTTTTATGATCTTCTTATTTGCATTTCTTCTCTTGTATTCAGGTGTATGATCTATGCTATGGTTGTCCTTCCCTATCATCTTTGAGCAGGGCAGAGCTCTCTCCATCAAGTTGGATGTCGGTTTTTTGGTAACTTTTCATAATCACTTACTTTTCATCTTGAAATGAAAATATTTATACATATATGGCATTCACTTAAAGTAAATAATTATCATGATTTTTTACTTTCTCTTATTGTCCTCTAGGTATCCAACAAGTCATGTCCCTGTGAAGAATCACACAGATCTAAATACTTGCTTTTTGACCTACCACAACCTTTCAACATGTAAAGGTATGCAACACTGATAAAAGGAAGTAATAAGGAATATTTTTTTCCTTTCTTTCTATGATTTTTTACAAAAAACAATGGTTGATTGTATGTATGTATGTTCACAAGCATTTTCTTTCTTATTGCTAATCTATTTTTGTCTCCATTACCTTTTCCATATATAATATTTTTTGTTTTAGTAATTTTTTGGACTAAGCATGACATTGTCACACATTCTTGTAGATATTGTTGCTTTAGATAGTGTGCAAGCCTTCGATCATATGGCACTTGCCCCGTTCGGCCTTGCAACATACAAGTTAGATGCCAAAGTGTGGGATAGTCCAAACTATGGTTACCAAGAACATATTTCCTCTCTCTTCGATGCAGCACAGTCATGGTTGAAGGAGTACAACATCCACCACCACGACTTCAACTACTTCTCCCATAGACACTCCAAATGAATAACATGAACATGACTGATCAACAAGCTCATAGTCATTGATGACTAAAGAGTCTCATGTGTTGTTTTTAACACATCTCCACATGCTATGAAGGATTGTAGTAGTTGTTTCCATTTTCTTTTTCTTAATGCTTACTTCTGATGTTCGTAGTGTGTATTATTGGAGATTAATCATTGAGGTATCATACTTGATACATTCTTATGTAACTTCAAAATTTTAGATGAGTTTTTGTTAGCTAGTTGTGCTTATGCATCTAGGCACTATGCACAAAATGCCTTACTTTCACTCGGTATATTTCCATCAAAACATTATTTTAATTCAGTTTAGATTGAGCAATGACTTTGAATGTTTGTCAAGCCACACATTGCCAGCTGGCATAATAACACATTACAAAACTTGAATGAAAATTGGACCCCTACTACACTTATTTGTAAACAATGATGTCCATGTTCACATATTCCATTGTTGATGCTATGTTATTACTCCTACATATTCAAATTATGGTATCACTAGTATTATATCCATTAATTTACTATATATATAGTTGAGCATACATTTATAAGTTTAAATAATTAGAAAGAACATTATATCTATAACACAATCAACACAAACATCCTAAATATAGAGCCAACCATCAACTGAAAATATCTAATATATATTCTCCTATAAAAGATATGACCACTATTTTATTTTTTCTGTAAGCTATAAGTAGACTCAAATTTTGGAGGAGCTCAAATTGATTTTATTTATGGTGCATTCAATAACATCCTAATATGTTCAACCACAAAAAAATATTTAAATGAATTTATAAAAAAGATCATGTGAAACTACTCTCTTTCCTCATGTAAAATATCATTCTTTTTCTCTCTCCGAAATAATAATATGAACTCCCAAATGTGTGGACAACAATCAAATGAACCATGGATCGAAATACACCACTTAAATAAATACAAAAATGTTCTTCACTATATTAGCAACATTCGTTTCCAATAGTCTGAACCTTTAGTAAATTGTGTGATTTCTCACAATTCTTTTACTATCTTCACATTGTGGTGGACCCTATAGTACACAATATGTAACACCTATTTCCATGCATAGAGCAAGTTGAACACTTTTTTATTTGATAGAAATGGTATAATTATTAATAAATTAGATAGCTAATTATATTAAACTATAGAATTGTAATAAACACAAAGTTGGCATGACTTTGTATCATTTGTTATGACCTAACTCTAGAAAATTCCTAAATTTCACATGGTAGCATTATCTATAGTCAACAACAAAAATTTAGAACACCAAAATAATTTACCTAAAAACCATGTGAAATTATCCTTTTGACTAACATAACAATAAATTTAGAATGCATAAATGATTCGCCTATAAATCATGCAAAATTGCTCTTTTGACTAGTGTGAGTTATCATTTATCTTGATGGCACTAATAAAAAACTCCCAAACATATGGCCAAGAATGATTTGGATTAAAACTTTAAATGTGTACCAATAAAAAAGCTACACAAATGGGTCCTCACTAGATTAGCATTCACACCAATTCAATGTTTATTTGAAATAATTTATAATTTTTTTGTGATGTTGCATTGTTTAATCATAGCCTTCCAATTATAAAACACATTCATATTTTAGTTTTGAATGTGATCCAACACAAAGCTTTTGTGATGTTGCACAAAAAAAATACTAGTAATATCCTTCCAATTGTTTTATTGATTCGGACATGATCTAATTGAAATACATAAAAACATATATGGCTTGGATTGAAAACAATTTACGACAGCCAAACAACTCTATGTGATCTAAACAAAACCTAGATCACTAGAATATTTTTGTGTGAAGTGTTGTAAGCCCAAAGGCTAAGTACCAACCAGCCATCTAGAAGCAAATACATCCATGTTCACCATACTAAAATATCATAGCGATTTTGTTCATACTAAATAATTTGTATATGTTCTTATATTTAAATGTTAGACATTAATCCAAAGATGATATGATACATGATTGTACGAGATGAGTTGATGCATTAATCGCATGTTTTGCAAGCTGCTGAGCCAAAGTGATACACATATAGAAGTTTTGTGTATGGTGGTTGTAATTTGCTCTTTCAAATTTGTGTTAGTTATATCTTTGATACTCCTTGTCTCCTTGTACTCGTTGGTTCTTTCGATGATCATGACTTGGCATTCCGCTTGGATAAACTGCTTTCAACACCCGCTTCAAATTCAAGGAATCAAGGTACATGTGGGGATAGACTGAATTGGATTGTCTAGGTCATCGTCTTACATGGTTTCTAAATTTCAATAATCCAATTCAATATTATTTGTTGAGTCATCTTGTTTGTTCTTGTGTAGTTTATATTTGGTAACAATAGAGTATTCTGCCGTCCTCTCTACCTCATGTGTTATTGTGTTCCGTAAGCCTATATATATATTCGTTATTTGTTTCCAGTGTTAGATTCTTAGTTTGTTACTGTTAGAGGTTTAAACATGTAAAGTCGGTTTAAGGAGCTCTACATGTGTAGTTGGTTTGCTAGACGGTTTACCAAAACAACTTCATCTTCATATGTTTATAGAGCTGAAGCAACAAAAAAAAAAAAGCTTCACTGATGAAATAAATCCGTGCTTAACAGGGTCTTTAAAGTAATTATAATCGTTGTTTTTCTGTTTTTTTAGTTTTTTTTATATTGTAGTGTCTGACTTTATCTTTTATATGAACTAAATATATGTTGTACATTAACTCTTATGAGATAAATATATGCTGTAATGTAACTCTTCTTGATACTACTATATGTTTTATTTATTATATTACAAACGAAAAATAATGTCTGACAAAAACTTGAAGTCCGTAGTGTAGTGTCATGCTCAGGCAATGATCAGGTCTGGAGCTGGGGCTTGGCGACAGTCCTGTCTGGACTCAGGCTGTGCTTGGCTCAATTGCATTCCATGTAAAACCTTTTTTCTCTTTGCTATTCGCGAGTACTCTGAGCCTCTAAAGCAGATGCCAAGCTCGGTGCTAGACATACACATACATACAGATACAGATACAGTGAAGTGAAAATACAAACGACAGGAGTACAGTACATCTGAACCCATCAGTAACAATCCTCAGAGGCCACTGGCATCCGAGGAGGAGGACCTGCAGCTGGCATCGCCTCAGGCTCCTGCTCAACCATGACAGACTCGTACAGCGCGCCAGCAAGCCCGGCGCCGATCAGTGGCCCGACCCAGTAGACCCAGTGGTGGCGCCAGCTCCAGCCGACGAGCGCGGGCCCGAACGCCCGCGCCGGGTTCATCGCCGCGCCGTCGAACGGGCCACCGGCGAGGATGTTCGCGCCCAGGACGAAGCCGATGGCGAGGGGCGCGACCGCGACCGTGCCGCCGCCACCCCGGCTCCGGTGGTCCACCGCGGTCGCGTACACGGCGTACATGAGCCCGAACGTCATGACGGCCTCGAGCAGCAGCGCGTGCCGCTCGTGGATGCCGCGCGCGAGCCCGATGCCCACGGGACGCTGCACGTACGACAAAGGCATGCAAAGACTGAGACGTGAGACGTGGCGGGCATCATGTGTACTGTACGTACTACGCGCCAACCGGCAATAGCAAACACCAAACACGCAAGATGAAAAAGACAACGGATTCTCCATAAAAAAAAAGACAACGGATAGTGTGTGTGTGGCCTCAATATTGACGTGCTGTTCTGGTGTTTCGGCGTTTGGCACTAGTACTCGATAAGCCTAGCAACCGCTAAACATATTTTACCAAATTTGAAGGACCCGGATAAAACAGTAGTACTATTGATTTGGCATGGCCAGAGCGAATTATTACCGTGCCTCCGGAGACGAGCGTTAGCAGCAACGACGCGACCACGGCGCCGAGCAGCTGCGCGAGCCAGTAGACCGCGGCACGGCCGAAGGAGATGCGGCGGCCTACGAGCAGACCGAACGTGACCGCCGGGTTGACGTGCCCACCCGACGCGTTGCTCGCTGCCGCCACCGCGGCCACCAGCGCCAGCGCGTGCGCGATGGCCACCGCGAGCAGGCCGCCTGGCGTCGCCGTGTCCCTGTACAGCTTCCCTGCATGCAAATCAGACGGAACGAAAAAATTTTAACTTCGGAACAGCACCGAATGCACGCACGCGCTGCGTGTAAATTGTAAAAGTTGTTTGTTTGTTGGCACGTGTGATGATCAGGTACAGTTCGCGTACAGAGGCCGTAGACGGAGCCTTCAGCGGCGAACACGAACATGGCCGTGGCGACGAACTCCGCCACCGCCGCGCGGGTGGCGTCCGGCAGGAGCGGCCCCGTCCCGGCGGTGTCGGCACGGCGTGCTGAGTGGCGGCGACCTGGCAGCATGGTCGACGATACTACTCTGCTTGCCTGTCTCCGTAGGCTCTGAATATGATTTCTGCAGTGCCGAGCCTCACTCTTCTTTCGTGCCGGAAATGTTAGCTGCCTGGGGAGATCTTTGCAGTGGGAGACGCAGCTCCGGAGGGGACAGGGGGACAGGGGCAAGGGACACGTGGGGAGAGATCACGTCTGGCGGTTTGGTTTGGGCGATACACGGTGCGGACAAGCTCCCAGGTCGGCCAGCGACTCGATCTCCTGGGCCCAAAAAGAGCTACAGGCCCACATGAAATCAGGCCCAGGTCCAGCTAAAATTAGTCAAGTTTCTCCTCGAACTATATAAAACACTAATATAAAAAAGGAAAAAGTCTACTTATCCTTCCTCAATGTTTGCGAAAGTCAGGGGATGTTTGGTTCCCACCTCCTAAACTTTAGTGGACTAAAATATTTTAGTGAGTTTTAGCTACCCCTTCATAACTAAAGGCTCTAAACTTTAGAGACCATTTTTAGTGGGGTTGTTTGGCATTTTAGTGACTAAAATTTAGTAGCTAAATTTTAGAGACCCCAAACCAAACACCCCCTCAGTTTTTTCTTTCTAAACTCTAAAATCAGACAGCCCACCTCCCTCAACAATTGAAATTGTGCATTTTTACCTCCCTGGCCCGGTTATATGCGGCTTTATCTTTTTATTTTCTATTCATTTCGGTTAAATCTTTGATAAATCAGAGTAAATCACAAAAAATCATAAAAAGAAAAACAAAATTTTGTTGAAATCCACATGAGCATATATACGCAATAAACATATAATATGATATAGTTTAGTAAAAAAAGGTTGTGAATTTAGATCTATTTTTTCTGTAATTAATTTGAATAATTTATTACTATAGATGCTATGGTCCAATTTTTATGAATTTTTATGGTGGACTAGTTACTGTATGCTTGAACTATAGTAAAAATTTCATAGTTATTGGATCAAGTATAAATTAGTTATTGTTTTATTTAGATTTAACAAGCATAAACACTAAATAAATTTATAACTAATTTATACATGATTCAATGAGCATGAATTTTTTACTGTCGTTCAATAATACAATAACTAGGGTCCTCGCGTTTCATCCTGAGGGCAATGATGGCGTGATTGGTCATGAGGGAACACAGTGATGGCAGTTTCCTTCTAGATTGATTGCGTTGCATGGCTGTTGATTCTAATTTCTTGATTGATTGCGTTGCATGGCCGCTGATTTTGCATGGCCTGTTATTTCCCATGGCCGGTGATTTCACACGGGGAGGCGATCCCGTCGAGCACCGCGTCCGTCGAACGAGGCAGGCCGACGACCCCAAGGCAAATGTCACACGAAGTTTTATTCCACTCTTTACTCTTTTTAGATAGATTTAGATTTAGAGATTTAGAGATTAGAGATTTTCTTTTTTTTTTTGATTCCGAAACTAATTTCTTCAAGATTTTAGTTATATTTTCATGAGCCAGAGATATTTGATTTGGATCTATCATGTCCCAATCTATTTCTAGATTTTCCTTTCCATGGTTTTTATAAGTATATAGATATTTTTGTGGCTGTGAAAAACTTATTAGGCATTTTTAAAAAAAATAAAATGACAAAAGAACCTTTATACCACTTCTAACTAAAATAAAAAATAATTTAAATTATTTTAAGAATTGAAGGAACCAGTTTGTCTAGTATTAGAGTTTGAGGAGATTGATCTAGACTACGAATTGCACTTACGTTCAGAGCATCTCAAGTAATAGCTTAATTATATGATGTAGGATAGGACTTTTGGAGATGCACCAATGTCTTATTTGGTTTACGGTCTCGCAGCTCGGAGCATCTCCAATAGTTAAAAAAAAACAATAGGTAAATCAATAAGTTTCTCCAACAGCTTTCAAAATCCCGCTCCTACAATATAAAAGACAAGCATGAGTAATCCTAAACTATTTTGGAATCACTCTACCCAATCTTATTAAAAGGACCGTGATGCCTAAGAGGAGGAGGGATGAATTAGGTCATTTAAAAACTACTCTCTAATCTATGGCCTCTTTTTCTAACCTTAGCAAAACCTATGCAAAAGGTAAACTATCTAGAGGTGCAACTATGGTTTTGCTAAGTGTTGCTATCTCTACCGCAAAAGAGTTAAGCAACCTAGTTTCCAAACCTATCAACTAGCCTATCAACTAAGCTAGGAAAGGTAAAGAACACAAGGTAAACAAAGTAAGTGCGGAAGGTAAAGAGCAAGGTAGAGATGCAAACTTCCGTCGACGACTCCGGTATTTTTACCAAGGTATCGAGAAGCGCGCAAGCTTCCCCCTAGTCTACGTTGGAGCCCCTCGCGAGGAATCCCGCGCAAGGGCAAAGCTCCCAGCCAGGTAACTCCGTGGATAGCCTCGGGCTCTCCCCACGCGCAAGTGGGTCTCCGATGTGCCTTCCGGCAAACCTCTCCCGGATGCTCTCCGTCGTCTTCACTATCAAGCTTCCGGCCGAAACGCCGCGGGCCTTATTCCCTTCGGTACACCGGTGGCGGCCACACCACAAATGCGGTTGGTGTGATCGCGCAAGATTACAAGCCCCACCGAGTATAAGCTTGGTGAGCGCAAGCACCCTTTGATCAAGAGGTTTACAAACCTCACTAACACTAGGCTTACACCTAGAGCAAGCGCATATGAGTGGTCTAACTAACCTAAGCACTTCGCAAAGCACTTATGCTAATCACCAAGTATATCTCTAAGCACTATGCATATGGAGAGCACTAGAATTGTGTATCAACACCTTGGAATGTTTCTCAAGTCTCTACACTCTCATTTGGCCGGCCAAAGGTCATATATATAGGCCCCAAGCCAAATGGAGTTGTTGGTACCTTGATGCAGCTCCTCTGCGTAGCTCCGGACGCAGGCAGCAAGGGAGGGTCCGGACTAATCGCTGTGCGTTCGGACCTTCCAACGGTCTTCTGCTGTGCTGAGGCTGACAGTGGGTCCGGACGCTGTCTATGGTCCAGAGTCCACAGTCCGGACAGCGTCTGGAGTCTTCGCGCACCTCTGGAACCTCTTTGCATAGAGTCCGGACGCCACAGTTGGTCCGGACCCCATGCTCCGGTCAGCGTCCGGAGTCCTTTGTGCTCTCAGGTTCTTCTCTGTGTGCGTCCGGACGCAAGCACCAATGGTCCGGACACACACACTGTTCATAGCGTCCGGACTCGCTGATTTGAGCAGACCAAACCCTAGGTGTCCGGACGCATCCACAATGGTCCGGACCCTCCTGTTTGCAGCGTCCGGAGCCTTTTTCTTCACTGTTTTCTGCCGGGCTGATTTCCAAAAGTCCGGACGCGAGGCGACGAGCGTCCGGAAGACTTTGTATCTTCGTGGTCTTGCTTCCGAGTAGGTTCTATGCTCCATGCTTGAACTATGCTTGATCTTTTAGGTCTTCTATATGCTTCAAATGTCTTGCTTGCGGTGTTGCCTAAGTCCAAAGCATGATTGCACCCTATTGGATTACAAAATAAACACTTACAAATACATTAGTTCAATTTAGTTATGTTGATCATCAAACACCAAAATCCAAACTAAATGGGACATGAGGACCATGTTCCTTACACTTATATTTTCTTTCTACCGTGTACATTTGCGTTGAGAATGTTGTCCTATTCTTTGTTCCTTCTCACATTCTTTCACGTCGTATTAATCGATGCAGATTGGCGGACCGATATGGCCAGATTGGCCGATATATTTAGCCAATCAATACGCACAGTATATTTCTATATAATTGAGTCAATTTTCTCAAGTTTCAGTAGTCCTTCCACCTCTAGATTGGTAGATAAGATACATATTAGCCAATCCATATGTGCATGTGCATGTATATTTCTATACGGTTGGGTCCATTTTCTCAAGTGCTAAAAGAATAGGAGTTAAGAAAGAGTATTTGGAGAACAGTTTTTTTAATCTTGTCAAAAATAAAAATTGGGAGTGTTTTTTAGAAACCCTTGGAGATGCTCTTAGAAGCCCGACAACAATCTGAAACCGAACGGAGCGCTCAAACAGGCCCTATTAGCATAGTGAATAAGAATCGTTTTGAACAACATGAGCACACGACAACACAGTGGCTATACATACTTTGGAATGCCAAGTACACAAATGCTGTCTCTACATCCTTTAGTTAGTAGAGAATTTCACACAGACGAATGTTGTAGAAGTACATCGTTAAATGAATCATGACATAACAGAGCAGATATAAATATTATTCTCGCGTTCTATAAACTCACTGCTGCCGTGTCCTTTTCTATAATAATATAATATTCCCGTTTACTCAAGTCATGGGCAGGTCTGACACTGCCAGACGTTACTGGCCTAATCGCGAGGCAATTTACAAAACCTCCAGGGTCCAGCCGAAGTATCCTGTGCTCATCTCCTACTTCAACAGCTGAAAAACTAAACGAAAAGGTTGGAGAAACTCACATCAAGTTAAATTGCAACACTATCAACGAAGATGTTTAGCATTATTCCATCACCATAACTCAAGACGATGACGATGATGAGGGACCTTGTTCTATGTCTAGATCGTCAACCATCTTCTGTACAGATTCGATATCACCTGTTGCTGAGAGGGTGTGAATCCGCAGGCTGTCTGCATCCTCACTGCTCACAAAAACAGACAACAATGACAATTACCAACAAAGGGCAAAAATCTTTACAACAAAATTGACAGGACCAAAAAAACTGTTGAGGTACAAATAAAACAAGGATTCCCCATATAGTAAAATATAGAACATACTCTGTAACTCCAAAGATTTCTTTGACTACAAGTGAGCTGTCTCGTGAACAGAACTCCGGAAGCTGGATAGAGATTCACAAACAATTTCCGTTAAGATCTGATTCATCATGGTAACTTTTATGCAGGCTAATCAGTAACAAACAATAGAATAAGACGACCTAACCAATCAGAATAAGATGGTTCATCAAACCAAGCACTCATTAATGAGTTCCATAGAAAAAAATGAACCATCAAATCTTTTCTGTTTTTTGTTACAGCCCAAGAAGTTCATTTCAATGTACAGGATCAAGATCTGGGCTTACGATCAGCAGATCTGGAATCACAAAATCAGTAATAAAACAGAGGATCAACAGCTTACTTCTGATAAGTATAGGATTTTTCCAAACAGTGCTTGTACAGCAAGCTTCCGCTTAAATCCTTGTTCTGTAAAACCAGATAGGTCCATAACTACTGGACCTGCAATATTTTAAATACAAAAATAACTGGAGTTAGTGTGACATTACAGATCCAGTAAATTCAAAATAATAGGAAAGAAATAAAACTACAATGTAGAGGCTACCATTCGTCTCATATTACAGTTAGTGTATGGTACATCACATAATAGAGCGGGTTTGAAGGGGAGCGGTTGGCAGAAGATAGGAAATAATTACCTATTAGTACAAATAACATGCATCAGAGGTGTCTTATGGTCATCCCCAACAACCATGCTGCTATGGTGGCTGCTAGGGTTGCGAGGGAGAGGAGGGGACGACCATGGCCTTGCCCATGGCCAAACAAGAGACAAAGCTTTTCCTTCTAATTCCTGCTTGATTAGATTGATACATCTCTCCTTATATAGAGAGGCTTAGTTGACCCTTAAGCAAGGGGTCCTTATGGATAGGCCCATGACAGAGCCTAATCACCCCTTAATTCTCTCCCAATCACTCTTGCTAAGCTTCTATATTAGCACCTGCTAATGGTGCGCACAGGATTCCCCTAAATTGGGCGCCAATCTAGCCACTTTCCTGATTTGCTGCCTCTAACACATGCACTTTAGATTATTCTTTGAAGTCAGAACATTACATTCGATAATGACAGAACATAACAATGTTATCAATTTTTCATCTATGCATAACAAAGAATGGTAGTTGATAATAACAGAACAGCTTGCACATATTCTAAAACAATATGAGGGTCCAATCTAAAAATTTGTTGATTAAATGGAATGGAAGATGAATACTAGTTGGCATTACTAAACTTCAGCTGAAGGGGAGCAAGAAAAAGAAATAGTTGATTTGCAAAAGCAAGCAGCCAGAGCCTGAGATTCTGGAAATATCTTGTGTTCACTCTAGTATTTGAATAAGCAGCACTAGTTATACCTTTTTCGCGGACAATTCGTCTTGAAATCTCATTTAAAATTTCAGCAACTTCTGCATCTTCCAGCATTGATGCCTTTCTAAGATGTATGAGATCCACGACCACATCAGGATTGAACTGTTTTTCATTCAGTGTGTAACGGATGTACTTCCTTACTACATCATCCATGTCAAATCCTGTCTGAGCACACATAAAGTATTTATGAGACTGCTATTTGCAACAGAAAGAATTTCCAGTAGCAAGACAATTATTAAATTATTTGTCTCTAGCAATACATATAGACATGTCAGTGTAATGAAATACCAGTTTGCAAGGAACATTATTGTTCTGGCCTATGCAGCACAATTTTTAATAGGTTTCAGCATCAGTTACCAATAGCATCAACTCACTAACTCTACTGATAGCTAGTAACATTTTGATTTGAGCAGAACAAACACTAGAGAAAACAGTAAATAAGCATGTATATCCAACCTACCATTGGTTCAATATCATTTCCCTAAATCAATTTTTCAAATCAAAATAAAAAATATTAAATCAATGGACGAATAGGCAACACACCTTTTGCATTAGGTCCTGAAGGGCAGAATAATCTATTGCCTCCCTGCCCTTCTGAAACAGATCATCTAGTGACTTCAACAAGAATATATTCTTACCCACCTGCAGAGGAATACTTCTTTACTATTAGGTGCCAACAAAACCACACCAGATAGTTCTAGATTGCAAGCCGTTTGGAAAAAATGGCATGCAAAATAAAAAAAAAATAGCAAACTTATTGCCATCCATTTTCGAAAAACTTCAGGCTTGCAATCAACAAAGAAAGCAAGCTCAAATTTCCTTTAGCACCTCTACATGTTTAAAAAGGTATGTAGTTGATGATCTAGAGGAGTAAATTTATAAAATGTTGTAAAACTGAAATTGCAGGCTCTTTTAGATTAACTCAAGAAAGGCTGCAAAATGGTTTATTTAGTATGATTCCAATAAACTATACAGTAATGCAGGATACACAGATAAATTTGCCAACACAAATTAGCTGCTGAAAGAAGGGGTATAATTTATCATTTATGACTTCCCATCACCCTGACAAAGCAAACCCCACTAAAGTCTAAACAGCAAATTCAGTGGAGCAAAACCCTGCAAACCTATGTTCCAAATTGTATCTAGTAATTCGCAGGGCTAATACAGTCACGACGGAAAATTACACTGTATTCAAATACCACAGAACGCGAATACGCGATGAAAATCCGCTCATGGAACCACAGCAAAATTTTCATGACGCCAACACTTACCCTTCGCTTCTTCTTAGTGCGCGGGGAGGTGAACCTGCGCACGGTGCGGACGACAGCGAGCACAAAGGAGACCCCGACGTAGGCGAGCGGAACCGCGAGAAGCCACGGAACAGGGCTAGAGCCGACGCGGGGCCCCGGGATGGCCTGTGTGACGGTGCCGGTGAACTCCACGAGGTCCAGCGCCTTGTCCTGGATCCACGGCATCTCCTCCTCGACCTCCTCCACCTCTTCCTCCACGTCCCTCTTCGGGACCGCGCTGGGATTCGCGGGCTGACGCGAGGCGGCGGCAGCAGGGGCCCGGCTGCCGGCGCGCTTAGCGCGGACGACGAGAAGGGGCGCCGGTCGCCGGGGCGCTGTACGGGCGGGGTGGTTAGGCTGAACGAGCAGCGACGGAGACGAACGCCGCCGCTGGCCATCGGGGCGGCGAGCGGATGAAAGAAAGAGGTGGTCGCCATGGAGTTGGCGCTGGGATTAGGGCTTATCGTGGTACGCGGCTCAGGTGGAAGAAGAACACCGGCAATCGAAAGGTTCGGGGTTCGGAGGAACTAGGAAGAGGCCGACTCGAGCAAGGATATGGGCCGTGCGGCCCAGTAACGAACAGCTGCTTTTTTTTAACAGTCTTCCGTGCTATGCCTTTGTACCCTCCATTTTGGAAGAAAAAAAATGGATGAGCTATGTGTTTTACAAGTCTGAATATAGGCTAATGCAACAAACCAATCACTCCAATTAGGCCATATAAATCTGCAACACATATGGACTTCTTGACGAAGAAACCGTTCAAAATGCACTAAATAAAGCAAAAAAGTATTGCAACAACCAGCGACCGGAAACCTGGGCCCCGTTCGCTTGGCTTATCAGCCACTAAAACAATATCAATATTTTTCTCTCATAAGAAAAACAGTCAAAAACGACATCTGTCGGCTTATCACCACCAAAACGATCAAACAAACAGGTGCCAAAGTTCACAATGGTGGCAACAATTGCATTAGGTATTGTTTGATTCCCATATAGTAATTTCAATTATGGATATGATTATATTAGGGACGTTTATCCAAAACTTTGAGTCCGGACGTGCCCCCCGCATTTATCCCATCTGCGCCTGTGACTTCCGTTCGGAGAATCCTCATCCACTCATTCACTTTCCTATCCCCATCCACTCTCCTATCCGCATCCATTCATTCAACTCGCAATACTACTCTGATCGCATGCGCACGGCTTCAGGACTCCGCCTGCACCGCTCGCCGCCCGGCCCCCACCCCCGCCCACGCTAGCGGCCATCACGGAAGAACTCCGCTCGCCCGTGCACGGCTCCAGGACTCCGCCTACGCAGTTCGCCGCGCCCACCCCCGCCCACGCGACGACCATGGCGGGATGGAAACTCCACTCGCCCGCGCATGGCTCCGACTTCTACGCACCTCGCTGTCCCCACCCCCACCGTCGCCCACGCCGACGACCATGGCGGGATAGAAACTCCGATCGCCTGCACCGCCTTTTGCTCGGACAAACTCCAGCTACGTCGATCTCGTCCCCGCATCTACCCACCATTGCGGGACGGACTCCGCTCGCCCACGCGGCCTCGGCTCACAGGACGGACTCTGCCTGCGCCGCTCACCGGTGCTGCCCCCATCCACACCGCCCTCCCATCGTCCATACTTCATGACTCCCATCGTGGGTGCGCTCCATCCGCCTGCCACAACCACTGTCGAGATTTGTACCGCCGCCGAACTCCGCATCGGCACCGGCGACCTCCAAGCACTCAATTGCATCGAGCTTCGTGTTGGCGTCGAGCTCCAAAAGGACGAGCTAGTCAAGGAGCAAGATGAAATTGTGTTGAAAAGCATGTTGTCGGTGTTATGACCCAGGGGGTCAAGACCACCAACTAGTAAATTTGTATATTGTGTGCTCCCTCTCACAGACGTGATGCAAGAAGAACACAAGATTTATCCTGATTCGGGCAAAGAAGGCCCTACGTCCAGCGGGGGAGGATGGATTGTATTATCTTGCACCGAAGTGCTTGTACAGGGGGGTACAAGCAGGTTTACACGGGGGTGCTCAGGATGAACTGAGGCCTAGGACTAGCAAAGCTACCCTAGGTGGTCGGTTGATTGCTTGAGATGTTGATCAAGCAGGCGGGTGTGGTGTGTGCGACTTGGCTCTTGGTGTATGCGGGTCAGAGCTGACGTCTCGGCTCGTTGAGAGACTCTCAACGTCTGAATGCGTGAGCTGATACGAATGCGCATGCCCTTTCTTCTATCCCAGCGTCCCCTTTTATAGATCAAGGGGAGGCCTGAGAGTACAGAGATCCTAGACTGTAGAGACATGGGAGAGGTGTCCGTGGCTCCATGTTTACGATGGAACGTCGATCGTTGTAGTGGCGTGGCCTTCCCGTCCTTCTGGTGCTTCAGGGCATGGTGATGGCGGACTGGACGCTGCCGCACGTCGTGGCGTGGTACGACCGATCTCCTGTAGACAGGTACGGGCTCCATAGTTGAAGCGGGACGGAGCGGATAGGACGGGTCCCATGCCGGAGTGATTGGAGACGATGGTCGATCCCCTTGGTCGAGGGGGGTCGAGGCCAGCGTGACCCTGTCATATCCCTGAAGACACAGTCGAGGGCTGTCCTGTTCATGGCTCGAGGGGTGCCTCTGGATTCCGTACCTGCGATGTGGCTACAGCGGCCGCACGGTTGACGGAGGTCCCGGGCATGGGCGGCGAGTTGATGGATTTAACTGTGGTAGTGGGCGCCCATGGCGTTAGGCAGGGGCAGGTAGGCGCATTGGATCCCATTTATCCCATACCGGGAGCAGGTAAGTCGATCGAGCCTCCTTCTCAGGGGTCGTTCGATCGACCCCCCGTCCGTCACGGGGGGTCGAGGTTGGGGCGGAGGGATCGTTCGTTCGACCCCTGTTCGTCAGTTGAGGTCGAGGCGGAGGGGTCGTTCGTTCGACCCCTGTCCGTCAGTCGAGGTCGAGGCGGAGGCGGAGGGGTCGTTCGTTTGACCCCTGTCTGTCAGTCGAGGTCGAGGCGGAGGGGTATCCTTCCTACTGTTTTTCCAGTAATGGGCCGGCCCATGACTGGTCACTGTTGCCGGTGAGGGAGGCCTTTGTGTGATGAGCCTTCCTCCATTGACTTGAACGGCTGATCGGATCATGGCTTAAAAATGGTTGATATGTTGAGCTTTAGATTATCACAAGGTTATGGTACCCCTTACCTTTGTATCCGACACATGTGTTGCAACATATGTTTTAAATAGATGTTGCAAAACCAAATTGAGATGTTTCAAATGTTGTAATTGTTGTACACTTATGTTGCAAAAGTCTGTCCTCGATGTTTCATCTTTTTTCAGACATATGTTGCAAGTGTGTTTATCTAGCAGTTCTATATGTTTCATGTATATGTTGCAAATGTTTTTATCTGGATGTTGCATACATGTTTCAAAGGTTTTCAAGTGTTTTTCAGGTGTTTTTGTAAGTGTTTCAGATGTATGTTCTAAATGTTTTATTTGTTTTCAGAAGTATGTTGCATTTTTTTACATATGGATGTTTCAAAACTATATCGAGCTTTTGCATCTCCTCCCTCACCTTTATGTTGTCTCGTCTTGCTGTCAAGCGGGGGAAGGCGAAGGCGAAGGCGGTCCCCATTGGTGTGGATGGGCGCAACAGGTAGACAAGTGCGGATGTGGATGGCCCCCCACATGCTTGCGGGTGACGTGGGAGTCTGGACAGACTAGCGTCTGTTCGGGGCGATGTGGACCCGTGTGGGGATATGTCTGTTCGGTCGATGTGGATCCGTGAGGGGACAGGGTGTTATGGGTGAGGTGAATTGTTAATGGCGTACAGAGCCGGTGGGGCGTACGAAGCGGAGTAGGCACGGAGCGTAGGGAGCGGCGTCCGGATACAAGCCATGCGCCGAACGTCCGAGCGCTAGTGATTCCCGATGGAGTATGGACTATGAGAACTTAGATCGTTGCTCCCTGGATTATAGAGGTGAATAACTAGGTTACATATCCTGTGCAAACCACAACTTCGTGAAAACCCGTGCAAACCATGACAAGAAAGTTATCTAAATTCACAAAAAAAAATCACACATGTAGATGATACAATGACACGTAACCTTGTAAAATATCTTGTCTAAACTCGACTTCGTTTGTTAGATATAAAAATAACAAATTTTTAACAAATCATGTGGACACCTTTCTGGTTTGAAATTTTTTATTTTTATATCTCACAAATGAAGTAGAGTTTGGACAAGACATTTTACAAAGTTGTGTATCATCATATCATCTACATGTGTGATTTTTTGGTGAATTTAGACGATTTTTTTTATTATAGTTTACACAGATTTTCACGAATGTTGTGGTTTACACCTGATACGTTGCCGAATAACTATTACTTCTTGTTTAGTAGGGCCAGCTTTTTCTAAAAGTCTCACCTGTTTTGAGTCTATTGGGTCAGTGCCGGGATAGTCTAGAGTAGAGATTTAACTCGAATGCTGCCGCATGGGGCCACTTTAGGATCTTGACCTGATCACATGCCTCCTTCGCTTCTCCGCCTTGACCTCAACAAAACATAAAGTAGGGCTAGATAGTGAGTCAGACTTAGCTTGGCTCGTTCTTGTGTTCGGATTAAAAAAAAAGATAACGAGCTAGCTTGGCTTGGCTCGTTATCTTAACGAGTCCGAAAGTCAGCTCGGCTCAGACTCGTTAAAGGCTCAATCTGGCTCGTTAAGCTTACGAGCCAGATATAAAAATTATACAAAATATAAATTTGCATTTGTCTAAAAACCTTGAGAATAGTAATAATACAAAAGTAACATATCCAATAACCTTGAGTCGATAAAAAAAATAATATGTGCTAACATATATACAAGTATAATAATATACTATAGTATTACACCATTTTAACAAACCGAGAGTTTTTCGACCAGCCCTATATACAAATGGGACACGTCATTCCCCACGTCTCTTCGCACCTCTCTCGAGCTGCAGCCTCCTTCGCCGACGTCGACGGTGGACGACAATGGCAGTGGCGGGGGGCAGATGCAGGGCAACCATAAAGAAAATAATCTTAATTCTTGCACATAGTACATGGTACAACCCGGTTCTCATCTTACTTCCTGCTATCTGCACTATCTGCCGCAGGCCTGCTATTGGATCAGAAAGTTGGCATGATTATTGTAGCATGTATCATGTTGATTTGGATGTGCAAGAAGAGGCATTAATCTGAAAGATGGTCCCGCTATTTCTGTCAGTGCAAAAATCCAAGGAAAATTGTTGGGGGTCCCTATTTATCAAGGAGCTGCTACTGCAAAGTCTCCGTGCCGTGGAATGCACCTGGTAAGGTTTTCCTTCATGACTTGTGCCTATACATGGTACTGATGATCATTTTTACTAATCCTTAGCCATCCTCTGTTATTGCAGAACTTTTTTGACCTTTACATCTTTGAAGGTGAATATATCAGAGAAGGGTTATTTTTTTGACAAACCAAGGAGAGCATTTGATAGTGGAAATCGGGAGCAGTGGTCCTTGCTAGATTACAACTACCATGGTTGGCATGAATGTAGGAAGCAGATGATGGACTTTGTTGGTCTGGTTGGCATGAATCTAGGAAGCAGGTGATGGACTTTGGGGGTCTGAAGAGGTCCTATTACAAGGATCCACAGCCATCTAACAGTTATGAATGCCACCTCTATAAATATGAGATCATTGACTATGATGTTTTTGGCATATCGGGTTTGAATGTCACCCCTATAAATATGAAATCATTGACTATGAGGCTTTTGGCTTTATATCGGCTTGAAATTCAAATCTTCAGATACAAGACAAAATTAGCTTGTACTATCCACTGAATGAAATTTAGCAGGTGCAGACAATCCTGTAGACACCAAACTGACAACCAAGAAGAGGGTAAAGGCTACTCCCTCTGTCAAAAAAAAAAAATTATTCTCACTTTTCAAAAAGTCAATAATTTTAAACTTTGATCTAGAGTACTATATTTAACAAAATATTAATATTTATAGCACAAAATTAGTATCATTAGGTAGATCTTCGAGTATACTTTCATAATGTATACTTATTTAAAGATATAATTACTACATCTTCGAGTATACTTTCATAATGTATACTTATTTAAAGATATAATTACTACATGTATTTTCTACAAAACTAGTCAAAGTTAAGAAAGTTTAACTAGTACAATTCCCATAACAACTCTATTTTTAGGACGGGGAAGTACATGATAGAATGTTGTGAACATCACACTCAAAATATTGTTTTTTTTATAATAATACAACACAATTGAATTCAAATTATCATGATATTGTTTTATTTTATTTCCGTAGCAACACACAACACACAAGCATGATCCTAGAGATATAGAAACATTATGTGTCATTTTGTTAGAAGACGAAATGGAACAGCATTTCTAAAGTTCTGCAAAAAGTTGGAACAAATAATTTAAAAGAATCTGTCATACAAAACCTTTTAACAGAAGAGTACAAGGATGAGGGCAAATCATATGTATCTCCACAACCAGATTACACAAACATCTTATTCCACAAGACATTGGCAGCCACAGGCTTCAAATTCCAAAATCCATGCAGTTGGGCACGCTTTTGCTTCCTTTTAAGAATTTCCCAACATGGAAGAACATAACTGATAGGCACTATGCAGCTGAAACTAATTCATACAAAGAACCAACTTCGGAATTATCATTGTATTGGTATAAAGCTGCAGGCAAATCTCACCGCTGCAATCAAGCTTCATTCATGTGTTCACCAGCCCGGTGATACTGGTAGTCACCTTCCTCATATGCCTCACCTTCCTCGGGGCCTTCTGGTTCAGCATTGTTTGGCTGCATCTGATAGTTGGCTTCACGATAATACTCGTGCTCATGCCGCTTTGAGTGTTCAGTTTCATGCCCACGTCCATCTTGACCATAACCATAAGCGTCATGACCTTTGTGTTGCTCATACTGACCGTAGCCATAATCCTGCCCATAACTAGACAGGTTTTTGTCATGCTTTGTCCCACCATTGCCATAATCTGCATCCCTCTCATGCATGTGACCACGGTCACGTTCATGACTGGTGCGCTCGTAATCTCTTTCACCACGGTCCCTGCCTCTCTCACGATGGCGATCATGAGAGCGAGCGCGATCCCTTTCTCTATCATAGTCCCGACCACGATCCCTGTCCCTGTCACGACGATCACGGTCACGGTCACGGCCATGGTCTCTTTCGCGGTCCTTTCCTCTCTCCCTGTCCCTAGTCCTCTCACGGTCTCTATGGTGATGCTTCTCATCTCGTGAATCTCTATCACGAGTCCGGTCATTCGAACGTTCACGGGTCCTCTCCTCACGATCTCTTTCTCGTACCCTTTCACGAGATTTTTCACGATCCCTTTGAGCAAAAATAATTACAGAAATAAGTAATTAATATAAGCATCAAAAGTATGACATCAATGCAAAAATCCCTTTAATTTGGCATGGCTTACCTATCGGCACGACGATCATCTCTCCTAGGCTCTTCTGATCTAGGGCGCCCACCAAGCTGTTGCTCCCTGATAATAAGATATGCACAAGTGTTAACAACAACTAGATATCATAATGCCAACATAAATGTAGCTCAAGTAATACACCAAGGTCATCACAACTTTCAACAACAATGATGTGTCAATGTATCAGATGGTACAAAAGGCCTCATACACAAACATGTAGAAGCAAAGCAAACACACATGACCAGTATAAGCAGTAGTGACAAGTTTGAGTCCAGTGCCTCCTAAAAGCAACTTTTTAAAGGTGATCAAAATGAGAAAACAGATGTACCTAGTGGAATCCTTTTTGTCAGTATCAACACCACCCATCCTGCTTGATCCCAACCCACCACCCAATCTCCTGGGACGCCAATTTGGAACAGTTCTACCACGCTCAACATCAACTAATACCCTCTTGTTGTCCACTTTCCTCCCATCTGCTTGCTTGTAAGCATCTGGTGAAGAAAATGTAAATTATTAGAAGAGTCAAAAAATAAACCAAATGGGAAATTGCAGCAAAAAAAAAAGAGAACCTTACTTTTCATGTCACGTGTGTGCACATACTCTATGAATGCATATCCTCTAGGTTTACTTGTATCTTTCTCAGTTACAAGACGAACCTGCAAAGCTCAAATATAATAATCAATATTCAATAAGAAAGTTCCACTGAACTCAAGAATGGATCTATTATTAGTTGTAATTGTGTTTGCTGTTCTTTTAATTTTTAGCATATTTTATGCTGCACGACAGACAGGCATAAAGCCTAAAACAGCCGTGCTAACCTTGCACATGTAGAGCTTCCACACGAGGAGTGAAATCCAGCACAAATCAACACAGTTGGAGGAAAAGCGCTGTCTGGCCGATTGGCATACGTTGGGAAAAAAATTGGATATCCCCTTACCAGAGAATTTTACTAAACAAAAAGGGTGTACGATAGAACTAAATACTATACCAAGTTGCCCTCCATCGGTGAAATTTGTTCAGCCTTCGTTTTCCAAATGAACAGAATAATAACAAAGTTAACAGAAAGTTGATAAATACCAAATGAGTGATGTATACCCCCTATGGACAAATCGACGGATCTTCGACTCTAGGAGTTGAGAGATGCAATTAGTGCTGTCAGGTTATTGATTGCTCCACAAAACCAGAATTTGGTAGCAGTGCTAGCTTTAATAGCTAAACTGAAGGAACTATAAATATCATACTCACCAGCAAACCTACCCAATTAAGCCCACATAGTGTAGAAAATCCCTGTCTACAAACTGCTTTTTGAAAAATACAAAGTGATCTATGCAAATTTGTGCCACTGTCAGCATTTTTGAAGCTTGTTTACCCAAGTTGACCAATATGGTAGATGCAAATTTGTGGAATGAGAGAACCCAACCATTACTAGCAATTTGCTCCTCCTCAAGCAATTTCTTGATGACAACAAAAAAGTACTAGGAAATAGAGAACCTGGTCCACAGATAGGTGCAGCCATAGTTACCTGTTTACGCATATTTGTGTTCCCAGGGATGCCTTGTCATTAATTGGTTGTACCAACCATGCACATATTAAAACGGCTTTCCAATGATTCAGAGCAAAATACTAACTAAATTACCAGCGAGCATACATGACTGGACCCTATATAATTTTTCATTTGAAATGTATTCCACTAAGCCCCAAACGGTACAAAAACTGCTTAAAAAGAGACTCTGCAGAGTTGTAGGCTCACAGTGATGATTGATATCTCCTTAGTTTAGCACAACAAAACTGACAAGAGTAGTCCCCTCCCATGAAAATTTTCTTGTCTGATGTTTAGAAACACTTAACTAGCTAACATTTTACATCATTGTGTTGGAACTGTATAAAACTACTGAAAATATTTTATTCTAGAACCAATCTCATAATTAAGTATTCAAGTAAAATGAAGTACAGAGAAATCATCGAATTCACAGCTCAAAAACCAGAAATAGTTTTCATGGAATACATTCAAGAGCAAACACTAAACACCTGTGCATGAAACAGGGCAAATAAGTTGTTGGCACCAAAAACTAAAGTTTAATTGAAACATTGATGCTAAGTTAAAAAAAATAACTACAAAAATTGAAAGAGTTCCCAGTTTCTTTGAAAGCATTTCCAATGAAGTTTTCAGAAACCAGAAAGAAAATGAAGAAGTGCAACTTTTGATTCTAGATATGAAATAGAGCAACAGAGCGATTATAAGGACCCCTGGTGTCGCAAACACTTGTCCGATGAGCTTAGAAGATAGCCATAAACTAATGAGGCAACCTTTCCACAGTTTTGGACAATGATTGTTTGCATTTTAGAACTGAAAAAACCTTACCAAAGTGCAATAACTTCACCTGCACAGGAATTTACCACATTACTTACCCTTTTAATAGGACCATAACCTTCAAACTCCCGTTTAATCCTCTGCTCAGATGTCTCATAGTTCTGCAACGATGGCAGCCAATTAGTTTGGTGTTACAAAGATAACTTGCCATCTAATTTTCACGAGTACGAACTAAGGAATGTGCCAATGATTTCAAGCAAAATTACTTACAAGTCTACCAACAAAGAGTGTTTTGTATGGGTCTCCAGTAGCATTGGAGTCACTTTGTGGGTCATCTTCACAAAACCAAATCAGAACAATGATGTTATTACATTCATCATTTTAAAAGAATTGGGGTGACACCATGCCTTAAGAACTTACACTTCTGAAGCTCTTCAGCAACCTTAGCTGCACCTTGCTCAAGCTTATTATTGCGAATCCTAGCCTTTTTCTCAGCCTGTATACAGAGCATATATAATAATCAGGTACAAGATAAAATAAATAGTAAAAGGGTAGAAAAATGTCATGATATGCCCCAAAATGGAGAAAGACATAATCCAATGCATTATTAAGCCATGATTTGTGCAGTTGAAGTATGATTTAGGCCCATGTGATCTCAGCAGAAAGAAGTGTGACAATGCCTTCACATAGTTGGATGCATGATTATCATCTCAAAAGTCAAAACATCAAAATATCTGGAACATGCTCAAACCATGCAGGCTTTTGTAGCAGAAGCAACTACCAAAGTTGACCTGCAATGCCCTAAATATCATGTGCTACAAGCAGATTTTGGAAGCTACTTCCAACAAGATGCAATTCTTTATAACTAATAAATAACACACCATCCAGTTGGACACGAGGACTACAGCATAATTCAGCTACCTCAGAAACCCAATCAGAAAGTATGATTAGAGAAAACTGTACAAATATGATATCAGGCACACCTAGGACACTCAGCATATATAGACAAAAACATACCCTGGTCTCACACGTAGGCACCGGCGGAGCATACTGTGGATCGTCGGAACCAGCGAAGTGCGACACAAACTGTGCCATCCCTGCATCCAAATCAGTACCCAAGTCAGTCAGTCGGTGAGCAAACCCTTGAATGCATCTACTAGACAATCCCAAGATCCGTCGACTCACCGGTGTAGGCCGGCAATTTGCGCTTCTCCAGTGGGGGCTTGTACTCGAGCGGTGGCCGCGGTTCAAACAGCTTGAGCAGGTTGGGCGTGAGCCCCGTCGGGTGGATCTGCCCCATCTGCGAGCGAATCGAAGCGAAACCAAACCTCAGATCAGAGACGAATCAGGCAGCTAGGGTTAGGGTTTAGGCGGGGGAGAGGAGGGGATCGGTGGCTTACGAGCTTGAGCTGCTGGACGTTAGGGCGCTGGCTCTGGTTCCTGGGGCGGGAGTCCGGGTTGCCCCGCATCTGCCCCCCGCCGTGGCCATAGTCGCCCATCGTCGACGCCGGCGAAGGAGGCGGCGGCTCGAGACTCGAGAGAGAGAGATGCGAAGCGCGGTGTTCTTGCGCGTTGTATTGGCGTGCTCTAGCGCGGTTTTGTGGGCTTAGCCGCTTAGATGGGCCGCTGGGCTGGTGTTTTTAAAACCCTGTGCGAGTCTGATTCCCTGGGCGCTTCGATGATGCGGGGACGGCGCAGATGGAGCGATTGCCGGGAGCAGTCCTGGTGGGGCGACGTCGATCTGATTCCGTCGGCAGCTAGCGTCCCCCCTTTCCTGTCGTCAATCGTCTCCTTGCTTTGGTTGGACTGCTTGTCTAGGCATCGCATTGGGGCCTCATTCCGATTACTTGTGATTTTGTGAATATTGTAACCAGTCACACTCGCGAAAAAAATTAACACCTTAAACTAACATTTGATTTACCCCTTTAAGCCTTAGCTATTTCAGTCGGTTTAATTTAAGCTTTAGGCCATGTTTAGATTCCTACATCTAAACTTTAGAGCACTTTCGATTATTTTTTATATCTAAAGATCTAATGTGAGGTGGACTAAATTTTAGAGCTAAATTTAGATCACTTGTTTGGAGCTTTATCTCCTTACCTCTAAAGTTAAGAGTTCTAAAGTTTAGATGTGAGATCCAAACAGACCCTCAATATAAATTTATGACATATTTTTTTAAAACGTAAATTATGGTGGTAGCTATCCTCACATAAAATTTGAAGTTAAAAATTACCTTGAATGAGAGGTACATCGAACGGATTGAACAACTCGAGGGCAGTAAACCGAACCAAATGATCTTTAGGGGTTTGTCTGGACATAGGCCGTACATGAGGGTAGCATTTTTGACTTTTTCCTTTTTGGTAATTATGAGTATTTATTTATATCACTTAATGCACCACAATAATCTAGGAATCCAAACACTCTAATTATTCTAATTATTATAGTTCATAGTCTAGATTATAATAATCCTATGTATATTTCATATAAAATAATACAACAGTGACCAAACTGGCCCTGTATGGCTGTATCTAGGAATCAAATTACAAGTTCGTCAATCGTCGGTTCTCGATTGATACTTGAAATGACGTGTACATTCCCAAAAAAGTGAAATACCGTGAGGCATTTCTACCACACTATTTCTGCCAATCAATTTATGATGCCTCCTTGCTCTCTGGAATCAATCTACTACTGGCGAACTTATAGTTGTATAAGGTGAGTCTGCAGACTGGATGAATACCACTCAGTATCAGTTAATACCAAGCAATCTCAAACATTAGGCTTGGATTCTCTGGACCATGATGGAGCTCTAACTTTCAGGTTGGACTTATCTGCCTCCTCATCATTCTCCTCTTCCTCCAGAATCTCCTTAGAGAATGCCTCTGGATTTGCTTTGATGCAGTCCTGCAACGCGATGAAGGGTTTCACGCAATCTGATCCCTGGAAAGGCACATACAGCAAAAGGTGTTAGTTGCATGATACTGAATATGAAGGATCCAAAATTTTGTGAGACAACGTGGCAACATGCAAACAGCCAGAATTTTTTAAGGAAAAAAAACTAAGTTCAGTCAAGTTGGCACTTCAATATTTTAAAAGTTTTCCAGATATGAAGAACAAGCATACACGTGAAATTCATTGATGTAAAAGCACATAGATATCCACAAGACAACAAGTGCTTTTCACCAACAGAATTACCTTACAATGACTTACACTACCATTGTTGTCTTGTGTAAGTTAAATTGGCAATCATACCAGTAGTTTTATATCTATTGAATCATAAGAAAGTCCACATAGGAAAAAGAATTTTCTTAAGCTCAATCAGGTCATCTAGCAACATGTTTCCAGCTTTTGGCCATCTGGCAACACATTTCCCGTGTGTGGCCAACAAATTTCATATTGGGACAGCTCCAGGTTCCACCAAACTCAAGAAAGTGGACTCTTTTTTTATATAGAATGGAAAGAAACCAGCTCAACCAAACAACTCAGGTGTAACCCACAGGCCACAGCTCCACATCCAAATATGGATTTCTCGGAACTAGAGCCCTGCCATACCGGGCCACACATGCTATGATCCTGAATTAGGTTCAGTAAATAACATCATGTCACAATATTAATATGCATAAACATGTAACATAACTTGCATTAGGCACATGTAAGTTGAAATCAAGTTAATTGCTTGCAGAAAACTAAAAAATAAAAAGAAATGCAACCTTCTCTTCTTCTGTGCTCCTGAGAAAGCAGGAAAATGCATCGACGAATTGACCTCCACAAGGACCATTTTTCAATTCAGCAACACATGGACAGTCCAGAGCTTTCTGTACTTTCACATCGATTGACTGTACAAGCAAAATGTTATTTGACTGACCAGTGGCACTCGGAGTACCAAGATGTAGTGAAGCAAATACGTGACTGATGTATAAGCATCTAGTCTAGAAGAAAAGGAAAGGGTTTTACCTCCTCAGTGCCATCCTCATCAAATGACATGGCTTCTGCACATTTTATAAAATGCAAAATTAGAACAGTGTAAACACACGACTAAGAAAGCGCTCAAATAAGGAAACTTATGTTATAAGCTGCGTGGAGAACTTGCCTACTGTTTTGTCCCTGACTCTAAGGCCCCTAAGCCAATAGATTAGCCCCTGAACTACGTACGGTTGCTAAGTTTACAGAAAGCAGCATCAATCGGCTTCAGATGTGTGTCAAACCTTTTGAGCGTTGGTGAATGGTGATGGGCAAAGTATAAGCAGTAGCTTTTTTAAAGACCTATGTGCTCGATTGGTCATGCTAGTCATTTTGGACAGTCATTGATCTACTACCAGCAGGGGTGGAGGGAGGGGGGCTAGGGGGGGCCTGGCACCCCCCAACATCCTGCATGCCTCACTACATATACTCTATAATTAGCTAACACCTAATGATAATTACTAAGTAATATATATTATTTGCTTGTTCTCCCATCTTGTATTAATTCTTCATGACAATATTTATGATATTTTCTCTCTAGATTGTAATTGTTGTTATTAATATCATTTTTGTCCACATAACGTTCTAGTTGATCTATAGAATGTACACCCAATTAGCTAGTTACTATTGTTAATTAGTGCTTTTTTATTTCTACCTCCCTATTAATCTTCCATGTTTCTATATTCTTCAGGATCATCTTTCTCTTGTCTTTCCCTCTCATTTATTCCTAATATTATAGTGATTTTTACCTATAAATTAGATTTGTTGGAGGAAGATATAAATAATCTTTCTAAAAAAATTCAACATATTTTAGTGTTTGTCATGGCTCTAGATTATCACTATCGTGTATCACAAACTAAATATTAATTTGCTTATTAGCTATACACTTGCCAAGTCAACATATATGTATGAACATGGCGTACATTTTATCGTACGTGACTCAATTTTTGCTAGTAAAATGCCCCCCCCCCCCCTATGGTCAAATCCTGGCTCCGCCCCTGACTACCAGAGTAACCTAAGGTTCGCTTTCTCGTCATAAGTACGGACCATGCCCCTGCTTTTTTAACACAGAACATCACTGATGCGAAATTATACTATCGCAATTTCTGCAACAGACTACCGTATCGGTAACCTAAAGATATCGAGGCCAGTACAATTTCTGCGTCATCAATGTCAGATCTCATCGGCCTACTTTCGCACCTGAATCTTATTTATGCGTTACTAGCTACAAACAAAATCTTCAAAACCGAATGTAACTAGCTCAAGAGGTTCACCCTTCAACCAATACTCCATCCAAATCCAAGCAACGTGAGGACCCAGCGCAAGTGCAGCTCAACTAGTTCGGAGTAAAGTGGAGGGAACCACACTTCATGTACACGTACCTGCAGCAAGCGCCTCAAGGGAGGAGGGAGGCGGGGCAGGAGACGGCGGCGACGGCTCCACGGTGGGTGGAGAAGGCTCCTCCGCCGGAGGAGTGGCCTGGCTCTCGACCTGGCCCATGGAGAGAGGCAGAGCGGGAGCGGGAGAAGGCGGCCGCCGCCCTCGTCTCTTCCGGTAATGGTAGGGAGAGGCGAGAACGACAGGGCGGCGGAGTTGGCTGCAACTGCGACGCTGGTCTAGTCGAGGCAGCCACCAACGTTGCAAGGAAGCTTCCACCCGAGTTCGACTAGCACCGGCGCGTCCCAGCCATCCGATTGCGGGACACGAGGCGAGTCGCGTGACGGGAAGGCCAGGATCTTCACTGGGCCACGGAACTTTGTGGGCCGGACGACAATGCCTGAGGTGGGCAGGTTTCTGTTAATGGGCCCCCAAATTCCCCCGCGGCTTCTCTCTCCCTGTCTTCCCAAGCGGCTTTTCGCTCGCCGCTTTTCGCCATTTTTGGGGGAGGGTGTGTGTTCCAGCCTTGCAGGCCGCCGAGATGGTGGGAGGGGGAGGCGGCAAGCCGCTGGGGGACAGCGTGTTCGCGGGCCACGCGGCCGCCGGTGCGGCGGCGATCAGCGCCTCCGCCGTATCCGTGCACCCGCTCGACACTGTCAAGACACTCCTCCAGGCGAGCGCACGCACACAACTCTCCTCCTTGTGTTGCTGTACTGTTGCTTTCTCAAGGTCTGATTTGTGGCATCTGCGCGGTGTTTTCTTGACTCTGCAGCTGGGAGCGGCAGGGCAGAAGCAGAAGATGGGGCTCCGGCAGGTGGTGGACCGGCTCATGGCCGCTTCCGGCCCTGCAGGTTTGGTTGGTTGCTCAGCTGATTGATATCTTTGATATTGGGAGTTGGGACTGAGTATTGTGATTGAAGTATTTGTGCTTCACCATGATTTGCATTGCTACTGAGATGTGTGAACTGTGGGAATTGGCAAAGCTGACTATATTAGTTGCCATGCTGTGCTAGGCCAGAATTGTCTGATGATTTAATCGTTGATTGTTGCCTGTTGAGCCTACCTGATAAACCTACCAATTTTAAATAAAGAAATTGCAAATTTAGTTATGCTGTGTTTTTTTTTGTGAAATTACAAATCCACAATTGTTACTACTTCCGGAATCCTGATGTTTATCAGGTCAGTGTTGTAGTTGTTCTTAAGTTTACAGTCTACAGATGTACAATTCTCCATGTTTCTTTAGGTGCCTGTTCTATTAAAAACTTTTTTGAGAGAAAGATGTAGTATTAGGAAAGCCATATGAATCCTGATTTTTGTATAACATTTTCTAGTTCATGTCTAATGGCTTCGGATCTAGTTGTCATTTCACATATGAAATTACCATATTCTAAATCATTGTATGTTTTTTAGGTTTTTACAGTGGCATCGGATGGTCCATAACGGGTAAACTTCCTGGGTTGGGAGCGCGTTTTGGTACCTATGAGCTTTTAACAGCCTTCTATAAAGGTAAAGACATGTTTTCCCACAATTAGATTGTTTAGGGCTACTTGCCCTTTGTCACTTTTAAGTTTTGACCCCCATTGTATGTCTAATTCTTACCTCTGAAGTTGTGTCATGTTGTCTTTGATGTTTCTTCATTGCTACAAAAAGAAATTCATTTTGAATGGCATTCATTTCCTGACAATTCAATTTGCATCCTGATGATTTAATCTGCCTATGGTCATATAAGTTTGTTCTTGGATGGAATATAGTTTCTAGTATTATCCATTTCCTGATAGTTCAATTTGCATTCTGATAATTTAATCTGCCTATGATAACATAGGTTTGTTCTTGGATGGAATATAGTTTCTAGTATTATTGGCGACACTTAATCAATTTAATTTTCCTGTGTCTAACTCGTGGTGAAATATATCGCAAATGACCGTTGGCTTGACTCTTGTATATGTCTTGGTAGATGGAAGGGAGGACAATTATGTCTATTATTCTGAGGCTATGTTGGCTGGCATAGCTGCTGGTGCTGTAGAGGCTGTTTTCTGCACACCATTTGAACTTTTCAAACTTCGAAACCAAGTTAGTTCTGTGATTCCTTCAAAAGCTATGGGCCCTGCAAATGTTGCTCAAGAATCATTTCCGTTGCTTTCCAAACTGTTGCCTGGTTATGTTCCTTATCTAAGGGTGTGGAACAACACAGTGAGCCTTTTATCTGATCTTTCTCCCAAGCATCCTGACATGCTGGGTGCTCTGAAACACCACCCATGGATGCTTACTGGCTCTGGGAAACCCCCATTACCATCTGATGTGCATCTACCTTCTAGAGTGATATTGCTTGAAGGATGGGGTGCTCTTTGGAGAGGGCTCAGATCAGGGATAGCTCGAGACTGTGTATTTGGTGGTATGTTCTTTTCTACTTGGCAATTCCTGCACACAGCAATGCTCACCTGGAAGGCAGTTAATATGAGCCCTGAACCTAGGTATGGAATGATGCTAAGAAATTGATTTGAAGTAATGATAGGGACAGCACGGTAAATTTATGAAGTGACATTTTAGTTTATCCTAATCTTTTGCCACTTCTCAGGAATCTAGAAGAAGCAGGCCCTGTGCCCCCTATTGCCTCTAGCGTTGCTGCAGGCTTCGCAGGAGTGGTAGCGGCTGCTGCTTCACATACATTTGATACTGCCAAAAGTCGTTCAGAATGTACTGTTGTGCCTAAGGTTTGGGCCTGTCTGTACTTTAACTAGATTATCCTCTTTTTGCTTGTCATATTCTGTTTTTGTCTTCATACTTGAAATTCCTTTTTCTTCCGCTATATGTGATACACCTTGTTCCTGTTCTCTTTCTGGCAGTATATTGCAATGGAGAGGAAGTTTCTTAAGTGGAAACCACCAGGAACGTGGATAGAGAGGAAGACAGGAATATCCCCTGCTGATAGGAATGTCTTGTTCCGTGGCATTGGCCTACGAATGGCCCGTAGTGGAATTGCATCATTTGTGTTAGTCGGGTCATACTATCTAGCTGTGAATCACCTCTCGTAGTTTGATCAAGAGTGATCATGTGGAGGATTTTTTTTATTATTATTTTGCATTTGGAATTTTGAACTAAAGTTTTATGACTGTATATTCATGCACTGAATGGTTGGAAGGTGGTAACTTTTTGGCCACAATGATCCACTGATTATTTGAAAATCCTGTTCATCTAATATAAACCGCTCAGCTGAAACTGATTGTTCCAGGGTACGTTTTAAGGTGTCAATGTAAATGTTTATGTGAAAAAAAAAGAGAGGTTGCCACTTTGGATCAGAGGCTGTTTCTAGTTCCATATGAAATGCTGAAAATCCATTGTTGACAAAATGCTAGCATCAGGAATCAGGATCGACAATGATTCATGAACCCTTTGACATAGCATTTCCCTTGGAAGAAGAAGAATCGCCTGTACAAAGCTCTTCAGATTATCTTCAGGCCTTGCTTAATTTTTTCTGACAATATTTTGTACACTTGATTTGTTACCATGTTCAACTTTCACATGGCAGATCTTGATCCTTCCTTTTCTCTCCAGAGCCAACTTTTTTTTTGCCAGAAGCAACCATTCTGGTGCATATACACTTAATGGCGTGTGTCTTCTTTGTTCCAAAGTGGATCTAGTGGAGGAAGATCATAATCTTCAGGTGTTAGCGCCAAAGCAAAATCTGGTAACGGAGGTGGTGCTCCAATGACCCTGTGAATTTCCCAAAATACTTACACATCAGTTCATGAGGTTCATGATTCCAGTATGTTTTTTTTAGAACATTTTTTTCTGAAGGTTCTTACTTTTCTTGAGTATACAGGTCCTGGTTGATTCGGACCTTGCTGGAAGCATCTCTTGGGATCTTGTCAAACAGATATTTTGATGTTCCGAATGGAGTGGGACTCCTGCAAAGTTACAGGTATGGAATTCAGTCTCCCTGACTATTGTTACAACTCACAGCAACAGATGTTCCTCAAGAAGATTATTAAGCACCAATAATATGTGGTGAATAGTTAAGTATGAGGGAAAATCTTGCCTCGATGTTGGAGGAGTTGCATGGAAGGCTTCCGAAACCCTTTTGCTTTCTTTTAGAAATTCCTCTGAAGCTTGGAGTGCAGATATTGCCATTCCATGGGATTTCTCGGTATTTCCCTCATCAAGAATCAAACCATGGAAATAGTATGCTGCGGCCTGAGATAAACATGTAAATAGGTGTCATACAGTAGAAATGCTTAAAAGATTACACATTATAGAGATATGTCATATGAAGAAAATTTAGCCTGTTTGATTTAGACAAGAATTTGCAGCTTAAAAAAAATGATAGAAGTAGTATAGATTATACACCTTCGCTTCAACATATTTCCACTTTACAAATAGCCGGTGCTTTTTCCCCCATCCATCAGAGACAGGAAGCTCTGGAATGCTCTCTTGAACTTGTTGCCAATATTTGACCATCTCACAGGCTAAGCGCCGTTTCACTGCTAAAGTGGCCTTTGGACTATCAATAGCCAAACCGAGCTGCATGTCAACCCCCTACAGGAAGAAGAATACCAATGTTCAGAATAAAGTGAAATGTCTAATATCAAATGTTGTGGCTAGCAAAAGCAGAGGTAATAGGACTAATGCAACAGATATGACAAAGTGTTGATAGAATGCTGATAGTAGTAGTAGGTTATGCTTTTCAAAGCAAAATTGCAACTCAACTAGTACAAAATTGAAACCCTTCTCTAACATATTGTTCAAAATTATCCCCCTTCTCTATTCTATGAAATAGGTGCTATCTTGTGCCGATTCGTTAAAAAAAAATTAAATGCACGCATAATATCTTCATTGTTCTCTTAGAAAAAAATCATCAAAACAAATGAACTGTTGATTTAAGTTGTGGCACTATTTGAGAAGTTATGAAAAATAGGTAATCCAATTTGCAGAGTTGAGAAGGCAGTACCTGACCCAAGGCTTGCAGGCTTAGAGCTTTGAGATTTCCTTCAGCCAAGTCTACTGGAAGTTGTCTCCTGTAATTCACATGTCAAAGGGGAATGTTTGAATAGATTTCTTCAATTTTGAATCGGAGCCTAACAATGGTAGGAAGTTGCTCAAGAGTACAGAACCTTAGTTCAAGTGGCATCTTCGGAAGTACATGCCGAATTGCGCAGTCTAGGTATCCAGCTGCCTTCAAGAAGACATCAACGGTGGCCCGTCTACTCTCTGTAGCACATTGGAAATATGTGGCCTGATCAGCGTCTTAGCACTATAGACAGAGGTACTTCAATGCACGAAAAATCGTTGGCATATTTCAATGGCCTAATTCAAACATAGCAACCAGGAAACTTGAAACAGCAGAGTCGTAGACAACAACACTTTTCTTTTTTTGACAACAACAACACTTTGGATTTACAGTTAACAGTTATAGTACCTTCAGAAACTCTTGGGGCATAGCCATCGCCGTATGACCTTGGGAGAAGCAGGGTGTTGGCCTGCAGCAAGCAGACCATGGCCATCAAATGCAGCACGGACAGTACCTCGTACCAGGCATCTGAAATGGCCGTCTCCTGATAATGGAAAAAACAAAAACTGGATTTACATTGCTGATTTGGAGCAACAAAAACAGCAGCGAGTTCACGAAATTCAGGGCTGGACATACATACCTCAGCATTGTCCTCTTGGTTACTCCATGTGAACTGCAATTTGTTCCTCAAGACGCTACCTGCACGTTTTGCAGACCGGGTGAATCAGAATTCAGAACAACAAAACTGTGAACCAAAACAAAAACAACCAAACCATCACATTATTGCAGCTGTTGCTCACCTTCTTTACGAGTCCTAGCAGAACTGGCAAGTAGTCTTCAAGAGCCTGTAGAAGATTGGCTGTACTAGACCCTGCACAGATAGAAGCAAGCCGAAACCGGCAGCCCAGGTCAGCAGTGAAGCCTTAAGCTTGCAGACAAAACTAGGTACCAAACTACCAATCCAGGCGCTGTACCACCCCTTCTCTACTCTACACACCGTGGCGCGCCGCCGTCCTCCGCCTGGGCTTGAGCGCCGCCGCCGATTCTTGCATTGCCATCTCGACGACTCGTGATCTGAGAGCCGAGAGCCGGTCCACGGTGCTCCTGGCCACGCAGCCGGCGAGCGGCTGGGCGAAATCGACGGTCCTCGGCGCACGGAGGCCCGGGAGGAAGACGACGACGTCGCCGACGCTCCCCGGCCGTCTCCGGGCCGCCCCGGCGTCCTTCTGGCTCGACGCCCCGCACCCCATGCCTGCTTAGTTACCTGCAAGCATGACGAATTCACTACGACATCAGAAACACAAAAGGACCACGACGAAGAAGAAAGAAAGAAATTCACTGCACAGTCGCGCACACGAAGAATTCACGGCAGAACCAGCAGAAGATGTACCGAACAAACGAGGGTTTTGGAATTCTTTCTTTTTTTTTTGTCAGCACACACATACAATGGATTTCGAGAGAGAAATGTTCCGGCAGAAAGGATAGCACGAGAGAGAGAGAGATTGTAACTTGTACGCAAGCACAACAACCAATCAGAGAGAACACCATCGAACAAGAACCGAAAAGAAATCAATAAAAGCCCCCTCTCACCTTTGCGCCCGCCCGCTCCCTTTCGGGCGGCCTTTCCGGGATTCTTGAGACCACAAGCCACCGCCCGGAATCGAAGGCCTCCAGAGTCCAGTCCGGCCTCCACCAGCAGCAGCAGAGACCGCCACTATCTATATCCCGTATCTGCAGTCTGCACGCGGGCGGACGCGCACGACAGAAAGCACGACGAACGCCGAGCACAACTCAAGTGAGCGAAACGGAGCGAAGCAACTGGGTCTTCTTATCCTTTAAACGTTGGCGTTCGCGGTGGGGGACCAGGTAATCAGCATCGGAACCCCGTAGTGCAACGCAACTTGGCGTAATGTACGGCCAACCGGCATACTTTTCGTCCAGAGAAGAAAAAAGGCGTCCCTTATTTTTAGGTGGATCGGCGGCAAGTTGTGCCGTCGGAAAATCTAAAGAAAATGTCTGGTGGTGCTGCTACTAGCATAGCAGCGCAGCAGCAGCAGCAGCAGCAGCAGTAGGCGAGGCGAGCAAAGCAATGCATCACAGGCTGCGGATACGCCACCACCGCCGTGTATTGAAATGTTAAAGGACATTGAATTGAAAAGGAAAAAAAAAGTGTTTCAAAGATGGTGGAATCGAACTGAAAAATCTGGAGGAAAACGAGGAGCCACCTAATCACGCACGGTGAGAACGTAGGAGATAAAGCGAGTGGGGTTTGAGAAGGCTGGGAGAGGAGGAACTCAACTGTTCGTGTGTGGATGCGGATTGGCGAAGAGGGCCACACCAGTATGCAATGCAACTTCTTCCTCCTGGTCCTGGTGAATGAGCTGGACTGCTGGAGGCGGAGGTGAGAGGGAGAGAAGAAGAAGAAGAAGAAGAAGAAGAGGCCTACAGGGTTGAGATGACCTGTGTCTTCTATTTAAAGGGACAAAAGTTCAGCGGCTCAGCGCCGATACAGCAGGGCAATCTGGCCCTACTGTATCAATTATGAGGCGGAAGCGCACAGATGGTCAGCGCGGCACGGAAACCCGCGAGGAAAAGATCTCGCGGCGGCCGGCCGAGTCGTGGCTGCGGGCCTGCGGCTATAGCGTCCTACGCGTAGTAGTACTTGTGCCTGCCTGATAGCGAGACAAAAAAACAAAGGGTACCTGTGATCCAGGCCTGCTAGCTGGCTGGCTGGCTGGCTGGCTCCTCTCACGTGAAGTACCAGGGGTCCAGGGCGTTGCTACTCGCTACTTGTCCTTGCCCTCAAATAATGTAACGGGACACCTGTATGGCTGTGTCGACTGAACGGAAATTCAGGAATAGAATAACCAGGTGTCGGCCACCAGACTGCTCTATCTGATTGTATGTACAGGTTGAAACTCGCGCGCCAAGCTAAGAAAGAAGACGCAAGAAAGGCTTGACCGGGGAGTGCAAGGCAGGCAGGCATGATTTCTTCTACGTCTTCTTTGGACGACCTTTTGGTTCGCCCCCAGAACGAATTCGATCTGTAGCAGCTAGCGCTAGGCCGCTAGCAGACGTCGTCGAGAAAAGGTTGGGGCTGAATTAAATTCGCTCCAAAAAATCCCCTTTAATTTGCATGCAATTGGGGACGGACGCAGGCCAGCCAGCAGATTCGTTAATCGTTATGCGTTTGTTTGGACTTTAATTTGGAATCGATCGAGAAGCGATGATGATGACGTGCTCTATCGAACCTGTACGTGTGGTTTCTCGACTTTGGCCGTGTTTAGTTCCGGATTCGGGGGTGGCCGAATCGGCACAGTGCCACCCCCGAACCACTGTAACACTTTTGTTTTTTAGTACTAATAATTGTCCAAAAATTAATTAATTAGACTTAAAATGTTCGTCTCGTAAAGTACAACAAAACTGTACAAATAGTTTTTGATTTCATCTACATTTAGTACTCCATACATAGGTCGACATTTTGATATGATGGAGAATCTTCTTTTGCATAGTGAAATTTTAGGGTGGATTTGGGGAACTAAACAGTGCCTTTGATTTGAACGAACACGTACAGATAATGCAGGGCCCGAGCACTGTATGTACTCTATTTTTTTTAGTACGGGTTGCAGGCCTACCACCCGATGCCGATGGACGTCACGACACAACCAACTCCGGACAACGCTGGATCACGGCATGACATAAACACCACTTTGTTTAATTTAGCCCCTCCGGATCAGATTAAATAAGCGCGGCTAGCATGCTGCCACACCCCCTTCATCATAGTATAAGTTAGGTCTAGATCGCTACGCATTTAGAGCGTTTTGTAGTCTTACTAAATATCAAAGCATGCATGATAGGGGCCCTGACGATGGAGCTACTGATCGAGCCACATTTAGTCACTCTCAGTCACATACCAGTATTAGAGTAATAATTAACGCTGCCAGTGGCCCAGTACAATTTTTTTTAGCTCCGATTAACTTACTAGCAGTTGCCAGTTTCCGGTCCGCCACCAGATTCGATCTGCGGGCCAAACGGTATGGTTTCAGCAAATCTGCATGCACACATGCGGTGCTGATGCGCTTGCGATCCCGTGCGTATATGTGGTGTCCAAGCAAGACGTGTGTCATAGATGGAGGCCCTTTTTGTTGTTGCAGTGTGGAAGGAGCATTAGGAATCTGACTGAACATGGGCACCCACCACAACACCCTGCTGCTGCGGCTCGATCGAGTCATAATAATTGTCGTCGATCCGCGGTTGACACCAACATATGTGTGTCATTTTCGTGCCGAAAGGGGAAAGGTTTCCACGGCCCCCGACCCGTTTCTGGATAAGCATCATCGCCTGCACTACTGCACCCTTAGCTTGAAAACAAAGTTTAGTTCAGGCTACGGGATCTAGCTATAGACTAGAGTAAGCACGTACGTACATGACCAACAAAGGCTGTGCGCACATTTCTCACAAGGTGTTGGACGCTTATTACGTGACCTTTGCGGTGCCGCCCTGTAACCTCTGCATTGTCTTTTCAGCTACTAAGCGCATGCATATACATTCCAGAAATGGTTAAGGTCCGATAAAGCTTGATCTGCTCGGTGGATTACGCTGAAGTTTTTGCCGAGATTGACAGGCGGGCCAGTGAGCAGTGCCAACAACATACGTAACAATGTCTCCTAGCTAGTACAAAGCACTACAGAATCTCAGCTAGGGCTAACTAACGCTTTACCGAAACCCCACGCTAAAAGCGCCCGAAAGAAATAAAAGATGAGAGATCCGCGCGTGCTGCAGCATGCAAGAGCTCTTTTTCATTGCTTTTTTTCGCTGGAGATTGGATGGGCGGATGATCGACAAAGCCGTCTCCTCTCCATCTAAAAAAATATGGGCATCGCATCCTTTCCTCTTGCGGTTAGTCGCTTCATCAGCAGCTCATACTTTTTGTTCGTCGGGCGTCAAGCACACCACGCCACCTACAGCTTCCAAAAAGCAACAGCGCGGGCCTAGAATTTCCACTGCCCAATACAGTAGCAATTTCGAGCCAACAGTGCGTCGGCGAGAGGCTTGCCTTGCCTGCCTGCTCACAAACTGCGGTGTGCGGTCGACAGGTGGCGTGATCCCAGCGATGGGGAGTTTCCAGTTTCCACCGGCGGCCGGTGGCGTGCGCTTTCATGTGAGACGCCGCATAAACAATACGGAGCCGTGTGGTTGTGGCCGGACAAGTGTCGCCGACGGAACGGGGCCGTATGTTGACTTGCAACCCACCACACCCATGGCCCCAAGTGGCGAGCGGCGATATGGCACCGCACCCGCCGGGAAGCGGGAAATATCTCGGCGCGCAGATGTGGGTGGATGCCAGGACCGCCACGGCAGCTGCTGCTTGCAGTCGCTGTAGTACTAATAGCAGTAGGGGGAGATATTTTTCGGAGCTTGGACTGTAATGCTTAGGCTAACTAGTTCATTCAATGTATCTAAGAGGTTTTTGGGAAATAGCCAAAGTCCGAATAAATAGGGGGTGAAGGGGTATCCCTTATCCTATCTCTTGAACCCTCATCATTTGCCCTAGCTCTGTCTCTATACCCTCTCTAGTTTATGAGATCCCTAGGTTGATTTCACCAACCTCTGTAAGAACTTAAGTTTGTTGCGAGAAATCGGAGGCCGTAACCTCCGTAAGCCATGGTGGCTTCGACTTCTTGATCGTGTCCCCGTTTTGCTTGTGTTCTTCGCGTTTTGCTTTTGCTCCCTCTTTTTTCCGAGATGATTTCTCTTTGTAGGGAGTAGCTCTTGCAAACCCGTTTTAACCAAGTTGTTCGTATTCGTGAGAAGCATCTTTGCATCGAAGAAATTCCCCTCAAACCTCACGAGTGCGTAGATCGAATGATTTCTTTGCGGTGTTCTTCGTTCTTGCCCCTTCTCCCCCAAATCCTCGTTTCTCTTTAATTCTCACCAAATTGAGCGATGATTTCTTCGGATTAGCTCCCCAACTGTACAAGGATCATGCCTACAAAATTTGGTTGCAGTTGGAGTTCATTTGGTTGAGTTTCGGGAAGATTTGGCGGAGAGAAAACGATTTTCGCGGTTGCTGCACGTTTGTCGGGGGCGTCGGACGCTCCGAGGGTTTGCGTCGGACGCTGGTACGTACTGACGTCAGCGTTCGTCGCCTCGCTTATCGGCGTCCTTCGGTTTTGGCGTCGGACGCTCTCCAGAGTCCGTCGCTCAGAGTCCGTGGTGAACGTTGTTCTGTTCTGTTTTGCTCTCGGGTAGGCCGACGGACGATCTTCACAGCTTCCGTCGCCGACCGTCCATCGCATCGGTAGTTTTTCAGTCTCTGTCAGGCTCTCTGGAAGGCCGACGGACGCTCGCCTAAGCGTCCGTCGCCAGCGTCCGACGCCCTGCTCTGGAGCGTCCGTCGCGCTGTTTTCCAGCGTCCGTCGCCTGCTTTTCTAGTTGTTTTGCTTGGAATTCTTGCATCTCTCTCATAGGGGTTGAGAACTCTTCTTGGGGGGTTTCCGGTGAGTTTTTCTCCACTGCCGGTGAGCTTTCATTTGCTCGTTTTCGTTTGAATCCCCGCTCGCGTTGCTCAAGGGAGGTTGGGCACCCAACAACTGGGTTTGGTTTTTGGGAAGAGTGACCCGAATATTTCGAGAGAAATTTGAGGCTCTCATTCACCCCCCTCTGGTCGCCGTTCTCGGTCCTTCAATTGGTATCAGAGCCGGTTAAAGATCATTCCACCTTAAACGGTTCTTGATCCGCGAAGGCGACATGGAGCGAGGTGTTGGCAAATCTCCGTTTTTCGATGGAACGAACTTCTCCTACTAGAAGGTGCGTATGTCCGCCTATCTAAAAGGAGTTGATTCGAACATATGGGAGATCTGTGAGAATGAGGGCTATTGTGTTCTTGCGGCTCGTGTTGACCAACTCCAAATCACTCAACACAACGCAAACAGTCGAGCACGGAGTATCCTCTTCTCGAGTTTGTCACTTCCTGAGTTTGAGCGAGTCTCGAATCTCACTACGGCGCGAGAGATCTAGCAAACACTTGTGCGATATCATGAGGGTAATCCTCAGATCAAGTCCAGACTCTTCGACACATATCGTAGGGAGTACGAGAACTTCGTACAGTTGACCGACGAATCTATTGACGGAATGTTCACTCGCTTGTCAGGCGTGGTCGATCTGTCGAGTAACGTGATCGTCGTGGTCATTGGTAGGTCGTCGGTCTGTTTAATTTGGGGGGTCCTTCTCAGGCTCACGCCCACGCGTGCGTGTGTAGCCTATACCCTGACGATAGATCAGCTCTCGTTTTCAGCAGTAAACCGAGTTTGAGAACTCCTAAACGAACTGCAGTACCTGTACCTCGTCGATCGATCGATCGATCGGTCTTCGTGGCAGCAGTTCAGCCTCTCAGCTCCCAGCTAGGCCACCCTGGCCCTGAGAAACAATGAAAGGTTGAAGAGACCACGATGACGAGCCAAGACCTGCCGTGATGTTGGCCAAACAAAACTAGCACTGTGCAATCTATTCTCTGTCGGCAAACCTCACTCGATGCCCAGCTAGTGCCGGTGTTACATTCAATCCAACCAATGACGACGGGCGTCGTCGATCGAGTGCCAAAAGTTTTGTCCAAGGACACCCGTGGAATTTCGCCGTCGCAATGCCGCGCCCAGGTATCAGTATCACGCACGGCATCTCGCGAAGATTCTAGAAATTTCTATGAGAACAACCCGTGAGGTCAAATAAGCGGTCAAAGCTTCCAAGAGGCCGCCGCCGGAGGAACCACAGCGCGCCGCGTAGCAAGGCAGGGCTGCCAATCACTACGCAAGCAGTGAACAGCCAAAACCCCAAACCGAGCTTTCGTTCGGAGGACCATCCAGCTGAGTGGCAGAACACCCCCCCCCCCCGGGCAACCTGTGTAAAAAATATCGGGACAAAAAGCCATGGTTTGTCCGCTATCCCAGGGTTGGTCCCGAGTCTCGACGCAGACGCGGCATACGTGTGCGAGCGGCGCGGCTCGCCGTCGTTCCCTCGGCGGCAGGGCAACGCCGTGGCAGGCCAGCGGGTCGTTACCGCCCAAAAGCAGGGCGCGTCCAGCGTCCGCCGTAGCTGTCGTGTCGTCGCTTTGGGTTTGCCGTGGCATCGCGCATTGATTGCCGCGCGCGTGCGGGGCGGTGCCGCAGTGGCGGGACGCCGGCCGTCCACGCGCGCGCGCGGCGTGCCATGGATCGCTCCGTCCGTCCTCCTCCCCCGGCCCACATCGCTCATCGGCAGTACGTGCCGCCTGTGGCCGCGACGTGCGAGCTGAGAAGGGCTGGCGCGCGCGCGTGGCTATGGTTTTTGAGAAAGACTGGACTGTCTGGACAGAACGCACGGTGGGCGTGAATGCGTGATAGCATGAGCAGGTTCGTGCTGTACTGTTGTGCATATCGATCATATCACCTGGGCCGCTGGCCGGATGTACAAGCTTCGACAACGAGGTGACGCCGGCCGCTGCTGGACTCAACGGCTCAACCCGCAAGGAGATGGTAGCGTCCTTGGGCCGTCTTCGTCCTGCGCAAGGGGCACCGCGGACGCATGACACATGAGAGTTACGGCTTGGCTGCATGCTGTTGGAAAATTACTGACGGTCTACGACGTTTTCCTGTTACAAATCGATACTTGACAGTGTGACGTAAATTTGATGTCATACGTGGTAGGCAAGCAATATCGTAACTCTCATACGATTGTGTGGATGAATTTTTTTTTAAAAAAATAAAATGAGGAAACGATACCGATTTACATATATACGTCCGACTTAACGGACATATGGATACAAAAAAAAAATGTAGTTTGACACAGATTGAACTCGACCCTCCACAAGAGTACAGTACTGTTCCATTCTGAACTACTGTGTGGCGCATGTGAAAAGTCGTTTTTTGGGCTCTTCCTACTTCCTAGTGCATCATCGTCAGTCGGCATTTGTCAGCTGTGAGCCAGCCTTTTGTTAGCCTGTCGTCGTTGTCGCTCGTGTTGTAGCCTGTCCGTTGATTCTTGGTTGCAGAGGACGACTGGACGAGCAATACAGCCACCAGGAATTAGACAGAGGACCGAGGCAACTCGGACGCTCTCGTTTCAGTTTCAGGGATCCAGTGTTGCGTGCCCCACGTATCCAACCGATAGGCACGGGGACGAAGACCCGTCTTGGGCCATCGGAACGGAAGGATTGGGCACCCAGGTCGCATAAAGCAGGCCCAATTTTGAGCAAACGTTTTGGGCTTCCAGCAAACCTTATTGGCTTATCTGCTGTCCGCGGATCAATTCTGATACAACCAAGCTCACAAAGTGGCAGGTTTGCAGGTGCCAAGGTGTGCAGACCCGGATAGCAGGGGTGTGGTTATCGAGCCAACTGGATTTGTTTTCTTTGAAATTACTAATATATTCTTATTTAGACCTTGTTCATTTGCGTAGGATTCAATCCATGAGCTAATTTATTTCGGATCAGGAACGATTGAATCCATCTCTATCACTTATTTCAGGCCAGGATTAATTCCAGAGGGTAGAAGACCCGGTTTCGTTCTGGGTCATGTAGACAAGAAAATGTGAAGCAAGTTTTTATTCTGGTTGGTTTTCGTTCCGGACCAGCATAAAACAAACGCACATTTTAGTTTCCATTTAGATTAAAAACCGACCGTAACAATCCACCCGGAATGTCACATGAAATAAATCAATCCGATGGAAACGAACAAACACTTACTATAGTTTTCTATGTTGCTGTTTAAGACGCATTCAAAATTTGAAACCGAGGAAGTTAGCGCTACATGAAAAACAGACGTGTGTAGTGTGTGCGTGAGGGGTATCTCAGTAGAGGAGATGTTTTTTAGAGTTTAGCAAACATAAATATGGTACCTTAGCAGGACTTAGCAGGGTAGATAGATACACTATTCTTTCTCAGTGAGGAGGGTTTTTTTTTTGGCTAAACACTTGGGGACCGTTTGGATTGGAGACTTTTCAAAGGAAAAACAAAGGAATGAATTTCATAGGAAAGTTTCCTTCATTTGTTGTTTGGAATAAAGAAAATCTACATTTCTTTTCAAAGGAAAGACTAACCTTGCTTCACAAAACATAGGAAAAAAACATCCAAAGAAATCTAAAGGAAAAATTCCTACAATATTTACTCAAGTTCTCAAGAATGAAACCTTGCTTGTTGGGCACATTTCAGATTTTTATTTTCCTGCAATCCAAACACCCAAAGTTTATATTCCTGTGTTTTCAAATCCTATAGTTTTCTATTTTTTACCCTATTCCATTTCTACGTTTTTTTTCTATTCTTTTGGTTTCTATTCCTTCATTCCAAACAGGCCCATAGAAATTAAAAATAGGGTCCTTAGCAGGTAGATAAATATACACAGTATTCTTTGAGTCTGAAGCAGTACTAGTTATTGTCTCGCGTCAACATTGAACATATTCAGATCGGACGCCGCGCCAGTGTTTGCTGTGTGGTTTTCCCGTACTGCCAGTGCCATTGTAACGATAATGACGGCAGCGGGCGTCCTGCACAAGACACGGCCGTGCAGCCCGTGCACCGCGTACTGGATACAGTAGGAGGCTAGGCGACGGGGGGCGATCTATGTGATGGGACTTGGCATCGCAGAGGCAGAGCTGGGTGTCAGACGGGACAATCACAAAAGTTGAGATACCCGAATCCAAAAGGCTGACATGTGCCACGATGGAGAACGTACTGGAGCACACAAGGACTAGTACTTTCTGCTGACACACGCATACTTGTATGATCGTCGAGCTCCCAGCACTTGCAGATCTCGTTCCCAGCTGCCTTGAAATCACACGGTGCTGCGACCAAGTTGCCTCAGTTCCAGATCCAAAAGGTTTTGCAGGAAGGAAGAAGCGATCTCCATTCTCCGACCTCGTGCAATCTTCCCCACTACGGAGTAGGTGACTAGGGTAGCCACGAAAAACGCAACAGGGCGCACACTACAGTAGCGAACCAAATGAAATGAGTAGACGCAATGCACGCACGTCCGCGCTCGTCCAAGAACCGGAAGCCGGCTCACGCCTTTCCACGGTCTGGTCCCCCGGAACGCGGTCCGCTGTAGCTGCGGCACGAGTCCAACATCCAGCACCCAGAACCGAAACCCAAGCAGAGCCGCAGAGCTGCCGAATTCCCAGCCGCCCATATGCCGACGTACAACACTGAACACTGCATGCATGTCACCCCATGTGAATGTGACCGTGCTGCGACCCACCATGTCTCGGTCCATCCATTCCAGCATTCCCCTTCGCCTCTGCGACACTATGCGGCGGAGTGACTGGGAGCTCGTGAGCGCATTCAGAAGCAATGCTCTGGGCATAGCCGGACGGACGGGGAGACGGGTCCATCTTTATATATGAGTACTGCAGTCCCACCGCCCTCTCTGAGCACTTCGCCAGCGTCACAGTTTAATTTGCTTGCAGACCTGACCCGCACAAACCAAAGCGCCGGGGTCTTGCTTGCACCACCAAGCAAAACGAGTGTCCAGCACGGGCAGGCAGGGCCGCGCAGAGCATCGCTAGCTTCTCTGGCTGCCTGCGCGCGCACCGTTTGCTCTTTGCATCGTCTCCTCGGCCTCGTCGGGGGTTCAGGAACCTGCAGGATGGCTGTGGTGGTGGTGGCCGTCGAGGCCGCCGCGGTGCCGAACGGCGACGCCTGCAGGAGCAAGTCGTCTTCGTCGTCGTACCTGGTGAGGAGCCTCTACTGGAGGCTGCGCGCGGGCCTCCGGAGGCTGCAATCGTCGGAGCGGGCGGGCTGCAGCTGCAGGTGGCGCAGGGGCACCGCCGCCGGCAGGTTCAGCTTCCACTACGACGCCCTCAGCTACGCGCTCAACTTCGACGACGGCCGCGCCTCCGCCGACTTGGTACGGTGACCGATCTATACACCTACCGGCCGCCGATTGCTCGTCCTTCGTCAATTGTAGCTAGGAGTACTACTCCCATGCACGATCGGTATTGGAATTTCTTAGGCATGCAGGTTAAGGTTAGCGAAAGCAACGATCTTCTCGTCTAGCGATGCAGGAGAGTGGAGCCCTAGTGTGCCCATGTGTTCCCGGCGGCCATCCATGACCGTGTTACATCATTACATGATTGATGCTTGCACCTGTTGTTGTGTTCTGGATGGAGTAGCTTCTTCTGCGCCGCGTGCTGTAAATTACTAGTATGCGGTTATGCTTATTTATTTATTTTGAAGGTCTATGCGGTTATGCTTATATGCCTCGTCTGGGTCTTGTTTGTCATTGCACTGTTGTTTCTGTTTCATGGCAAGAGATCAACCAGCTAGAGAACACGTCGGGCTCCATTTTGTGATTTACTACTGCCCATTTTCCCGGCTGCCGATTGTACCATACACAAGACCTGCGGTGAGAAAAAACGGATTGATGAATAGAGAGGATTTTAGTACATACTGTACTGTACAATGGAGAGCAGCCAATACTGCTACATCTACATCGGCGGTCTTGACTCCTGAACAGTAGTGGAAGTATGGTACCGAACGTTCTCGTGGAGTACTACACAGCCCCGAGCTACTGTATCGTTTTCTGTATCGCCTGGGAAATGTTTCAGTTTCGTCAGAGTTCAGATAGCATAGCAGCCCGCAGCCAGAACGCCGTAGCGAAATCGCCCATCTTCGGATGAGCTCATGCGTTCGCACCGGTAGTCAAAGGTGACGACCGCGACGCGAATCGTGATCTCTTCGGGTTGCGGGCAAAGCTCAGTCAGAGGTGGTGAATCGCACAAAAGTAAAATGCCTTCCCCTCACTGTCCTTTTCTTTTCTTTTCTTTTCTTTTTTTTTGACAGAAATGGCGGGGCTTTCGTCCCTACAGGAATTTATTAAATTTAAAATAAAAGGTTCGTACATCAGGCTTAGGAAACAAAGTTCTTATCCCCTTACTTGCATCCTTTTTTTCCCTGCTTTTGTAACACGCTCTGTTTGAGGGAGAGTGAAAGAGAGAAGAAAGGTGCAGAAGCACAAAAGCTCTGTCATTCCAGGATAACCAGGTTTCACTTCTGTAGTTCTGTTACAGTGTTACTGCTCGATGAACTCAATGGTATGAAAACGGCGTCATTTCTTCCTAGTCCTCGAAAGTCTGCAGGGCATGCAGACAACTAGACAAAGGTAACATGATTCACGATAGTGTGTTTCTTTAATAACCTTCCCATATTCAGTGAACCGTCCCGTTCAATCACTGCGGTCCGTATTTGCTTGCTGGCTGCTGCATGCACAAAAGAGGAAGAGATTACTTACGAATGCTCACTTTTTTTCTTATCCGAAAACGACTATTCAACCATTATTGACTGGAATTATTTGAATCGGATCTGAGTCCGTCCAGACAGTAAACTCAGGGTCTTCTATACAGTCGCATGTGCTTTTCATGAGACAGGCAACGAAGATGGTTCGTAGCTTATAACTATAAAAAAACAATCTCAGGGTCTTCTATACAGTCGCATGTGCTTTTCATGAGACAGGCAACGGAGATGGTTCGTAGCTTATAACTATAAAAAAAACAATTTGGAGATGCGGGGGATCGAACCCCGTGCCTCTCGCATGCAAAGCGAGCGCTCTACCATTTGAGCTACATCCCCTTTGTACAAATTTTGATTTTTATTCTGATATGAAGTTTACATCTATGCTGATAACTCTGATGGGCCAGCACCTGGCTGGTGCGCTAGCCCATTCGATAACTCGGGATGGGATATCGTCCTTAGGCCCAACAGCCAACAGAGAGTATTGTCACTTTGTCAGTCCATTCACACATGGGCTGGATGATCCCTTCCGACGGAACTCCGACTTTTCTTATGCTGCAACTTTCAACTCCAACTATATACTTGAAACGACTCACATTTTGAAAACTACACAATAATTTCCTTAAACGTCTTTGCATTTGCATAGATAGTTCAATAGTTCTTACCAATCTATCAACAGCTTTCGAAATCCATTAATAATTTTTAAACCTAGCTCAACAGATTGAAACATTCAACAATTATTTTTTAGTAGTGTTCCCTTACTAAAAAATGTTCATTGCATAATCTAGTGAATATTCACTTCTCCTTTCCAAAAACTTAGACCACTTTAGAATTATATCAAATTAGTTTTATCAAATTGACCATGCAAAAGTTAGAATAGGCTGACTTGGGACAAAACTAAAATGACATATGTTTTGGAACACATACTTAAATGAATTTTTTTTTTCTGACACATTGGCCTAGGCAGAGAAGGGGCGTGTTTGTTCCCGCTTATTTTGTGGTGGTGGTGACTGGGATCGAAGAATCTTGTCAAACGCTTTGTGATCACAGTGATTCAGCTGATCATCGTGTCAGCGTTTGATGACTAGCAACATGCCACGGGATTATCCGGTATGATACTTGTTGGGATTCGACGTATGCAGAACTCGGTAGTGAACGCGAAGACATCGATTTATACTAGTTTAGGCCACTGAACAATGTGATACCCTAGTCTAGTTAGACGTGTTTCCTTGTGTTGGGTTGTTATGTACGATTGATTCTAAAGGGGGTGTCCATGCCTCTCTTTATGTAGTCCAGAGGACATTCACATTGATCTAATCCTAGTAGGATATGATAAAAAGAGTCTTAATTCTGTTATAAAGACTAGATTTTCTAGAATACGACCAAGTCGGTCCTCAATAGTTTGGAGTACGCCACATTGCCCGGTCTCCTTAAGTAGACCATAAGCCGATCCAACCTCGTGGTGGGTAGTCAACCTGTGGGGAACCCTTAGGGTTCTGATCTGTCATGTCCATGAGAAGAAAAATCAAGGAATGAACTACATCGCGGATTCTTAGTATCGTGACCACGACCATGGTTCCAAAGAGGCCAAGAATTAGAGAAAATGGATGGTACACTGTGTGTGTGGTGGGACTAGGTGGGGTGGGGGTGTCGAAGCCAAAACTTTTGTTATTGATGAGTTGCTGCTGTTTGTTGGGCTATATATAGCTTATAAGGTACAACATAAGCCTTGTTTGGATGTTGTTGTACTAAAAAACCATAATATCAAGAAACTTAGATTTAGAACAGTTTTAGTGCAAAACCATGGTTAGAAAAAAAGGTCTACAATGGAGTTTTTAAAACTCTAAAAGACTATAATTTTATGAATACATTGGTATTGAAAACCTTGAAATTTGTTGCACCCAAACACTATATGGCACTATAAAGCTAAAGTATTTCACAAAATCATGGTATTCTTTTTTTTAAAAAAAACTCGATCTTAGTATTTAACTAATCGAAACTTCTTTAGTAAGTTTGTTTCAGGGCAATGCATTGCCTTTGGTCATGAGCGTTGTTGTGGTGTATTGACGACCGAAAGGTGAGTTTGGTGAACTCGTGGAAGCTCCTAGAGTCAAAGGCCATGCAGTTCCTTAGCATGCTTTGTAGTATTAGAGCATCTTCAAAAGATTAGCCAAATCGTTTTCTAAATGTAAATTTGACTATTATGAAAGAAAAAGATGTCTCCAATAGACTCTGTAAATGACTCTCCAAATTTAGAAGATCTTTATTCCACCCCATTCGTTTTCTATCTTTGGATAACATATCTCACTAGTCATCTAGACTCTTCATTTTATAGAGTCTGTTGGAGTAATCTAGTATTATCTATTTTAGAGAGTAACTAAATCACTAAATTTGGTTAGTATTTTTATAGAGTCTCTTGGAGATGCTATCAGTGAATAACTAAAACGTTTTGGTACGGCACAAATTATTTCGTAATAATCGGGTTTGAGGCTTCTTTACTAAAGAGAGGTTGAGATCTGGAATGTTCTTAAAAAAAAGGATCACAAAAAACTATTGTTCACTTTGCTTCAATGTAAACACTGATTTCATGATCACTGGATCAGTCATCAGTGTCGCAATCTGAATCCAAGGAAAGAACCAACCTGAAAAACAAAAACAAATCAGCCGATCAAACTGAGGCACGGACGGAACCTACTCGGCAGATTCCTTCAAACGGAGCGCGGAGGATTTCCGCGATCAACATCACTATACCACCGATCGTGTATGTGATCCATCTTTTTCCTCGTCCGACTCCCATCTCGGGACTGCAAGCCCGGAGGTTGCCACAAGTGTCGCCATGCCAGTGCACCGCGACCATGAGTGCCGGCCGTCCACAACAAAAAATTGAAATTAAAATTATAAATAAGCGGGACGCGGATTAGTTGGGAGTTTTCTGGTCGCCATTATTATCAGCTTGGTTCCCACGTACGCGGTACGCTTGGTGGCCAGTCTAGTCGGTGCACGGATTTGTGGCTTTTATGGATTTGGAGTGAGCATCGTCGTGACACCTCGGCGGACTGATTGGCCTTTTTTTTTTGTTTATCTAGTCCTTTCCTTTTCTACTCCAAAGTGTGGGGAAGGGCCTTTGATTTCTAGTTGGAATCTTGCTGTCTTGATGGTCTTTATCAGTATCCTCGCCCATACTACTATCCAAGAAAAATAATAAAGGAGATAAAAGGAGAGAGAAACTGTTGCATCTTGCGATATGATTGTGATACTCTCCAAGGTATCTTCATACATGTGTACTAGCTTTATGGAGTATCTCCCTCTGAAAATGTACCAAATAATTTAATTAAACCTTTTTTCCATTAACGTACATTTAGTTGCTTACTCCTATTTTTGAGCAAACTGAGAATTTGCAACAGAACTCCATCTTATATATAGACCATTTTCACAAGTGAAATGTTTTTAAATTTTGATCAAATACATAGATATTAAATATTTGTAATGTATTAATAAGCAACATTAAATTTAAGAAAATTTTGAAATACAAATCTTATTCAATATATTTTATAATAATCTTATTTAGAAATACAAATCTAATTAAACTTAAGAAAAAATTGACTTGCGTAGAATCCTACTTTCTTTTCTTTTGATGGAAGGAATATGTTTACATTTTGAATGCAATTCCATCTCACATCACAGGACCCCACACATAACACAAATATGTAAAAACAAAATTACATGGGTCGAATTTCAGCTGCTCTATCTGTGATGGACATCATAATTAATTTCTCGACTTGACGAGAGTGTTCATATTTTGTTAAATTTATTTTATGATTTATTGATGACAGATGAAACGTTTGTCGACAGCAAAAAAGTCTATGGTAGTTTAGTCTTTTGGAGCTGATTATAGAAATAAGGGGAAATTAGTACCTGGACATTTAAAGTGACCACCCTTTGTTGTTAGACATGGAAAATGAAATGATTTGTTGAAGGACACTCTGATTTTTAGCAAATTTGCTGGTGAACACTGTGTTTAATAAAATATTCTAACAAAATAGATATAAAATTATATAAGTGCCCAAAAATATACTAAAATTTTTTCTATGATCTACCTGATGAGAAATATATAGTAAAAATGTTGTTTTACATTAAAATGATTATTTTGTTCTTCATCATAAATGACAAAGTTAATCATAGTTATTTTTTTCATATATTTGTATGACACGAAAAGTCTTGGAAAAATCATAGAATGCATACATCACCAAATCATGATTATGCTAAAAATATTAGCTCAAAATAATAATGTTTAATATATCAATTAAGCTTGACAAGAGATAAATCTATAACTCAATGATGCTAAATATACCATTATAAAACTTATTATTTTAAGCTAATATTTTTTGCATAGTCAAGATTTGGTTATATACGCCAAAATTTTGGTGTCCTACAAATATATGAACAAATTAGCTATGGTTAACTTTGTCTATTTATGATGAGAGGCAAAATAATTATTTTAGTGCAAAACAAAATTTTAACTATATAGTTAGAAATTTTATAGTATAATTTTTGGGTGCTTATATGATTTTATATCTATTTTTAGAGAATATTTTATCGGGCACATTGTCCACCAACAAATTTGTCAAGAACCAGGGTGTTCTCCAACAAACCGCTTTATTTTCAGTGTCTAACAACAAAGGGTGATACTTTGAATGTCCAGGAGCTAATTTCCCCTAGAAATAAAGTGTATGTCTGTGTTTATAAGGTTGTGTGTGTATATAAGTCTGCTTACTGTCTTTCAAAAAAGAGTTATTTGGATTGCTGTCATTGCAATTTTGCAAGTTTGGAAAAGTACCATTACTATTCGCCTATTTGGAAACATACCATTATAATTTTTCTTCAGCTTGAGTTGTGCCATTATCTACGTATTTGACTGTGTTGGGCCCATGCGCAGGTGACTAATGACCAATGTATTCTCGTATGGACCAAAATACCCCTGCTGCTTTTCTCTCCTTCACTCACTGACATGTTGGGCCCACGTGCTAGCTTCTCCTTCAACCTTCAGCCGGCGTGCATCAGCCTGGCCTGTGGTTCAGCTGCAAGGAGGCCGATGGCCTTGGCATACGCTGAGATACACCTGGAGCACCGGTAGGGGCACTTGGAGCCACCCAGATTCGAGCACAAGTAGATGCACTTGCGTAGCTATATCCATGTCGTGCATTTCCTCGAGCAGCATGGCACAACGATTTCTGCCATTTTTTACCTGCGCACGAGATTGCACGAGATTGAGCCATTGAGTGTCCTCCAGTTCGCCGGAGGAGAGGACTACGTCATGCCCTGCACGCGCATCCGCGCTGGAGCCCGTCCTCTCCGCCTCCTCCCGCCATGGCCGCACCAGGAGATCCGCCCGGACCTGTCCTCAATCCTCATCTTAGTTTTATTTTTTTTCGTATTATTCCACCTGAAGATTGGCATGTTGATACGTGCATGTATATCTACGCGTGTGGGGTAGGTTTTATTTCCAATTGTCAAAAGATTGAGATGTAGGGTTGAGAGTTATTGAGGATTTTTTTTATCAATAATCTTGTCAAAAAGTCTAGATTGAAAGAGCATTTTGGGTATTTTTGGTGATGCTCTCACCGGTGTGAGAAGCCAACAGCAGAAAAATCAAATAATTTAGCTAGCTGATTCATCGGTGACACAAACTGCAACAGGAAACCCAAACAGGGCGCGCAGGACCTAAATCGATCATCAGCCACCAGGCCGTGTCGGCAACGCACAACACCCTCTCGCCTTGACCTGATTTGTTTTAGGCCATCAAGCCGCTATATGCAGATGCAGCTAAGCTAATTTGGACTGGGAAGCAAACACAAATTAAATAAAAATAACACAACTTAAACAAAAAAAGGCTTTGTGCGCTTGTAATGCGTGCAAGCCTTTACGTAGGTTGATGCATGATGTGTGTGCAGTTGCCGGTCCTGATCACATGCATCTGCCACATGGTGGAGGCCCATCCTTTGATTGCGGTCGTGTTGTGTCATTATCTAACATACACTGTTCCATTGCTTTTTCATTGTAAATTGGCGACCTTTGAGGAAACCAATTGCGCTTTTATTACTTCATTCACAGCGTCCCCTTTTTTCTTTCTTATTATTACCCTGTCCCGAGAAGCAAAAGACAAAGACGGGACGATATTCAAAAGCTGGAGCTAGGCTAAAAATGCATCATTGGTTTTTACGGGATTTGCTCTGGAGCCTACTACTTGAGCAGCTCTTCAATGTTTGAAACGGTAACGAACAAAATCGACCTTGTAGTTGTTTCATAAAAAAAGAAAAAATCGACTTTGTGTGTCTTATTGTCAACTCCACATGACCACATGCAAGTTTAATACGTCGAGCTCCACGTCAGCGCGCGATTACAAATTACTACGGGGTACTTTACTAGTGGGGCCTTGCTCGGATCGGAGACTCGGAGGTTATTTACGCACACTTCACAACAAGAAGAAAAAAATGCGGAGCACTCGCACTGCTGTCCACGTACGTACGTGCAAGCTGAATGCATTTCGCGTGTGCAGCCATATTGATCATCGGATGAGTCATGTGGTAACAATGGAAGCTTATCCGTTCCTCTAACCCAAATGCAAGGCGCTAATTAATTAAGGGCCGGTCTGCCGTCTGCGTAACATCCATACGCACATTGCAACACTTGTCAAACTTTGGGATATAATCAAATAGGATATATATCATGGCGGTGGTAAATAATTAATTACTTCTATCATAGTTGGTGGCATATACGCATAGTTGGATTGACAAAGCGACTAACTTAATTAAGTGCATAGAACTTGAATACTAGATAGACTGATATCTACAATATAATCTCTCAAATGCTTCGCGTACAAAATAATTTAACAGAAAGATGAAAATGTACCATTAAAATTTGAGGGGCCATTCTTGATTGGTGGTTGGTGGGAGGTCATTGCTGCCGTTGCCGTTGTCGTTGCCGTTGAGGCGGAGTTTTGACTCCTTGGTCCTCCTCGTCTCGTGGCACCTTTGGAAGGAATGAAATTGCCGCACATTCGAACGTTGATCCTCCACACCAGCACAACTTTCCATGACAGTTCTTGAGGACGTGAACACCTAGGTTGGAGCGGGCTTCAGCTGCCTAGCGCTGCTCACCGCTATGGTCGCGTGACTCGTCCTCCGCTCTCTGCTCTTCGTCGCAAAATCGGTTTCTTTACTTAGGACAACCTAATCTTCCCCACCTTTTAGGGTGCTTTATGTTGTGTTTCTCCCCGGGCGCTCATGGCTTCTCACCGTGACACTCGCGGACATGTATAACTCTTTAATTCCACTTAATGAAAACACGTGCTAAGGCTGATTTTGAAAAAAAAAAGTTTTGAGGTGCGTGGCAGCTGCAGGCCAGCAGCCACATCTACTCTCGTCACCATATAACTAACGCACAAAGTTGCAAGCAGTTTTTTTTCTGGGTGTGTTTTCTTTTTCAGATATTGCAATAGAAATTTAGCACCTTCCAGCTAAACGGACGATGATCTCGCTGTATCTAATGACGGTCTGTGCTCATCTGAGACTCGCTGCATGCACACGGACCAATTTGTCAACATACTCACGATCCTTTCGGCTCCGACACTAATAAAGTACTTACTACTAACACTATATATGACACACTGTGTGCATCCACGTTTTCCCTACAATATATATCCAAATCCTTATCCATTCATTCCGGTTATTCAACGGTAGCAAAAGAGACATTCGACTCATGCCCCCATTTCGCGCCCTTTTCCTGGCGCCACGTCCGACCTTTCGCCGCAACAGCTTTAGCTTGGGCCGCGGTTGAACAACGCAGAGCCAAATCGAAGATACTATCCATTTTGACCTTCAGAAACCTCTAGCCACCACGAATTCCGATCGGTCTCGACTTTCGACAGCAAAATCCCGAAAGCGAAACGTATAATAATAAACAGTCCAAATCAGACGACCTAGCTGGCGTACACGCGGGATCGCATCACCGCTGACAACGCAGGCTAAAAGCCCTCTCAACTTGTCAAGAAGAATCGAACACGCACGAGGGAGGTTTGAATCAGCGGAGCTGCGTTATTACCTGTGGCTGAGCTCGCGATTTTATGATGGAAAATGACAGGGCTGCCAGGACGAGCGAGCTGTGCGGCTGTGCGTGCCTGGCCCGGCTGCCGGCTGGCTCGATCGCCATCGCCCACCGCCCACCGGCGACGGCGACCAGACCAACCCACGATCGTCCGGATCGGTGCTGTCAATCCGGTGATCGATGGATCGGCGTTCGGCGGGTGGATTTTCGCTGGCGGACATGACTCGGCGCCGAGTCGGACGCGACGCTGACTCGGAGCCGCGGTGGGCGCCGAGGAAAAGCAGGGCGCCAAAGGAGGGGGTGTGGAAAAGGCAAACGAACCACTGCACGGCCTGCCTCTAGTGCTGTGCTGTGTCGCTGGCAAGTGACCGAACGTGTGACGGTGTCTTCCATACACACGGAAGAAGAACCTTCTTCCGTGGTCATCCAGAACGTAGTGGGGGCATGCCCTGCCGGCTGCCGCTGAATGGATCCTTCTACCTGTTTCCACGTCATTCCCGGCGTCAAATGAGCTCCTGCAACGTACTACTGTACGTACAGATTTTAGGGGTGTGGCAGGGCATGGTGCCGTGTCCATTTCATCTCTTCTGGCCTGGCTTTCTTTACCTTGAACAATTGAGTTTTTTTAGTAGTCCCCAAAAATATTAAGGTACTAGCCAGTAGCAGAGAGAGGCCCTGATGATTTTCCTTTTTGGCAGTTCTGAACCATGCCCTTGAGTTTTTTTAGGTCAAATCATGCCATAGATATTTCAGGGCCCCGGACTGCATGCATGCACATGCACATGCACGTAACAGATTGGGTGGATTATGAATAGAGGATACCACGGTCTGCATGCGTGGATGCCACTCACTCATGGCACATGAATGAACGCGGAGTAGCAGATGAGAGGCCCCTTGCACATGCAGGAGGACGGGCATTAGGTAGGGGTCCAACTGCACCTCGGGGAACCTTCTTTCTTTTATCCTCGATTCCTCATGGAGGGTGATGACCGTTCCATTCAAAAGCGATCGAGTATTGGATAGGCACCCCGGCCCTGCTTTTGATCGTTGTGAACGGCAAAGAAAAAGAAATTCTCCTATATTGACAGGTTCCCGGCTTAGCTTATAAAAGACACCCTCCTCTTCCCATTTGGAGCACGGAGCTCAACCCACCACGCACATCAACAAGCCACACCCACCCACCGCTCACCAGCTAGCTAGCTACTAGCAACCACCTCGATCGCACAGAGGCCGTCCGGGGCCAGAAGCTCAGCCGCGAATTCGGCAAGCAACAGGCCGGGAGAGAATTCGAAGTCTTGGGTTCCTCGCCGCCTCGGTGAAGATCCAAGAAGAGATGGAGAAGGCAGGGCACGAGCATGTGATCGGCATCCCGGTGAACAACAGGGCGTTCGGCATTGAGGAGCCGGATTTCCCCAGCAATGGCGCCGCCAAGAACGCAACCTCCTCTGGACGGGCTGCAAAGTTCGGCCGGGCCGGGGACAGGGTCGCTCAAGGCCTCAAAGAACATGGTAAGCTCTTCTCCGATCCAACCAAATCAAACCACGGACGAATTCCTCTTTCATTCATGTCCATGGATTTATCTCTCTGTGTCTGAGACTGAACGTGCTGTTGCTCGATGATGCTTGCAGTGACTCTGGGGCCGAAGCTGTACGAGACAGTGAAGGGAAAGCTGTCGCTGGGGGCAAGGATCCTGCAGGCAGGAGGCGTGGAGAAGGTGTTCCGCCGGTGGTTCTCGGCCGACAAGGGCGAGAAGCTCCTCAGGGCCTCGCAGTGCTACCTGTCGACCACGGCAGGGCCGATCGCCGGCATGCTCTTCGTGTCCACGGAGCGGATCGCGTTCCGGAGCGACCGCTCGCTGGCGCTCACTTCTCCCCGGCCCCAGGGAGGCGGCGACGCGGTGTCGCGGGTGCCGTACAAGGTGTCCATCCCGCTGCGGAGGGTCAAGGCGGCCAAGCCCAGCGAGAACAAGGACCGGCCGGAGCAGAAGTACGTGCAGGTCGTCACGGACGACGGCTTCGAGTTCTGGTTCATGGGCTTCGTCAGGTACCAGGTGTCCCTGCTGGAGCTGGAGAAGGCCATCGCGCAGTCGCAGTCGCAGTCGCAATGACCTGAGGCGGGCGAGCGAGCGTTCGGGGTCCGATCCGCCGACTCGCGTTGTGCTTGTGCCTTGTGGTCTGCGGCTTCGTCTTGTGTGCATATGTAGTAGGGTTCAGTTTCCTTGATGGATTGCTTGGCGTTTTTGGCATTTGAGCAAGTCCGGTATACCGAATATAGGAGAAAAGTTGTTAGATCAATTACGTAATTGGTGATGATGTTGAGTAAATCTGCTACGGCGCCACGGCAAAAGTGGCTCATATGAGGTTTACATATTATGGAATGAATGAAAAACACAAACTGTTTGTGCAACACCTAGATTGTGAGCTGAATTCTGATTCACATCTTTTTTTACTTTGCGGCAATCGTACTGGTCCTACTTGTCCGTTTTCTGTTTTGCTTGCAGATCTCAACGGATGAATGCTAATTCCTATTTCTTATCGTACCCTGGCTCTATGTTAAACCTACGGTTCTAGAATTAATCAATCTTGCCGTGGAGAACTGTAACGAGTGAGGCTCTAATAACTCATAAATTCACTGTTCAAGATTTCCATGGAGACACAATAGAGGGGGGGAAACTTCAATACCAGCTTACGGACTAGGTTATTTAGCTTGGCATTCCAGAATTTTCTAAAGTTTAGATATAAGACTGTCTTAAACTAATGGGATGTGAGAGACTGAAATGGATTCCGTAGATAGATCCCATGCCATGTTTCTCCTCTATAACTTATACCATGTTTTTTTAGCTCACTCACCCGCAACCGCAACAGAAATGCAACACATGAGTGTCTCCCCATGTGGCGATGAACAACATACAATTACATGTGTTTCGTATTTGGCCACGTTAACTTAATTGATCTGTGTTGAAATTCTAGGACCGAGAGTACTGAAACCTAACATTATGTTTAGCAATATTTTGGAGTACCGAGATATCTCTGTTCGTTTTGCTGAAATTTAGCTTATGCTGATTTGTTGTATGAGAAAAATATTGTTCATTCATTTACGGAAAGATATTGCTGAAGCAGTGTGTATGAACAGGGTTAAGTATGAAAAAACATCATATACTAGAAATATACTAGTAATAAAGAGATAAACAGTATATTCATCTATGATGGAGGATGGAAATAATGCATGCTGCAGACGGCGCCCTGTCCCATATAAACCACCTCGATCTTGCAGGTGTAACTTGTACCACTGAACAATAATCTATGATTAAGTTTCATGAGACATTACAAGAATATTTTTTGGGGCAGATTATTAGATGTGCAATCTATGATTCGACGAGAAGTATAACTGGTGCTTTAGTTTTTTTTTTCTTTTGCTGTACTACTTTTAAGCGGGGCTCTGGGGTCGCTAGTAGAATGTGAACCTGGGACTGGGAGAACCTAATCAATAACGCATCGACAACGCAATGCCAGGCCTTAACAGCGAAGCACCAGCGATGTTAATTGGCGTGTGGGCATAAAGAAAAATACGATGATGCCACTTTGCATCTAAGCCTTTTTTTTGTTGTGGGATCACTGATTTCCGGTTCGTTTTCATCCAATATTGGAATTGGTTAGTGCGTGCCAGTGTTCTACTTTCGGAACCTGAAATGCTACTGGTAGTTGCTGTATCATTCTGGTATAAGACGTACGTACTTTTATGTTTCATTCAGGTCCTTCCATCATCAGAATATTTTTTGCGTTTTCGAACCAAATAATTGAAAGTCACGTTATATTGCGCTAGTTATTCAAGGAATCAAAGGTACACTTTGTGGCTGGTATAGTCGTGACCATTATTTCTTAGTTGTGCTGTGTGCATACACTGAAAAATCCAGAGATGTCAAGTTAGTGTTAGGTACTCACTCCGTTTCGAATTATAGTTCGTTTGACTTTTTATCTGAAATTTTACCAAAATAGTATAATTTAAATCATTCTTGAAGGACTTTTACTATTAAAACAAGCCATAACAAGAAGTAGTATTTTGCTCAAAGTTTTAAGATCAGTCTCTGGGAGTTTCATCAAAGTTTCATTTACATACATTTTTAATGACGTGATAGTGTATTTTAAAAAAAGAGAAAATGATGTTTCATCCAAGTTCTAATTTATTTTTCACTTTTCGTATATTTCAGGTGCCTGAAATTTAAGATGATTTCAGACAACACTAATGTACCATCAACTAGTTGTTAATTTTATATTTTATTATTTATCTTTGTGTTATAACATATTAATTTTTTATCCTTGTCCTCCTATAAAAATAATTGTAATTGTTAAATTGTCTTTGTGCCAACATATATAAGATTTTGTAAGGTTTGTAGTTTTGTCTAACATATTGTTTATTTCTGGAACCAATAATTGTAGACCGTGTCTACATAAATTGCAACGAACTAAAACTGTAATTGTAGTATAAAATATATGCAATAACTGTTGCCTGAAATAAAACTAAAATTTAAACATCTGAAATTTAGCAAATCTCTTTATTTTTATATGCCATGACCGTCTTAGATAGAACGCCATTAAATTTACTATTAACAATCGTCTAAATAGGATGAATGATCAAACTTGAAATCAAAAAGTCAAACGAGTTAGTATTGTACTATTACAAATAATGAGGATAGAAGGGCACCTTTTTTTAGAAATAAAAAAGAAAAGAAAATCAGAACCGTGGACACCGCACTAGTGTCATTCCTCCCTTCTTGGAAGGACGGCATGGTCGGCCACGGGACGAGTCGGCGACATCTCCTCCGTCTCTGTATCGACACGTATGGCACGGCGGGGGATACGCCGACGGCGATGCTGAAACGAGAGGAGATCGAGTAGGAGGAGCCCACTCCCACCTCCCCAGATCCGCTTCTGATATTCATTTCGGAGTGGGTAACCTGCACGTCTGACAACGCAGCAACGCATTACGCACCGTGCACCGAGGCGGCGCGGCGTCCAGGAACGGCAAAGCTGCCGGCCTCCCGTCGCAACGGCCCTTCTGGCTGCCGGGTTTATTGCGGTGCGGTGCAAGGACGGCGCAACGCCAACAGTGCCCCGGACGGTTACGTGATTACGTCGGTAGGTGTGGGCGGCGCCGCGTCGGAGGTGAGCAGGACCGCCTCGCCGGGGGAGCAGGCGCGCGTGCTGACTTCGACGGGGAGTGGAAGCTGTTTGCTGCTGCCTTTGCCGCTTGCCGGGCCGGGATATTGTTTTTCTCTGCAAGTAAAAAAGATGGCCGTTTTACACGTTGGTCTGGCCCCTACCTACGTACCTCCGTCCGTCCACATCACAGCCGGGGTCCCCCGTCGTCCTGCCTGCCTGCCTGCCGAGCGCCGATCGCTCGCGGACGCGATCTTGGGAACAGCGTCCCGGTAGTGTATGTTTAGACATCGGTAATAGGCAGGGGCAGCGCATGTGGTAGGCTTTACCCCTAATATCGTCCCGGTGCAATGCCTGAAGCCCTGAACGATGCTTATGCTCTAAACAAAACACGAGGGAGTGGTCCCGTGAACGAAAAGCGAGGACTCGGCCTCTCGGCGCATCGGGCCCCTTGCTCCCCCCGACACCACGCCACACCATTTTGTTTTTTTCTCTCTCGCGCGTAGAATGTGAAGTGCAGTGCAGTGCACGCACATGGGCCGCTTCTCGGAAAGCGGCCGCGACGGCGAGCCCCCCACCCGGCACCGGGCATGGCTAGAGAAATCCAGAATCATTTGCCCTGGCGTGATGAATATGCTGCACCTGGCCTCCACATGGCTCCGGGCGCCGGGAGAATCGGTCGAGCAGTTTTTAGGTAGTCGCTGCAACCAGTAGGCGGAAACGGAACGGAGGGGCGGGGCCTGGGTGGGTCTACGCCTGCTTTAGGCGAACGTGGACTGCGCCTTTCTGAGGCGCTGGTGACTCGGCCGGCCCGGCTGCTGACTCCGCAAATCCACTGCCTTTGCTTTGCTTTGCTTTGCTTTGCCAATGCCCAAAGCCCAAAGGATGTTCCAGTTCCACCACCGCCTATAAATGCCGCCCTCGGCAGCTGCACTCCGGTACCAATCCGCGATTCCTTACACGCTAAGGCACAGGCACTGCACGCACCATCGGCGCCACCAGCCAACGTACGAGACCGACCAGCCTCTAGCTAGCAGCTCGATCTCTGCTCGCTCCTCCGCTGGCCGCTGAGCTCGTGTCCGGCCACTAGCTAGCACTAGAAGAAGAAGAAGAAGAAGCCATGACGAGGAAGTCGAGCAGCGGCCATGTCATCGGGGTCCCGGTCACCTCCACGGCGTACGGGATAGAGGAGGTGTCGTCCTTCAGCAAGGGCGACGCCGGCGATCACCTTGCTGTCTCCTTGACGCACCCCAGCCCTTATGCGTCTTTCGGCTACAAGCACAGTAAGTCTGCCTATCAGTCAGAACTCAGAACGTGTGTTCTACACTTCTACTGCTAAAAGGACACTTGAAATTAAGTTAGTTTACTGACGTGCGTGCTGTGTATGTACGTACTTCTGCAGGCAGCAAGGGTCAGGTGATCCACTGGGTGAGCAAGCTGGGCAGAAGGGCGCAAGGCTTCAGAGAGCATGGTGAGTTAGCTAGCTAGCACTCCCTGATTACTCCTACTCCCTACTGAATGACTGCTGATCGATCAAGATCACGCGATGAACTAATAACTAGCTAGTCCGTGCCCTGTCAGTCAGAACAATCCTAAATTCCTAATACTCACGGTGATATATGCAGTGACCTTGGGGCCGAAGCTGTCGGAGACGGTGAAGGGGAAGCTGAGCCTGGGCGCGCGGATCCTGCAGGCAGGCGGCGTCGAGCGCGTGTTCCGCCAGGCCTTCCCCGCCGACAAGGGCGAGCGGCTGGTGAAGGCGCTGCAGTGCTACATCTACACCACCGGCGGTCCCATCGCCGGGATGCTCTTCGTCTCCACCAAGAAGGTGGCCTTCCGCAGCGACCGCCCCATCACCGTCACCACCTCCTCCGGCGGCACGGCGCGGGTCACCTACAAGGTGGTGGTCCCGCTCCGGAGGATCCGCAAGGTGCGGCCCAGCGAGAACGTCGACCGCCCGGACGAGAAGTACATCCACGTCGCCACCGTCGACGGCTTCGAGTTCTGGTTCATGGGCTTCGTCAGCTACCAGCGCTCCTGCAGGTACATGCAGCAGGCCGTCTCGGACCTGCAGCTGCAGTGAGCCGCGCCGGCCGTCCGGGGACTTTGACGTTCCGGTGGCTGCTTATTAGCTAGGCTGTCCGGTCGGCACGATGTGAAGAGAGGATGTTATGGGCTTGACTTCGCCATCTTTTGTCGCGAAGTATGTAGCCGTAGCTAGGATCGATTGCCCTATCTAATTTGGGATCGGTGCAATTGTGTTCCTTCCGCGTACGATGTTTGACCAACACCTGTGTTGTTCCAAAGTGGTTGCTTTGTACTACTAGTAGTATATGGACCAAGAAATTAACCATTTGTGCATCTTGATCATCAATGGAGTAGTTCAGTATGTTTCTGATTGTTTATTTCTCTTTACCAGCAGTAAGTAAGCGTCACAACATATATACATGATGCAAAAATATAATTTGACTACCAGTTTTTGTGGTACAAGATTTAAAATTTAGAATATCATAGCATTTTAACTGTGCATCTGATCGTTTCGGTGGCTGATAAACCGATTGAAGGATTGATGCGGTTTTTGGCTGTTTGGTTGTGAGAGAAAATACTGTTTTAGTACCTAATAAACTAAGTCAATTGAATAGGGCGAGTATTATTCGATTCATAATAGTACTATTCAAATTATTTTAATTCTTCGTACCAGCAACTTTTGTAGTCTACATTTTTTTAATGTTTTTTTCTCTTGGGGAAAATAAAAACAGTTTTTGTACGTGCAGCAGGTGCATGCGGCCTCAACAGGCACACAGCTAGTTTGAAAATTTACTCGAGTGATTCGTGCCCACCATGGTCCTCATAATGCTTCACTAGCGTTTATGTGAAGTCCGGATGATCAACATCGACCAATTATAATACGTAAGGGGAGAATATATTAGCAAATAAGAAAGTCTATTAATATATCAATATTTAAGCAATTTTAAGCTAGGCACCATAAAATTGATCATGATTTTGGGGGGATTATAAACTAGTTTCATAATTTTTCAAACTAAAACAATTTTTCAATGAATTTTAAAGATCAAAACAGATTCTATGATATTTAATTTTATTATTTTTTCATGTCAAAATGTATTTTGATAAATGTTTCAAAAGTATTTTTTTTATTTTTTAATAAAAATATTTCTTGTCTAATTACCTCTTTGAACATTCACTTACTCCGACTTACTTCTTTAATGTGACGCTAAATCGGTAAAATCACCATCAAAACTGCTCAGTTGCAAACAACGGGCTGTTTTAGAAGTTTGAGAAGGTTAAAAAAAAACTACTTTTGCAGAATAGAGAGAAAATTTTGGTGACCGTGACAATTGAGGGTACTTATTCCATTTGAATACGAGTGTTACCTAAGAGCATCAGACCAGGGCCAGGCCGAGCATCGAGTGGGTCCAACCAAAGCTTTGGTGGGCTAGTGGATTGGATTGGATGCAGCATGGAACGACATGTTTGGTGGGCTAGGTCTGAATCCAATCCAAAGCCTCAAATGGATGCATAAATGGATAGGTTGTTTAACCGGGCCCAACTAGTCGCTCAAAGAGGAGGCAGAAACGAAAGAAGAGAGCTGCAGAACGCAAGGCGGCGGGTGTGCCACGGCTGATTTTTCATCGGGAGGAAACGCATGCAAGAGCTCTTCTAAAGCGGCCAAGCGGTCGGTGATGCAAACCAGCTGATCCCAGCAAAGTTTAGCGTTTCCCTGCACGTATGCGAACTTGATCGGCGCCGATCCGTGTCCTGATCGATCAGAACGTACGACAAAACCCCTCTTGCATTGCATGCAGGGCGCCCGTCGACTTGGGCCGCAGGAGCCAAAATACTAGTAGTAGGTTGGTTGGGAAGCAACTCCAGATGATACAAGTGCAAGCAACGAAGCCCGACGAGCTCCATCGGATTTTTCTCAGCAGTTTACTAAAAAAACCTTGAACATCTGGTATTCGCTAAAAGGGCTGCATGCAACGCGTGGTTTTTAGGTTGCATTGCATGTGACTAGTACTCGTGTACTGGCGCATCTTGGTGTCAACACTTGGACGCTCCACCACACTCCAGAAATGCTGCGTCGTTTACCGAAAGGCACACAAATGAATGCGGCGAGACGATGCAAAGGAATGCATGCTACTCGCTCTCGGAAACTGCAGCCACCAAGTTTCCATGGACCAGTGGTTAAGTAAGTATACAGTCTGTTCGTTTAGTTTATCAGCCGGCTTATCAGCCACTAAAATCGTGTTTTTATCTTACAGAAAAACAGTGAAAACATTATCCGTCAAAAATCGGCCAAACGATTCACATCTCTGCAGTTTCCCAGTCGCGCGGATAGCGGGAAACAGATCATCCGCACCGTACGTATGCCAGTATGCCAACGCAATGTGATTTGAAACACACACACACAAAAAGGTGACTTCACGTCACGTACAAATCGCAATTCCATCTCAGCGAGCGTTCACTGAATTCAAATCCAGCGAACGATTAGCTTCTCCCGCAACTTTTCTTTTTTGGAAAAAAATAATTTCCATAACTTCTTATTTCTAGAAAATAACTACGTTATACATATATGTTACATGACATAACTTATTCCTCCAACTTATCAAATTTTGAAGAATAGATCATAACTTTTCATTGTAACTTTTCGTCATAACTTTTTTGATAATTTTATTACTTAATCTAATAGACAAACAAATTATGTTATACTATTATTTTTTAACATAGTTTTCATATTTATATGAATATGTTATGATATTAATTTGTACATACAAATTCTTGAATATAACTTATACGTCTAACTTTATATGTAAAAAGTTGTGTGTAATCTTTATATTTTTCTAAGAAATTATGTTAATAAGTTTGTTTTGCAAAATATTATACATAAATGTTACAAGTTTAATTTAGTCACGTGATAAGTTATATGTGTAATTTTTATCATGTTGAAGCTATATAAAGTCGATGAATATAAGTTACGGCTGTAAGTTATATGTATAAGTTATGTGTAATTTTTGTCATGTTGAAGCTATATGAAGTCGATGTTTATAAGTTATGGCTGTAAGTTATATATATAGGTTATATCTATAAGTTATATCTATAAGTTATACGAACTTGCGCATATAAGAATGTAACTTTCTAAAAATAGAAAAAAATTGTTAAAAATGGAAAAAATTTCAAAAAAGAAAAGTTGCGGAAATTTTTTTTTACTAAAAATAGAAAGTTGCGAGTGATGTCTGATCATTCGTTAGATTTCAATCTAGTGAGCGTTCGCTAATTAGTGGTGCCGCGTACAAATCCAGGAGGGAGGAAAGCTGGCGACTCCAGACTCCTCTAGAGCAGTATATAAGTACTGACGCATGGTACTCGTGCACTCAGCACTCATACAGTGACGCACATGACACTACTCTCCTTGGTCCTACGTAACGCAAGTCGAAGCAAAGCCATCTGCAGTTTCGTTTCAGCCATGAGCGCCCCGTGCCTGCTCGTACTCCTCTCCGTCCTAGCCGCCATCTCCCTGATCTCGTGCGGCGCTGCGGCAGAGCTGCCGGTGTACGACACGGAGGGCCACGAGCTGAGCGCCGACGCGGACTACTACGTCCTCCCGGCGCCCCGCGGGAGCGGTGGTGGCGGCGGGCTCACCATGGCCCCGAACGTCCTCCGGTGCCCGCTGTTCGTCGCGCAGGAGACCGACCCGCTCCGCAAGGGCCTCCCCGTGCGCTTCACGCCGCTGCAGCAGGACCAGGACCGCACCGGCACCGTGCGCGTCGCCTCCGACGTCGGCGTCCACTTCGCCGCCATGACGACGTGCGTGCAGACCACCGAGTGGCACGTCTCCGGCGACGGCGAAGCCCCGTCCCCACTACTTCCGGGCGTCCGCCGACGGCTCGTGCTCACCGGCCCGGTCGGGACGCCGAGCCCGAACGGGCGGGAGAAGGTGTTCCGCGTCGAGAAGCACGGCCGCCGCGGGTACAAGCTGGTGTGGTGCGGGGCCGCCGGCGGCGGCAGCGGCAGCGGCAGCTCGTCGTCGTGCCAGGACCTGAGTGTGTTCAGGGACGACGGGGACCGACGCGCGTGGCTCGGCACCACCGAGACCGCCGTCCGGGCTCACGTCGTCGTGTTCGAGAAGGCGGCGACCATACATGCGTGAACCGTGACGCCGTGCATGCTTTGTAATTTGTAGCGTGCGTGTATATGCATGCCGAATAATTATGGATTTCTTTGTTCCGTTATTGGCGGCGAACTTGTGCACTTGTGTGTACTACGTATTTCTATGTGAAATCAGTCCAGGACCCAGATAAAAATAAAGCAAAATTACGAGAGTCTGAACTTGTCCAAAACCTGAAACAACGGCTCTGTTCGTGCTTTCTGAAATCATCTCCAGGTACGTTTCAGAGGTACTTTTTCAACGATTGTTGTTGATTAAGTTTCTCTAAGCTTATTTCCTGTTTGTCTTAAGTGTTACCTTTCTTAAGTTCCATCAATTCCACTCTTCATTTTAATATATAATCTGCAATTCTCTTACTTAGCTCGTTTTAAGATAGCCTAATACTGTAAGTTTACTTGGAAAGTGTTCTTGGCTCGGGCCACAGTGGCTAATTAGTCTCGACAATGTATGTGGCGTGATTGAATTTATGAGTCGTGATGATCTCAGGAGCGAGTAAAAGACTAGTTTCTGGAAATTTAGTTTGAGATGTGTTCTTTTTAAATATTGTTTTTTTGTCTAAAATAATAATAAAAAAACAAGAATAGCAATTGGAGAAGAGAATTTTAGGATACGAAGCGAAGATTCAGAGGTAGGAGGAATGGATTTGAAACATATGTACGTAATCCATGAACAGACATAGTACTCTCTCGACCCAAAAAAAAAAAAAGCAATACAATTAGACACTGTTTGGATCTTTAGAATAAAATTCATTCTAATCATTATAGTTAGTCATACAAAGAAGATACTATCGTTAGCCATACAAGAAAACTAATTATAGCTGTAGTAGAAACATAGTATGCTGATTTATAGAATTAATTTTCATATTCCACCCCATAAATTTGAGATAGACTTACATGTGAACCTTGGAAAATGGTGCAATATCAAATTTCAAACTGAATAATGAAAGGATCCAAACAACCCCTTATAGGAATAATGTAATTCATACTAACTTAAGTTTAACCCGTAAATAGTGTTAATATTTATGTCTATGCCTAAATTTACTATAAAAATACATTCCATAGTTAATCTAGTGGTGCATATCTTAATTCATAAATGTTTGATCAAATTTTAAATCATTTGACTTATTATGGAGTGATAATTATACTCTTTTTGCGGCGGATTACATCATGAATGTCTCTACGATTACATATAGGAAGACGACGAGACGCTGCTAACTAGAGCTTTTAAGCTTCAGCCACTGATGACGACGTTAATCCAGTTTGGCCCAAACACCCAACAGTTCCTTGTCCTGGGCCTAGAAACCAACCCAACAACACTCGGACGTTGCTATGGCCTTCTTTTGTTTCTTAATAGTCTTCCGATCCATGAATTTTGGCTAGATTGAAAAAACCTCATCCAATAGGTTCTAAACCCAATTCATAATCTTTTGACACTTGAAAAAAATAGCCTGATGCGCGAAAAGTTACACCCGCGTATCGTCGCACCAATCTGAATGTGGAAGAATATGGGAAAGAAAAAAAAAGTAGGACATATTTCTGATGCAAATGTAAGAGAGAAATAAACTGTAAAGGTGGTCAGTGTGATTTAGAAATAGTTTAGAATTTCTGATGTAAAATTATTTTCTATCTTTTAGGCGCAAGATTTTAGAAACAGTTGGAGTTGTAGGGTTATAATGTCTCCCAATATATTTTACAAAGGTTGGAAAATCAATTTTTTGGGAGTATTTTTTACTACCATTAGAGATGTATCAGAGAGCTTCAATGCACAAATAAAAAAGTTCAAAGGTCTGCTACTTCATAAATTAGTTTGTAGAATCAAAGAGTTCATCAAGCAGAAGAGGTACACTATGAAGATGCTTGCTATGTAGTGGGCACATGGAGTACTCCCTAGTGTGATGAAGGAGCTCAACTTGTTTAGCAATAACCTCAAAGTGGTCAAGGTTTCAATAAGTAATGTTGATATTGTAGAAGTGACCATCTTGGATGAGTGGAATAATCAGAAAATGCGAACAATTGACTCGCAGAACCAAACATGCTCATGCACGGAGTGGCAGGTGATAGGGAAGCCCTGCAAACATGTTTTGGCTTGGATCTTGTCCAATAGAGGGGTCAAAATTGAAGATTTTGTCCATAACTACTAGTAAATGTGTAGGTTCAACACAACCTATAAGGACAAAATTGAACCAATTTCAAATAGATCTTAATGGCATGTTGTGGGACTTGGATTCAAAGTGTATCCACCCTTGCTAGGCAGAGGAGCAGGAAGACCAAAGGTCCAAAGGCAAAGAGGATGCTTAGAGAAAAGGGCACCAAAAAAGAAGGTAAATGTAAGAGATTTGGAGATTTTGGCAACTTTGCAAAGACTTGCAAATTGGCACATATCGAAGAAGGTGGTGAGCGAGCTCCACCTAGGAACAAGACTTAAAAAAGGTACATTTCTTTGCACTACAACTTTCTCACCGACTTTCACTTGACAATATGTAATGTTACCTAGGAAGAAGCTCCAACAGATGAAGCTGGTCCCTCCTAAGTCAAGAAAAAGAAAGGTCAGAAGAAGAAGAAGAAGGGCACCCCAAAGAAGAAGACACTCACCAAGAAGAAGTTGCAGGAGGCTATAGCTGAGCCACCTGCTGGTGTTGTTAGTAGCCTCGAGTCAAGAGGCTAGTCTATGAAAACTAGAGCTTGTCAGCAGCTTATGCTCTGCTTTTGTAATATGGAAATTAGAACTTGTATGCTTTTGTGAGATCCTAGTACTTGGTGTGGTCAAACCTTTTTATTTGGAATGCTGGAACCTTGTAGTTGTAAACTAAGTGGCTATGAACCTAGAATGTTAAATTAAGTGGTTGTGAACTAAGTGGCTATGAACTTGATATGCTCAGGTCAGTCTAATTTTGTGATTGCAACCTAGTATGTGACCAAGATAGCATATATATGGTATTTTTTTGGAATTTAATTTCTCATGGCATTTAACCTATGAATTGATTCAATAGAATAGAACATAAGACAATAAGTGACTTGATTCAACAAAACAAATTTCATTTCAATTCAATTTTAGGGAACCATACAACCACATAGTTACACATTGGCTAACCCACATACATTAGCTTACTAACATAATCTAGTTTCTTACTTCCACAATCCAGCAACAACGACACCAATCAAAACACCTAAAAAGCCAACAACAACTGGAGCTACAACTGAACAATCAAGCACAACATGGCATTTCCTGGTGTACGCCTCAAGCATCGGCTCAGCATGTTGCACCTTCGGTTTCCAAAGTTCAGCTACAACACTATCCACTGTTTCCTTCAACTCTTGCAATCCTTCCTTCAATTCGGCATAACAGTCACCTGATGCCTCCTTACCAGTCTGCAACCGGCGTTGCTGTGCTTCCAAGGCCTCATATTGCAACTCAAAACGGATGAAACCACATGTAGTAGGATCATCCTATACACAAACAAAAACTCATCATTTGTCGATGGCAATAGGGACACTCCTTTCTGCCGCTGGTCGTCGCGCTCGAGCCTGCATTCAAAAGCTCGAGGCTGCAATCCATTCCACTGCTCGGCTATGGCTTCAAAAGCTTGGTGCATCCGCAGCCACAAAACATAGCCTCCATACCACGGCATGAGCGAGATCCGAGACAAGAGCCCAGGACGAGAGCCCAGCTACGGGTAGAAGTGTAGTCGAGCCCACGCGGGCTCAAGGACGCCGGTGGCTAGGTTAAGGTTGCACCGCCGCCGCCGTGGGGAGACAAAATGAGCAAGAGGGAGAAGAAAATGCGAGCCAGGGCCACGGGCGCTGGCTCCTTTCATAGTTGGTACACGAGCAAAAACATCCATACGAAAAAAAACATAGCATACGCCCCACAATGGGCCCAACCAGCTAGAAGACAGAGAAAATGACATTCCTCAGGGAAACTTAAGAGTTATAATGGTACATCTCAGAATCGGTGGATTGTAATGGTACATCTCTACGTTTTGAGAATTGTAAAGTTACCAATCCAAAAAGCCCAATAAAAAACATCACTACCAGGTTCAGCTGCATTTGAATTTCCAGCAACTAAAGCCTCATGTCTGCAGGTCCAGGACCCAGGATGCCTTTCTCAGGGTCTATGGGAAGCACATCCGCATGAGAGCGCCTCCCATCTTCCACTGATGCCTGCTGTGGCTGGAGCCATTCCTGCCGTTCGGTCAAAGTGTTAGACCAACAATATTTTCCAATGAAACAGAAAATAAAACCCCGCAATTAGTAGCTACTAAGCACAGAAAAAGCAGACCTCTTCATGAGTATTATCAGGATCATGCAAGTCGGGAGTTACAATCGGTGGCATTGCATCTGGATCAGGCTTCTGGAATACAAATGTTGAATACAAGCCTGCATAAACCAGCTGAAATATGGAGTAAACTGGGACCTTACAATCCAATGCAGCAAAAGGCAGAATTCTACACCACCTAAAATGTCGTAGGAACGAGCAACAAGCTTCCCACGAGCATCCAAAAAACTTGCACTGTAACCACCAAGCATAGGAGCAAATTGTGTTCTGGGTCAATCAGAACAAAGAGTCAAATACAGTTTCCGACATCCAACATTGTTTAGTAATAACCATGTTGCATTTATTGGGACAGCAGGCGATGAATGGAGTAAATTGAAGAGATGCAAATGAATTACATAAAAACACAACAGAGAACCAAAAGGAAAACGATTGCATGATAATAACATACTACCTGTTATCATCATAAAACTCGGTTAAATTCTGAATCTCCACATATTCAAGTCCAGCTTCCATTGCTAATCTGTTTCAACACAACCTTAGCATTGTGAAAACTCTCATCACTCAACTTGCTTGAATTTACAGAGGTTCTAGGTTATGAGTGTGGGGCTATACAATAAAATGTTGAAAATAATTGAGAGAAGGATAACCTCAAAAGGGTGGGAAAGTGGACTAGACACTGATTCTCAAACACTGCGTCACTCGCAAATTTAAGTTGGTACTTCTTTCCAATAAAGGGAAACCTGCACCATACATCACACAATATCTGCTCAGGAAGTCAGTGTAACAAAAGTTTGCAGGTATATTTGCTTTACGTTTTCAGCTCATACTTTTCTTCCTCGACTTCAAAAGTAATGGTATAGTTCTCTGAGCGAATGCTATTTGGAACAGTCTTCAGACCCTTATTATGTGAAGCCTCAACATTCTTTTGATATTTCGTCCTACAGAATAAAAAAAAAATCACTTATAGAAAGATAATAAAGTACAGAGTTTGGTCAAGCACATTGCACTCTAAATTTGTACTGGAGAATTTAAAGTTTACGTGCAGTGAAGCATAAATGCTAGACTATATAATTTACTTGTTGGCGGATGACCACCAAAGCTTATAAGCTAATTTCTTTTGGAGAAAAAAGAAGAAAAGACATTAGGACATAAGAACAAAATCCATGTGGTATTGTGGTGAGTATACCATATTGTAGATGAATCTGTAGTCAAGCCAAAAAAGTAGCCTCCAGGTTTGAGAAGTGATGATACATTGTTCAGAAGCTTCTTTGCTCGTTCTTCACTCTCAAAGCATAACTATCTTTCGAAAAGTATAAAATATGAAGATTAGCAAAGCTCACAAGCATATCATATTCCACAGATCTACAGAACAACCAACTCGCCTGCAAGTGCTGCATACAGCAAATCATATCTGCTTGGATGCCCTTTTCCTGCATTTGAGCTTCAAAACCATCCTGCCATGCATTTGTAACACAAAACTAATTGTCAGCTCTAAAGTGTTTGTGCCAGCGTCTTAGCACATTTGTTTGTGTTGGAAGGCATAGAGGGAGAGTCTACATCAGAAGGATCCAACTCAATGAATTCAACAGTGAAAGGTTTCCTCTTGTTCTCCCATAGCTCACGGGCATCGTTGACACGCGATGCAGAGGCATCTGTTATAGAAAATGGTATGATGATCAAATTAAATTGTTGAGAGTGTAACCAAGAGAACATGGAGGCCTGAGGCTAGTGAGAGGCAGCCTACCGATGCCTATGTAGTGGCCAACCTGGGCATCACACCACTTGTCTGTATCCACACCACCGTCGCAATACAGGTCACATACCTTAGGCATTTTGCAACCAATAAATGTAAAATTACTTTCAGGATTCTGCTGCGGAGTTTCTCGCTAATTTGGAATGAACTAAAGATCATGAAAGAGAGGAGCATATAGCAGACCGTAGCATAAGGAAAGGCGAAGATTTTGATGAGGGCACTCTTGGCAAATTCATGTAGGCGAAGATGTGGAGGTTGTGGTGGCGCCGCCATGTTCATCTCTGCAATTACATATAAGCAGATTACCAGCGTCAAGGTTGAGACAGAACAGGCGCGGATCTAGTAGAGGGACATGGGTGTACTAGGCATCAAATAACCAAATATCTTGAGATAGTTTGGGAACTTGGTTTTGCACAGCAAACAGGGAAGAGAGGGGGGAATACCTGCTGTGCGCTCTTCGCCGGCGAAGAGGTCGGCAAAGACCTCGGAACCTTGTGTAGGACGGCGGCGGCGGCGGCGGCGGCGGCGGCGGGAGCCGAACAAGAATCCGATTTGGGAAGGGGGAGGCTCAATCTGGTCTGAGACGCTGTCGGCGGTGCAAGCCAGGTGGCGGCGGCGGCGTACGGACGAGAGGGATGCGCATGCGAGGAGGAGAACGGGAACTAGGCAAATATGTGGAATTTTAGATTTGCTGGTGTCTCTTCTCTTCTCTACTATTCTCTTCTCTTCTTTTTTTTTTATCCAATAAGTATGGATACATGTATCATTGTATTAAGTAGATAACAATTGTAAAATATAAAAGTTTATCATCATCTGCTACATAAAAATTAGATGCTACATTAGGATGCAAATCTAGCGGGATACAAGGACAAACAGACTATCCATACCATTACAACACCCATTATTCTAGAGCGCGTGTAGGCAATGCCACAATCTTCTAATGGTAGGTTAAGCTTGGAGCGTTGGTCGACCAAAAGTTTGGACCATGCGATGTCAGTCGGCCATAACTCTCTAGTGAATAAGTTGGTGGCTACAATATAGTCAATTGTTTCTTGACCATGGTCATAGAGGTAGCATGTGTCCCTTGCCTATAGGTCGTGCCTTTGGCGGCGATCGATCGTCCAATGTCGATGACGGAAGTTAGCCACGGGAAGATCTTCACTCTCAAAAGAGCCAACGTTTTCCAGAAAGGGTTGTGGCCTTGGAAAGTGAACGATCCTGCGTGAAGCATTGTATATGCTGATTTGATCGTATACTTCTTGTTCAGTGTCTAACGTCATAAAGTGTTATCTGCGTGGTTATTTAGTTGCATGTGTCACATTCGTTCACAAAGCTCTAGGTATTTTGCAATGGCTGAGGCCGAGAGGGCTCATGTGATGCCATGCACCCACGTCATGTTGTTTCAAACCATCCATGACGATCAAGGATTCATTGGTTCTTCTCGACACATGTTGAGTTAGGTATAACACTCGCCCTGCAATGGCTTCTCCTTCGAGCCATCTGCAATCCCAGAATAGAGAGCTTGTCGCCCATCACCGAGTGTCATGAATGTAGAGGCTTTGAAGAAGACTTGGATCTCTGACACAGTGTTGATTGGTATTTGACTCCAAGCCCAATCCTGATCAACCTTTTATAACCAAAGCCAATGTGTTTGTAATGTGTACCCGACCAATTTGAGATCGCCCATAGTCCTCCCAGGTTGGTTGGTCTGCATACCGATGGCCAAGCAACTAGGCACTTGCCCCTGACTCATCCGTCGTGTCCTATTTAGAAGAATTTCTGGCAGGTCCCGTCAATTTCCTTTGCGCACCCAAGGCGATAAGAACTAGTCTTCTGCTCTCTTGGACATTAGCGTTCCATGGCATGGTGACAGTTTCTTCCTATAGCCCGTTTCACATCCACACTTTGTTCTTGTCTTCCCCAACGTAGAGCGCATGTGAGCTAGCAGCGGAGGAAAAAACTGCATGGGAACCGTCCGTATCTGGGACCGTGCGGACGCCAGGCCAATTCCTGACTTATGGACTTGTTAATCCAACTGGCTGACTTGGCTTCTAGCGTTGGCTTCAAGCTTCAACTCTCCTTCCATGTGTCATGATTTGGTTGGACGTTTACATAGTGCCAGGTGCGGACATTTCCATGCAATTTCTTTCCCGCAACAGAGCACCTTCTTCGTGGCGCTTATATATGTCACACTTGGACGACAACTGGATAACAAATTTGGATAGAAAGTTACCATAATTTAGCCTCGAGTTGTATGGTCAACAAGTTACTATAATCATGAGACACATTTACAATAAATCAGTTGCAAGAATTATAATGGATCCAAACGTTAGTTACGGTTGAGGAACACATTATGATAATAAAACAATATCAAGACGAATTTACCATAATTGTGTGTGAGCTATTCCGGGGAACCAATTCCTAGAATGATAAAACGAACTTAGTGCGAAATAGTTATAGTGTATTGAATGGCTCAAGTCAATAATACAAGAGGTTACCACAGCTTGGTGTCAAGCTTGAAACTGGTTGCTATAACGCCAAGACAAATTTTCCATGAAATAGCTATGTTGTCTCGCAAACCTAAACACGGCACTCAAGGTTAAGAGTTAGAGCAATCTAACAAGAAGCAAGCTCTCACTACTCTAATTTGACTTAATAATATCATAATTTTGAATGGCTTCACATAATAATATATAGATTTTTTACGACAATCCATACATCCCGAGTTATTAGGGTTTTACCACATTTGTCCAAAATATTAGGTTATCATTACACATCTCAAATCTTATTTCAGTAGTCTAACAAATTAATACCACCATAAATTAGTTAAGCCGGCCAATTCTTTGACTCATTCCAAATTTGAGCATACAACAACACTCATTTAGGGTGTGTATGGTTTGAGAAATGAGGTAGTCTATCTTCTTCTCGCTCCTTACTTTTTTATTTGGTTTGTGAAATGGATTAAATTGATCCATCGTCATATCATACCACACCGATGATACACAAAACACATTTATTGGTCAATCTAGAAACTGTGAGTTTTAGTACATACCACACCGATGATACCTTTGCCCATAAAAATTAAACTAAAACAAAACTAAAGGAAAATAAGCACTAGGGCTACATTGATTTTGACACAAATCATCAGCTATGTCGTTCAAGATCAAGCTGTGTGCGACTCAAGTCCTGCAGAAAGCATATCGATCATGTTCAGTGGGTTGTGATGCATGCAGAAGAGCAGCTCTGAAAATGAGGTATGCTTTCCTGTATTTTTTGAGAGAGAAAATTAGATTGAATGGACTAGCCTGCATCTACCAACGAACAGAATGGAACTGAGTCAATTGACCCTTCAACAGTGTGCATAGATATATCGTATGAGCAAAATTACTATATATTCGCACGCTAATTTAGTTACATTACAGAAACTGAGGCAAAGAAGATATGGCATACCAAATCTATAATTATGGTTTCAGATTTACCATACGAGAATCTAATGACTATGCAATAGTTTTAAAAAACTACTTTTACAGGTCATAATCAACCACATTATAGGATATATTTTTTCTGAACTTATACTTACCAGAATAAAATCAGAGGCTCACGATGAGAATACATTGGTCTACAAGTGAATAAGAAATCCAGTTCAGATAAAAGAACTATAACGACAATAAAAAAGTTCCAATTTTGAAGCTTCTTCAACTAGATCTCTAAATGTTCCAATTTTCTATTTCTAGTTTGCCGGTTGCTAAAAGTATAAGCCGCAAAGTGCCAACAAAATATAGAGAAATTGTTGAGTGTGCTGAAAAGAACAGTTTCTATTAGAATGATTTTTCAAACAATTCTTTCTAAAGAATGGGTTTAAGAAAGACAGACGAAAACAGTGGCGGATGCAGAGTAAAATTGAAGAGGGGTTGATCTCTTCTTCTTTCTTTAATCTCTTCAGTTTTCTTCTTTTCTTTCCTCAACCTCTATATATTTTCATTGATACAAGGGGTGTAGGGGGCTGAAGCCCCACCAACCCCATTTAGATCCGCTCTTGCTGGAAATGATCAAGGCACATAGAGCAATGGCATCAAACTATCCTTGAGAGAGAAAGCGGGAAAACGAGAAGCATGATGTTGTTGTTTGGACAAGATCCTGTTTTTTTTTAATCCCTACTCCCCATCAAAGGCGGGGCAAACTGAACTGACGACCGCAAATCGAAAATTCTGAACTGAACAAATCGAAGGAAACCATACATACGTGAAACTTCCTATGCATGGAAAAAATAGGTAGTTAGCTATAGTCGCTAGCAAACTAGCAGTGCATATCCTTCTGCGTATAAACAGGTATTAGTATAATCATTGTTCGTATCCTTTTGTATAATACAACTACTATTATTTATTATTTTACATATAAAGGAAGAGAAAAAAAAATTCCTGCATATATAGTGGAAGATAAAAAAAATGCATTGTTGCGGAGGAAGAGAAAAACACAACAATAAAACACATTGCACCATATAAAGAGGGATAAAAAAGTCAACAAATAAATATATCGCTCCATATACAGATGAAAAAAAAAACAGTCAAGGGGTTCACGGCGCAATGACAAAGGTCATTGGTTGGGGGACTCCCACCCAGGGTTGAAATCTTGGGTGCGACACTTTATTCTGGATTTATTCAAGAATTTTCCGACGCTACGCATTAAGTGGTAGGCGACGTTCCCGACGACAGCGAGACGCCTGTGGTGACTTCGTGAACTTCAAGATTTGTCGGTTCAGTCCTTCGAAGGTGCTCATAGGGTTTGCGTGTGTGCGTGCGTTTTGAGTGTCTGTGTTGTATTGTGTACTTAAAAAAACAGATAAAATGACGGCTCCATATACAATGGAAGAAAAAAAAACAGATAAAATGACGGAAAAACATATTGCTGCACATATACAGGAAGAAAAAACACACATTGCTACATATATAGAGGAAGGAAAAAATAGATAAAGCAACAAAAAAACTTTTCTGCACATACAAAAGAAGAAAAAACAAAGGAAGAAAAACATATTGCTGCATATAAGAGAAAGGAAAAAAAAAGAAAAAGAGCAAAGAAAAAACACATTGCTGCGTATACAGGTGAAGAAAAAAAAACAAGCAGGTGAATAAAAAGGCAAAAAAAAAGCATGAGCAGGTGAAAAAAAAAAAAACAAAAAAAACAAAAAACATGAGCAGGTGAAGAAAAGAACCAGAAAAAAGCACGAGCTGCTGTAGAAAAAAAAAACGAAAACATACATGCATGCATGAGCTGCTGAAGAAAAAAAACAAAAAACTGAAGAAAAAAGAACAATTTTTATCCTTTATTCTCGTCTCATAAGAATGAGCTGCTGGTTCACTCCCCAATTGAGGTATCCCCCGCCACAATTTGTTTTGGAACTGAAAGATATATAACCCTTCTAGACTTCTAGTAAGACCACAAGTGCATTAATTATTTCTTTTAAGTTCGACACTACACCGCGAACTATTTTATGCCACACCGAAGCAAGTCGAGTCGAACCCAGATCTTTTCGCCCTGAACCGAACGGGGCCCTTCCAGTACGCACCACTGACATGTCGGGTGGGACCAGCGCCAACACACATGACACATGGGAAGCAATATGCATTGGTGGCCCATGAAGCTAGCTAGCTGGCCGCCACCAACCTACACGATGGGCCAGCCCAGCCTGAGCCGGAGGTCCAGGTCCGTGCAGTTGTGGTGCAACAGCAGCGGCTTGCGGCTTGCCTTGTGCCTGCCTCTTATATCTCTCTCAGGATTGCATTGCCATGGCCATGGCCACGCAGATCATTCATCTGCATGACTCTTAGTGCATCTCCAAGAGTTTTTCTAAATTTTAGAGTGTTATTTGCATAAAAGTCATTTTATATATCTTTTAATTTTTCAACAACTTTTCTATATCACACGCATACTCATTCTCGTCTTCTATATTTGGCTAGCGAAAAATCCGAAATAGAGGATGACTATATTTAGATGACCATTCAGACAAGCTGTTGGAGGATCGTTTTTCACCAAAATCTTTATTCCTAACATTTAGAAAAGATATGGAGAGTCTTTTGGAGATGCTCTAAGGCACCGTTTATATTATTCATAGGAGCCATTTTTATTTATCCTTTCTTCTTCTATTATAGCACCAGTAAAAATAGCATAAGCTAGTTTTTTTTATTAGTTTCACATGTTCTTACCAGCTCTACTAGAAGTTAAAACTGGTAGAAATTGTATCAAACAGGTCTAAAAGAGCGTCATCCGCCGCGAAGATATCGCATTCTTGTTGTGATATACTACCTTTCCAAATGATAGTTTGTTTGATTTTTTAACCCTTAATTTAACCACTCATCTTATTTAATTTTTTTATGTAAAATATCATTTCTTTTGTTATGGTTTGCTTATTTAATGAATGATCTATATAAATGACTTAGAGGTCCCTTTGCAGGCCTTCCTAATGAAAATTTTTTTAACTATGTTTATGTAAATTTTTTAAATAAAATGAGTAGTTAAATTTATGATTAAAAAAGTCAAACGAATTATAATTTAAAAGGAATAGCTGAGAGGTAGTTATAGTTGTGCTACGTACACTGATGGCTGCACGGCTGGTGCTAGAAGATCAAACGGTTTGTTTATTTTAACTTGTCATTCAGCCAAGCTTATTAATTAAAAAAAACTCTAATATTTAGACTACTTCCAATTTATTTCAGTTTGTTTTAGCTAATTCTTCCTTATAGAACACTACTCAATCAGTTTAAATAGCTGATTTTATTTTTTTACCAGTTGAACAGAGGGGAACATCAACCACCGAGATCAGTCAGTCTGAATACTTGGTGCTGTAAAAAAAGTCTGCGAGCATGGTGTGTACAAAGGTCGGACGCCTTTCTAGAGCGAGTGACCTACAGCTTGACACGAATCATGTCCGCGAAACAGCCTGAACCCTTCACAGGGCAAAGTGCAGACGCAGCGCAGGGCAGGGCAGGGCAAGAGCTGCAGCTTTTGCCACAGTAGCTGAGAGGGAAAGGAGAGGGTAGCATGGCCTATCCTGTTCCCTCGCAACGACTAAACAGCATGTGGGACTGCCATGAGCGGCCTCGGGCTTGGCCTTGGCCCACGAGAATGGTGAACAATGTGGGGAGTGCTTCATCATTGTTTCACTTTCACGGTTGCAGAAGCAGCCAATCTCACCAGCCATCATCGATCTCACCATCGCCATCAATTGAGGAACGATGGATCCCGAATTCTCCACGGATTCCGAATTCATGAAGCAGCAGCAGGCAAATGTCATGCAGAAAGCAGAATAAACACACCGGGACGGGACAAACATTGTGTTAGAATTCAGATCAGTTGACAGTTCGGCATGCATACATAACCACACCACAGAAACCAAACCACCGCGCCGCACACGCTGCGGCGAGGACGCACAAGCAACACAAGCTCAATCATCACAAACACAAACCTGACGAATGCTATCTACAGCCGCTACCCCGATCCGATCCGACCTCGCGTGTTCTTTCCAGCTCGCCGCATTCCTCACACCGCAAAAAATCACAGGGAAAACACGCGGAATGCACAACCCCAACCCCCGGAGAGCGGAGATGCACGAAACGAGACGCAGAAGCACGGCGTGCCACGCGTCGACCGACGCATGCGGTTAGGCAGGCAGCAACAATGCGGCGGCGGCGGCGGTCACCGGGACTCCTCCTCTGACGGCCTCGTGGCGCCGGAGAGCACGGAGAGAAGGTTGAGGTGGTGGCCCTGCGCCGCCACGGACGCGTACGCCTGCGCCGCCGCCTCCTGCGAGGGCGAGAGGCCCCACGCCGCCACGGGCCGCGCCTGCTGCAGGCTCGCCCAGAACGGCGCCGGCGGCGAAGGCGTCACCGTCTCCTGCTCATCAACGCGCGGGCGCTTCCCGAGGAGCGAGAACGAGGCGCCGGCGCCGGCCGAGGAGGAGGTGGACGGGGCGGAGGAGCAGGAGAAGACGGCCGGGGTGGTGCCGGACCCCGTGGCCGCCAGGATGGAGGGCTCGGCCTGGCGGAGCAGCCACTCGATGGTCTGCCCGTCCGACTTGAGCCCGAGCTCGCGGGTGAGCTGGAACACGCGCGCCGCGCACACGATCGGCATCCGCACCCGCCGCCCGCGCCCGTTCACCTTGCTGTGCCGGTCCTTGCCCGCGCCAGGGCTCGCCTTCTTCGCCTCGGGCGCCGCGGCGTCGGCGGTGGCTGGAGCTGCGGCGACCGCCAGAGACATCGGCGGGGCCGGTGGCGGCGCGATCATGGGCCGGTAGACTTGGAAGGTGGCGGCGCCGTCGCGAGAAGCCATGGGTGGGTTCTCTCTGTCTCGTAGAGTACCAGTTTGTTTGTGGTGGACAGGGCTTGTGGGGAGGCAGGGGGCTGATTGGGATAGCCGGATAGGGATAGGGGCCGCGCCAGACCTTAGCCCCGGGGTGGAACCATTTATAAAGCGGTCTGATTTTTCTGTTGTAATTTTATTTTATTTATTTATTTAGCTACCATTATGCTTATTCGTCCCTATCTCGATTTGTAAAAAAAATATTTATACCTTTAACGAAATTTATTAAAAATACTTAGATTTAAATATCTACCATAAATACTAACAATTTTTAATATATATTTAATTAAGATTGTTTCTTAGTAAACAAAAATAATAAATATTTATAGATATTTAGGGACATAGATAGAGAGTAACGAGTAATGTATGTTTTTTCTTGGCTCTCATATCAGTGGCTGAACACCTTAGTAAAGTAGGAGTAGGTGTATATTAGTGATGGACACAAATTGGTACGTACTATTTTTTAAGAAAATCTTAACTTTATTAATCAGAAATAATTACTGTTTGTACTAAACTTATAGCAAAGTCAGGTATATATGCATGGCAGACACGCTGCTGACAATAAAACTTTACGAACATACTCCTTTGCTAGAAAATCATAAACTCTAATCTGATCTCTTTTATGTAAACAAACTCAGTGACTCTGATCGTTTCGCTAAAATTTAATTTATGTTGATTTATTATGAAAGAAAAATATTATTCGTTCGCTGAAAAATATTTGTTAAAATAGTGCTGATAAACAACGTCAAAATCTCTTTTATGTACAAACGCAGCTCCTCGTGAAGTTCATCCACGAGCGCTTATGTTTTCTTTACTCTTTATAAGACTAGGCCGTATAAACTGTGATTTTGAGAGTGCATGTAGTCACAGATATTAGATTTCAGGAAACGAGAAGCTGAGCTTATTAAGATAGTGTATTCTACTTATCACTGAAAGAAAATATAACTATCTCAAATTCTCAATTTTCATGTAGATACGATAAATACAGTGAAAGAAAAGTGGGCAGTGGGGTCCATTTTCTGAAGGAAAATAGAAAGTGAATTTACTAATATAAGAAAACTTGTGCATTGAGCACACAGCCGCACTTGACCATTTGTGCATTAAGCTAGCAAGTCGTTTGCCTCCTTGGCACTTGAGCGGCGAAAGACACACTCCGTACTTGGCTCAGCCCAGATTTGCAGTCCTAGGCAATCAGCTTATTTGACGGTTATAGACCAACGACTTGAATTTAAAACGCTCCATTTCCTTTTTTTTATTATTTTGGCCGATACGTATCTCAGCATGTACTGTACGCTCGATCTGTTACCGTGTGTTTGGTTCCTGGGTTCTGGTGGGTTGAAACGGGTTGAACCCAAATGGATCCATGTTTGGATTGGGGGTTGTGTGAGATTGGGTATATTCCCCTCAGATACGGGTTGAACTCATTCCACCAAATCGAGGGGATGGTGTGGGTTCAGCTGGGTCGCACGTGGAGAAGTCGCGAGGCTAGGCGAAGCCGGGGCGCTGCTCAGCGCCGGTGCGGGCAGCAGCAGGCCACGGAAGGCGAGGAGGAGCAGGCCAGTGCCGCGCGCGCGTGACACTGGTGCGCAGCAGCAGCCGGCGGCGAAGGAGAAGGTGAGGAGGAGCACGGGGCACGTGCGCGGTAGCCGCCGGTCACGAAGCAGAAGGCGAGTACGGAGGAGGAGGAGCGTGCGCAGCACCGGTTCGCAGCAGCCTCCGACTCCGAGCAACGGGATCGCAGCCGGCGGCGGGCAGATCTCCTCTGATGGGAGTCGGTGCCGATACAGGAGTGGCCGCGGTCTAGGGTGCGCGGAGCCGGTGCCGATGCGGGAGCCTATGTCGGGAGCGGGGAGGGGCTGCCGATCGGTGCGGGCGGAAGCGAGCAGCGATGCGAGAAGTCGAGCCGGGGAGGAGAGAAAAGGGGAAGGGAGAAGAACGGTCAGACAATGACATGTGGACCCCATGTATCATTGATTCAACCCTCTCCAACCCAACCTAATAACCAAACAAAAACGTGGGATGAAATCAACCCTGTAACCAAACAAGGAAACTCATTCCTAAAAACTGAGTTGGACCCAACCCAACTCAGTTGGTTCCCAAGCCAAACACACGGACATTACAGTATTTCGGTTGTTCGGGAGTTCTTTTTTTTAAGAGTATACAGTACAACGCAGACACTCAACACGAACGCACACTCGCCCCTACGAACACACGCACGTAAACCCTACCTCTATGAGCACCTTCGAAGGACTGAGCCGACAGATCTTAAAGTTCACGAAGTCACCACGGACGTCTCGCTGTCGATGGAAACGTCGCCTACCACTTAATGCGTAGCGCCGGAAAATCCTGAAATAAATACAGAATAAAGTGTAAGATTTAAATCTGGGTGGAAGCCCCAACTAATAGCCTTTGCCATTGCGGTACGGCGATTACTATTTGACTAAAATACGGCTGGTTTCTGACTGCACGTTGGCGTCTGCGTCTGCACTGACTAGAGTCTACAAAAGGGCAACCCAGGGACAGACATGCAGCAGTGCAGCGCTGTGCACTGTAGACGCAGGTCCCAGGGGAAGGGCCGAGGCGGGGCAGGGCACATGGGACGCTGGGTCCGCTCTGGACTGGTGGCTCTCACTTTGCTGTACGACGACTTCGATACAGCAGCCCCGCAGGCCTTTCCCAATTGGCATTTGGCAAAGCCCCTAGCCGCGTACAGTAATCGTAACAGCACGTGATCCCATCGCTTCATTCATCGTACTACTATACTACTTACTAGTCTACTACTACTAGTGTGTCATTACAAGTCTGATTATATTTTACAGGTGACATATTAGGAGTAGTAAACAAAGGGACGTACGAAGAGACCAACTTTTCAGGTCTCGATTTAGATGTTTTTTTTCTTATACTGTAGGAGTATACATATGGGGAGAGAATATGCACCAGGGCCTTGTTCACTTCCCTTCAAAATTTCAAATTTTCTGTCACATCTCCGTCTCATCGAATCTTTAAATACATACATGTAGTATTAAATATAGATAAAAAATATAACTAATTACACAGTTCATCTGTAATTTGCGAGACGAATCTTTTAAGTCTAGTTACTCCATAATTGGACAATAATTACCACATATAAACGAAAGTGCTACAGTGTCAAAATTTCAAATAATTTTGGATCTAAACACCCCCAGATCAAAGATTCGCGCGTTGATGGTTGAAGATGGCGACCAAGCTAAGCAGGTGTCATTCTCGCTCAAAAAGGGCGAACTGGCTCAGGTCATTTTCAAACAATAAAGGGCCAGGATACGCGTGCAGCGAGGGGCGAGATACTGCCGGCGATACTCCAAGAAGGGATAGAGCCAGCCCGGACTGACGAACCTGAATCAGAACTCGGTGCAGAGCTGCGAACGGTGAGCCCGTCGTTGTACTGTGGATGCAGCGCTCGCTTGCTGCAGACATGTCACACCCTGCACAGCTGCTCAGCTACTACGGCACGGGGTTGTGTGGAGCCCGGCCCCGGCCGGGACCGGGAGCACGCGGCTGGATCACCGGGAGGATTGACGGCTGGCTGGCTGGCCTGACGCAACAACGCAACAGGTCGCAGTTGAGCCCAGGCTGGACCACCTGCTGCGGTTCTGCGGCTCTGCGCTGCGGTTCGTCGTGCCCGCGCGGAACACCGCTTGCATTTGTGTAGGGTGCACGCCACATTCCGGTCAGTCAGGAATTGACTCCGCGTTTTTATTCCGGTGACCTACCAGATGTACTGGCTGGAATTGAAATGATTGACGCCATTGCTGGCTGGGTGCCGAGTTCTGTCTGCGCGTGCGAGGCATCAGTAATTAGGCGTCGCTGGGTGTCGAGTTCTGCGATGCATCAGTAAATTCTTCTCATTTATTTTTAGACATAAATTGGTACTCTGCTGTCTACACGTAAATTATTTTTTTAGAGTTATCTTGAATCAATCTTTTATCTTTAATCAAATTTACAAAAAAAATCATATAAAATATCCCTGGCATAAAATCAATATATTATGAAAGCATAGGTAACATAGACTCATAGAGTAGTAGTACTTCCTTACACTGGGCATACTGCATTCGTGCCCACAAGGAACGAGAGTGGTTTCAGATCCATCTATGGCATACCGTGACACAACCTAGGCTCCAGTGATTCTTCAGTAGTGAAACGGGCAGACCGGCAGAGCATAGTTCCAAGGCAAAGCATCGTACTACCTTTCCATTCCAGGAAAAAATTAATTCCAGTACATTTTTTATAATGTCAAAAGTTTAACCAAATATATGGTTTAAGATATTAGTGCTTATTACCGATACTTACTCCCTCTGTTTCAAATTATGACACTTGCTCCCTCTTCAAATTCAAATTATGAGATGTTTTGGGTTTTTTTCAGATTTATAACTGTCATTATGCACTTAGATATAAGTTATGTCTAAACTATGTATCTAAAAATACCAAAACATTTTATAATTTAGAACAGAGTGAGTATTTGATACCATAACTATTTAATAATTTCTTAACATAATCATTAGGATATTTAACTTACTAATATGATTGAATGGCATTCTTTTTCAAACGGAGGGAGTAAAATTCTAGCCAGTAAGTTATGACATGTTACAATCCGAAATTGTTTTACATTCGTAAAAACAATTCTAGCACTCTCTTGCATGTTTCTGTAGCCTGTACAAAAAAGTAAAAAGAAATAACGGAAAGCAAACAGACCTCATATATGTACATGTACAGCCAACGGGCATGCAGATTTACATTTCACATGTTGCTAGCACAAGGGAAATACTACGAACTAAGATTACCCTTCCAAGAAATAAAAGGTTGCGTGACTTGCGCAGATTTTAGTCAGATGTCCGTGGCTCGTCGTTTTCATCAAGCAGTGGCCTGAGATTGGATCTCTCGGCGACAGTAATGCCATGCTCACTCTCTTCGTTGAAACGATCTACGCTGGGGACAAATATGCCTGCAAAGACAAGATCATCTCAACTTCATTTGAATTATCATAATGCAAATCTACACAACAGGTATATACTGACTACTAAGCATTGCGGATGACAATGTCAAACCGAAGGGGGCTTTAGGTGGGGAATTTTAATTGATCCGTGGAAATTGCATAGTATACTTGGTAGAATAGGAATATTCAAACCATACATTTTGTTGATCGTAGGCATGCAATTATTTTTTTGGGTGAATTGATGGTAAGTAGCAAGTGGTCATAATAACATCAAAATGCTCCTAAGTGGGATAATGCTTCGTGAAGGTTTTTCATCAGCATGGGAAAGTCTGAAAGAAAAAAGAGAACCTATAATCTGTGACACTGTGGCCTATTATACTATGAAACTTACCAATGAACCAGAACACAACTGCAGCGAAAAGGATGGATGTCAATATAAGAGCTGTGGCCCTCCAGTTATTGATTTTGTCCTGCATCAAGGTTCGAAAGTATCTTTCAGGGAAAACAAAACAAAATTTCAACCAGAACACAACTGCATCAAGGAAGAACACCATGTAAGTTTTAAGTGTGTTCCGGTGAGACCATAAAGCCTATCATGTTTCACACAGAATCTGATACACCAAAATTTCAACAAGTAACTGTACTACACAGGCCAATCTCAATCATGATGGACCTATATATTTAATCATGTAGAAGGAAAATGGCAAGTTGTGGATAGTCAGTTTGCTAACAGAATGCACCATCCACAATAACAGCGAAGAAGCACCTGAAGAAGCCCAACAAGAGGTGAAGAAGGCACATCGCCAAATATATGGATTGAAACAGTAGATACAGCCATTGACAATGGCCGCAAACGTGGCTTCACGGTGTGAAGGCATACAAAATTTACAGGTGCCTGCAAGTCAAAAAAAAAGAAAGCATATGCATAAGTCAACTAGGTGCATGCATTTAAATACACTGAAAAAATGCTTACCTGTTCAGGCGTGAAAAGTAAATTAATGCAGAAGCGAGTTTGCAACATAAAGCAATTGTTTCCTTGTCGCACCAATACACGTCCAGAAATTAACGTTGCAGGTAAATACTGATATTAAGCTCTAGGATGAAGTATGAAAATGTTGTACAGAACAAAGCAATTACCTGAGTTGCGAAAACTGAAAGCTCACCAACTACAAAGGAGGGTATGAACCCATAAAGGCTCTTGAAACAAAAAGCACCAAAGCAGAATATTGCCCCTACAAATGTAGCGCCAGAAAGAAGCTGCAAGAAAAGTCTCATGAATCTATGGAAATAAACAAAACACATTTTGGGGGGTCGATGATTGAAAGCGGTACACAAAATGACTTAGTTAAGCTCTATTGCCCAAAACTAAAGATTCATACGCATTTTGGGGGATCAATGATAGTACTCCTAGCTACTGTCTGGTTTAGAAACAGGAATCTGGCCCTGCATATATAATGTTACTGCCATCACTAAGAAACCAAATAGGAACAAGAATGAAGGCAAATTGGCAAGCACTTACCCTAAGGGGCCGTTTGGATCCCTTCATTTTAGAGGAATTAGAATCTACTCAATGTATTGGGCTATTTGGCTTGGAATTTGACATTCCACGACTTTCCCAAGCTCACAACTTAAATTCATAGGTTGGGAGATGGAAATGGATTCTATGGATCACCATGCAATATTTCTACTCTACAACTCAAAGCATGCTTTTAAACTCGCTTTTCTAGAGTAAAAATGCAACGTATAAGCATCTCTTGTATGGCTATCGATAGTATACAAATATATTTAATATGCAACCATATTAGCTTAATTAATTTGTGCCTAAATTATAATTATTAGTAGAATGGATCCAATTCCAAGGATCCAAACGGAGCCTAAGTGAAATTACAATAGTAAATTACATAAATTGATTACTATATGCCCTAACTTAGTAAATGTTCAAATGGTGAATGCATGAACTGATTATTGCATGCCATATACAAAAATGGTAAATGCAGACATTTGAGGTCAACAGTCTACCGAACTCATGAAAAAGCAACTTCAAAGCATAAATTAAGGCTGTGGAGAATGTCAGCTTGCAGCCTACTTCATAAGTTCAAAACAAAACAAAGATGCATTTCGAATGGACAAATGTCAAAGACAAAACTGTCATTGATGAATATATTGTAAAAAGTAAAACAAAACAAAGATGCATTTCAAATGGAATATTTTATTACCTTGAAAGCATTAGGAATAGTAGACCCTATCTTGTCAAGGATGAAACCTCCTGCTAGTGTTCCAACAATTCCACACACTATAGTAATTCCGCCAAACATAAGATCTGCACTCCCCTGATGTTCAAAATTCAATGTGAAAAGTTACCCAGTGAACAGAGAATGTACTGAGTTCTGATGAATTATGAAATACAGCATTATAATGAACATATATGCTACAGTAAGACATTGCCGAATGTGAGTTAAAGACACAGCATTTACCATATTGTAGATCTCTTGACCTGCCTTTGGGCCCCAGTAGGAATAAGCACCAATGACAAAGTTGTAGGAAATATAACCTGAAATAACGTAGGCATAAAGTAAACTCCAAAACCATAAGCAGAGGTACCAAAACAATGGAACGCATAAGATCAAGAGAGGACAATCTAACCTAAGACAACGATGACAAAAACCTTCTCCTGTAGTAGTTCTTTCATATCTTTGCTGAAGCGACCAATCTCAGTCATGAGACCATGGCAAAAACTGGACCTGGAAGATCAAAATAGAAGTATTGAGCCTTTATATATCATTAAAAAGCCCAGAAAAATCCTTTATACATATAATAACTGCAGTAAACCAGCAAGTTGGTAACTCGTAATCACTTTAAATATCTAAGGCAATTATCTTTATACACATGTATAACTGAGAGAAATCATCATATTACAACTCCCTCCGTTCCAAATTATAAGACATTTTGGCTTTCCTAGATGCATCGCTTTAACTATGCATCTAGACATATATAATGTATCTCTTAAGTGCATAGCAAAGTCTATGTATCTAGAAAAGCCAAAACATCTTATAATTTGGAATGGAGGGAGTACATTGTACAAAGGCAATACATATGAAACAACCAAATATTCCAACAATGCGGAAAAATATGATTTCTAGAGGTTCTTACAAGGAGAACTTTTGTGGAACCTTTCCTGAAAGATCCTCGATTCCACCAGGCAAAACATGCTTTGTCCCATTATTATCTGGAAAGAAGAAATCAAATAGACAGGCAAAAATAAGGGAGAATTACTGAATTAGCCATAACCCAAGAGGAGGCAGCTTCTACTTGTCATGAACCATGTTGCATAATAAAACTAGTCCTTAGCAAACAGGCTCTAGGCGTATTGAAAACGTCACCAAGGAAACATATATATAACTTGGTTGATATTTCTTCCCTAGAAAAACAGTTGCCATTTTGAATCCAAGGGAAATTAAAAATAAGACAACTACCTTATTCTTAAATTATTTATGTTATGCGAAAATATTTCATATGCTTATGAATGCCAACCTAAGTTCAATTCATCATAGATTTACTTCTCTGCAACTCTGAATTATTTATTTAACAAAGATGGACGGTGTTGGAATATTATTTCACATGTATGGTAGGCCTGTATAGCAGGCTATTATTGGTGTCTATCACCTCCTGTAATTCAGCCCATTGGCTTATATATAATGGCGCCCCTGGCTGTTGCCCTGTGTGGCCTTTGCCCCAATCTGCTCTTCCCACTCTAACATGGTATCAGACGCATACCCGATCCTCTGCTTCCGCTAATCGCGCGCCCAGGCCGCGACTCTTCTTCCTCGCGACGCCGCCGCCACCCCTCTCCGCGCGTGTTCCCCTCGCGCCGCGTCCACCCGTCCGGCGGCCCGCCCTCCCCCTCCTCTCTCTCTCTTGCCATGGCCGACCACGAGATCGTGCCCGATCCCAACGCGGCTCTGGCTGCAGCTCTCGCCGCAGTTCTTCCTGCCGCCGCTCCTCCGAATCCTGCTGCCTCTCTCGCCACCATCAATATCAAAACTCACCTCCCCATCACCCTGGAACTTCACCCGCCCAATTATCGTGCTTGGCGTGAGCTTTTCACCACCCTCCTCGGCAAGTTCGGTGCTGGTCACCACATCGATGGTACGCCGGTGCCTGACCCAGTCACGCCGGTGTGGACGACGACGGATTTCTCTGTCCGATCCCTCCTCTACTCGTCCATCTCTCCGAAGCTGCTGAACAAGGTGATGACGCCCGGCGCAAACGCCCGCACCATCTGGCTGGCAATCGAGGCGCAGTTCCAGAACAACAAGCCGTCGCGGGCACTTGCGTTGGAAGCGGACTTCCGCAATCTCGCGCAAGGCAACCTCTCCTTCTCCGACTACAGCGAGCGCCTCAAGTCGTACGCCGACGGACTCGCTGATCTCGGATTCGCTGTCAACGAGCCGACTCTGGTCCTCACACTCATTCGAGGCCTAAGTCCGACTCTTCGTCACATGGGGACCCTCATCAAATCCCGCGATCCCCTGCCGACGTTCAGCACTGCGTGCTCCATGCTGGAACTTGAGGAGGCGGACCTCAAGACCCCGCAACCCGGCGAACAAACGGCGCTGGTGGTGGCGTCTCAACCGCCGGCGCCCCAGCCGCCCGTTTCTCCGCAGTCCTCCTCTGCGCCGCGGAACACCAACAGGAGCAGGAACAAGAACAACAAAAATCGCAACAGTGCGACCTCCTCCGGCAGGTCTGGCACGCCCAGCGGTTTCGGCGGCTTCGGCGGCTTCCGTCCGTTCCTGAACCCCTACACCGGCACCTTCCAGATGTGGCCAATGCCGCCCGCCCAGGGCGTGCTTGGTCCACGTCCCGGCGTTCCGCATCAGGCCATGTTCGCTGGCGCCCCTCACGGATTCCCTCCTGTCGGCGCGCCTGCCGCAGCTGCACCAACGTCCGCCACCAACGCTTGGGATCCCACTGCCCTGATCAACACGCTGAACTCCATGACCCTGCAGCAGCCCGACTGGTTCATGGATTCCGGCGCGTCCTCTCATCTCTCCAACAATCAGGGTATTCTCTCTTCTACTTCTCCTTCCCACACACCCACAAATATTCTTGTCGGCAACGGCTCTTCCATTCCCATCACCGCTCGTGGTAGTTTTGTTTTTCCATTCCCTACCCGGCAATTTTCTTTGTCCAACGTTTTAGTTTCCCCTCAATTAGTCACTAATCTTATTTCCGTGCGCAAGTTTACCATTGACAACCTTGTGTCTGTGGAATTTGACCCGTTTGGTTTGTCTGTGAAGGATCTGAAAACTAAGGCGCTGCTCTATCGGTGCAATAGCTCCGGCGATTTGTACCCTTTCTTCACGACACCCACCTCCACTCGTGCTGTGTTGCTGGCTCTTGCAGAAGACATTTGGCATCGTCGCCTCGGCCATCCTAGCGCCAAAGTTCTCTCTCAATTGAAGTCAGCCAACGCCATCTCTGTCGCCCCAAATAAACCACCTGCCACTCCTTGTCATGAGTGTCAGTTAGGAAAACATTTTCGTTTGCCGTTTGCTCCATCTTTAACGCGCACTCAGCGCCCTTTTGAGATTATTCACTGTGATTTGTGGACTTCTCCGGTTCCCAGTGTGGCTGGCAATAAATATTATTTGGTGTGTTTAGATGATTTCACTCATTATCTCTGGACATTTCCCTTGAAACTGAAATCTGACACTTTTTCCACTATTCGTGATTTTCACACCTACGTGTTAACACATTTTCAGTGCCGTATCAGTTTCGTCCAATGCGATAATGGTCGTGAATTTGATAACCACGCTGCTCGCTCTTTTTTTCTTTCCCAGGGAATTCGGTTCCGGCTCTCTTGCCCGCACACTTCACCACAAAATGGAAAAGCTGAGCGTGTCATCCGCTCAATCAACAATATTCTTCGAACATTGTTGATTCAAGCCGGTCTTCCTCCCGTCTTCTGGGTCGATGCCTTACACACCGCCACCCACCTCTTTAACCTCCACCCCACAAAAGTCCTCAAAAATCTCACCCCTCACCAAGCTTTGTTCGGCTCCAAGCCGTCCTACTCCCACCTCCGGGCTTTTGGATGTCGTTGCTATCCCAACCTATCGGCTACCACTCCTCACAAACTTGCGCCACGGTCCACAGAGTGCATCTTTCTCGGCTACCCCTCCGATCACAAGGGCTACCGTTGTCTTGATCTCAAGTCTAACAAAGTTATCACATCCCGGCATGTCGTGTTCGATGAGCTCACATTCCCTTATGCAGCTCATCCTAGCACCCCTGCTTCTTCGTATTCGTTTTTGGATGACTTTGCAGATGATGATACGGTGCTCCCTGGTGCCCCTGCGCCTCTGCCCGGCGTGCTCGGCTCACTGCCGACAGGAGGCCCTGCCCCATCGCCTGGCACACCTGGATCCATGGCGCCGCACGGGCCTGCCCCGTCGCCTGACGTACCCGAACCGGCGCCATCCTCGTCGCAGGCTGCTGGGCCAGCCCCAACGCACGGCGCGTCCGGTTCGCGGTCATCGTCGCACGCCACGTGCGGCCCCGCCACGCACGGTTCTGCTGCTGCGGGCACCTCTTCATCGGCGCCGAACGACTACAGCACCAGGCCGCCTATAACGGCTGTCTATACTCGCCGTTCACGTCCTGTGGAAGCGCCAGCATCACCAGCTTCTCAGCAGGCCTCACGTGCATCTGTTCCTGCGCCGATTCCCGCCTCTCAGCGGTCTTCAGAAGCTCAGAAAGTGCCCATTCCACCTATTTCCAATGACCATCCAATGGTTACTCGGGCCAAGAGTGGGTTCCGCACTCCAGCCACTTTTCAGGTTGCCGGACCATCGCCCATTCCAACATCCTACAAGCAAGCTTTGGCTGATCCTAATTGGAAGAATGCAATGGTTGAAGAGTTCAATGCTCTCACGGCTAACAGGACTTGGGATTTAGTGCCTGCCCCACCCAATGCCAACATTGTTACTGGGAAGTGGATTTATCGGCAAAAGCTTAAGTCTGATGGGTCACTGGATCGTTATAAAGCCCGTTGGGTGCTTCGTGGCTTCTCTCAGCAACCAGGTGTTGATTTTGAAGAGACCTTTAGTCCGGTGGTGAAACCTGCTACGATTCGCACTGTTCTTTCTCTGGCAATCAGTAGCAACTGGTCTATTCATCAATTGGATGTAAAGAATGCCTTCTTAAATGGCACTCTGGAAGAAACAGTTTACTCTCAGCAGCCATCCGGGTTCATTGATCCAGCCTTTCCAAAACATGTTTGCAAGTTGAACAAGTCACTATATGGACTTAAACAAGCCCCACGCGCTTGGTATACTCGCTTCCAGTCCTTCATCCTCTCTATTGGATTTTGCAGTTCCAGATGTGACACCTCTTTGTTCATCCGCAAGTCTGGCAATGACATTGCGTATTTGCTACTGTATGTGGACGACATCATTCTGACGGCATCCTCCTCGGCACTGCTTCAGCAGATCATTGCCTCACTTCACCAGGAATTTGCTATGTCCGATCTTGGTGAACTTCATTATTTCCTTGGCGTTACTGCATCCAAGAATACCTCTGGTTTACTGTTGACTCAAGATAAGTATGCCTTGGAGCTTCTTACCCGTGCAAAGATGCAGCACTGCAACCCCTGTGCCACTCCCATTGAAGTGAGCCCCAAGCTATCTGCAGAGGCAGGCCCTCCAGTCGCCGACGCGTCTCTCTATCGCAGTCTAGCTGGTGGTCTTCAGTACCTTACTCTTACACGGCCCGACATCGCTCACGCCGTCCAACAAATCTGCCTGCATATGCATGATCCAAGGGAGGAACACTTCTCTCTTCTGAAGCGCATCCTTCGCTACATCAAAGGCACTATCAAGTATGGTCTTCAGATCACTCGCAGCTCCTCTCATGATCTGCTCCTTTACTCCGATGCGGACTGGGCGGGCTGCCCCGATACTAGGCGCTCTACCTCTGGCTTCTGTGCCTTTATTGGCGATAATCTGGTGTCCTGGTCTTCCAAACGGCAACAGACAGTCTCTCGTTCGAGCGCTGAAGCTGAATATCGCGGCGTTGCTAATGCTGTGGCCGAAGCATGTTGGCTCCGCCAGCTTCTTGCTGAACTTCATCGTCCGTTGTCTAAGGCTACGGTGGTCTACTGTGACAACATTAGTGCTGTCTACCTCTCCACCAACCCGGTTCAACATCAGCGCACCAAGCACGTGGAAATTGATTTGCACTTTGTGCGTGATCGTGTTGCACTCGGGAAGTTCATGTTCTACATGTTCCAACAACACTTCAATATGCGGACATCTTCACAAAAGGACTGCCTACTGCTGTCTTCCAGTCTTTCCGATCCAGCCTCAACGTCCGATCCTCTCCCGGTTGATGCTGCGGGGGGCTGTTGGAATATTATTTCACATGTATGGTAGGCCTGTATAGCAGGCTATTATTGGTGTCTATCACCTCCTGTAATTCAGCCCATTGGCTTATATATAATGGCGCCCCTGGCTGTTGCCCTGTGTGGCCTTTGCCCCAATCTGCTCTTCCCACTCTAACAGACGGAAACATGAGAAGATGAGAGAATCCAAAGAAACTTCAGCAATCAACATAAAGAACAAAGGGCTCTGATGGAGAGTACTCTTTCTATTGCTATATTAAAAAACTAAATTGCATTCAAGAACCGTTAGGTTGTCCAGCAGTAGGGTAAAGGCACATACTTATCTGATCTTGAACCTCAGGATTAAGCATCTGGCCATATTCTTTTCTTGTGTTGTGAGAAAATCCTGGTAAGGGCAACCAGAGCACCCAAAGAGGCACAAAAGGTGAAGAAAATCATGCATCACTGGATGATAAATACCAAGCTGTAATTTTTAGTGCATACTGGTTTTGTTTGCTTATGAAATAAGTAACGTGCAGAAGAGAAAGCAATACCTTTGAGGTTTAGTGGCTTTATTACAAAACCAAGAATAACAAAAGGAACCATCAATATTGACTCTCCCCAAAAAGCAGCACGCCAGTGCAGAAATTTTCCAATCTGATGAGAACATATTTTTTAGCCCGTCAATGCAAATTGACAGTATAGTTTTGCAAAAATAAGCTCAATAATAAAGAATGAGTACATTCTTTTAATGATACAGAAAAGATAATTTATAGTATCATTTGACTCCCAAAATCAGTATCCATTACACTGCCAGAAACAAAGAACCCATGGAAAGGAAAAGAAATAGAAATTTAATGGGGTATGTAGTGGGCAGAGACGCCAGAGATAAGATTGCAAGGACCAGGTGCTTCATAAAATAATTCTGAAAACACTTGTTACTCATCAAACTAAATAACAAGAAAAAGCAGAGTTTATAATAAGACTTACCAGTCCGCCATAAACATAGCCTAATGCTATCCCAGTTGGTATACACATGTAGAACATACCAAGCCATGCTGTTTTCTGGTAACAATAAGTAGGAAGTCATTGGCTGATAAAAGACATGACGAACTATAAATAACAGTAACCATTAGCAAAAAAATTGTAGCATAGCTTGATGAAAGAATTGTTTGAATTAAACTTATGCACATCTTCCTACCAATAGGTACCAGCCCCCCCCTGGACATTTGTCCTTGTTTCATACAAAAAGCTAAACCTAGAATTACACAATTTCACTATCCAGTGTGGGATTAAACTCCCTGCAGCTAGACACACAGACAACTATTTATTTTGGACATGTGTTCTGCCTATAAAGGTAAGTTTCAAGGTTCAGTCACTTTCAGGCTTTGCGAAAGAATTCGGAAGACCTGGGAGCCTGGTAATCGCAGATTCTGTATGTGGTTGGTGGCACACAGCAGATACTGGACTACAGATCACCAGGCCTGACGTGGTCTCCCTCATCCTGAAATGTGCCCATTATGTGATTAGACTGATGAAAGGCTAAACCTGCTCATCAATTGCGTTTTTGCCTGGCAAGTGTGGCTTTATCTCCTGCGGGAGGTTGGTTTATAATCCTTGTCTCCACAGCCAGATACCACCTCCTTTGAATTGGTGGGCTTCTGACAACAACAGAGTTGATGGCCAGGTCCGTAAAGGCTTAAATCCGATCATTATCCCAGGAGCATTGGCAATCCGGACTCACCTCAACCAGTGTGTTTTCGACGATGTTTCCCACTTTCTGACTGGTGTTGTGCCTCTAGCTTTGAGTTGAGGTTCTGAAGTTTGGGCAGGGCTTGCGGTGTATCTTATCTCCTCAACCCCACCATTGTGGAATCTAATGATTGATTAGGGTCGTTTTTTCATGTTTTATTTTCTGATAGGAGTATGTAATCTCCCTCTTAATTAGAATTGTGCGGGCATTAATCCCCCTCTTATCCTTCTTGATATAATGATATGCAGCTCTCCTACATGCTAAAAATAAAATGGATGTGTACAGTAAGAAATCTCAAGGGCAATAGTGCAACAACAGAACCTGAGCTACTGGTGCATTGTCATCAATGAATGGAGCTGCGAGACTTATAAATGAAGCTTCGCCAACACCAACAAACCTGAGTATCAAAGTTTTGAATAAATGACCACGTGATTAGAAGAGTCGCAATGAATCTTTCTTAAACAGATACTTGATAGCAATAATAAAGCACTTACATGCGGCATATAGTAATTGACCAGAAATCAAATGATACCCCACAACCAGCTGTTGCGATAGTCCACACTAACAAGCCAACACCAATAAGCCTGAAAGGATTATATCTGTAGAGAAGGGAAATAACTGGTCACGAAGAGAAAAAAACTAATACCACTCCAAAAGGTTGTTGATAGGGGGTGAGGGGGGGGGGGGGGGGGGGGGGGCATGAAACATATTACAGCATTCGGCCTCCGTTGCAATGCATACTTGTTACTAGTTTACTATATTTTTAAAATCTGTACTTACTCCCTTCCAAAATGTAGGTTGTTTTGCTTTGACTTTTGACCAAGTTCATAGAAAAGCACACCAACATCTACAACATCAAATTAGTTTCATTAAACCCACCACTCTATGTCTTGATAATGCATTATTTGGCATTGTAGATTTTTTTTGGTAAGCTTTGTCAAAGTTAGAGAAATTTGAGTTAGGAAAAAAAACTAATTAAAGTAGATTTCAATTCCTCCAAATGAAAGGATCCAAACGGTCCCTTAGTGGATTAGGCTATTTGGTTTGGAATCTGACATTCCACAACTATAACTTTCTCCCTTATATGGCTATCTCAAATTCATAGGGTGGGAGATGGAATTTGATTCTATAATCACCATGCTATGTTTCTACTCTACAACTATAATTTTCTCCCTTGTATAGCTAACAATAGTACTCAAATATATTCCATATACAACCATATTAGCTTATCTATACCTAAATTATTAGAATGAATTCAATTCCAAGGATCCAAATGGGGCCTTAGAGTTTTAGTACTTGTTCATTCATTTAAGTAGTACCAGTGTGTTGTGCACGTAATGCTACCAAAGCTGCAGACATTCAGGAATGTTATAAGGTTTAATTAGAATAATAAAGAGAGAGCTAACCTTTTGACAAGGGATGCAAATATCAGTGAAGACACTAACAGTCCAACCATAAATGCTGATGACAACGTGCCATCTTCAAGATTATTAAGATCGAAGTCCCCTCTGTAGAGGCAGGCATGGTAAGACACTAAATAAATGGAAAGAGGTAGTGCTAACATATTGCATCTTAAGGCAGTAGACAGGTGGTGACTTAAGTAATATAAGAAATGACAGGATAGGAGGGGAATCGTTTCATCAGAAGACAATTGCATAAATAACTTTCTGGAGCTGGTGATCCTGGCACTCATATTATTTCATAAACAAGTATATTAAAATCACTTATACCGTATAAAATCCTACACTTTGAGAAAAGAATTCGTGTAGAACTTACTGAATTCCTGAGCCTGAGGTGCAGGTGCCATCAGAACAACTTTTGCGGGTACCATTGACCCCATTACTTGCTATTACTCCTCGATCAACATAGTTCAGCATGTTGATAATACAGAACATGACAAGCAATCTGCATGTGTAGAATAATAATCGACTCAGTACAAATATAATTTGAAGATACAAAAATGCCGAAGTAAACCGTGCTAATACAATCTACATAAAGAAGAATTTGTACTAAAGACTACATAACAGTTGATTGTGGCAATAAGTCAAGTCAACCACCTTCACTCTAAATTGAGATAAGGTGAGCTTGAAAATTGAATAAAATTCAGTGGCATCCTGAGCATATGATTTACTTGCATCCTGAGCATATGATTTACTTAATTACTAAAGAATCAACTGAGAGGCAGTGACCATAAAGCAGAACCACATTTTTTCATATCAGATGCTCATATGACCGGAGGACAGGTGGACAACCAAATAACCAACTCACAAGCTTCCATTTCGATAATATTGGAAATCCAAAGCTCGTCCTGCCTCAGCAGAAATAGAAGGTACAGCCTACAGTTGATCAAACCTACTCGCTGAAAAAGGACCCTTCCAATTTCAATGCGCAGTAAACCAAATTTAACCTATCTGGCTATCTCGCTGAAAAGGGTTGCCAGCTGTTGGCTAATAAAACAAAGTGCATCGAGCCAACACTGAATTGAAAACGCATATCCATACCACCAAAGCGAGCAAACGAGGAGAAACGTAGAAATTCGAAAACTCCAAGTCACGAATGGAACAACCAGAGCGACAAGCAAGTTCCAAATTAACTAATGGAACACACCGCACCCAATGATTTGTTGCTCCAATTCGAACTACTAAACTGCTACCTCCGCTGGCCTGCTCAGATCCCACCGCAACTTGAACATCGCCAGAAGCTCAAAAGTTAGAAACATAATCCCGAGCAGGTGCCAAGCAACCCAACAGCAGCTCGCATGAGAGCTAAAGCACAACACGTCGAATTGGAGCTCGGAGATCCCAAGTTTCTCAGACGAAGCAAACTAAATCTCAGTACGACCAATTAGAGCTCCAGAGAAGCAAAATTCCTCAGAACAAGCAAGCAACCAAATTGCCCAAACCCAAGGTCAACACAGGCCCAGAGCTCCTCGAACCAGATGCAACGAAAACAGATCAAGCCTACCACAACTGAGTCTACGACGACGGTACTCAATCAAGCTCTGCTACGGGTTGGGTTACCTCTTAGGTGTGAACCAGGAAGGCTTGTCCCCGGCTCCGTCGCCGCCCCGGTCGCTGGTGCTCGCGTCCAGGCCCGTCTCGACGTCCCGCACTACGGTGAGCGCCATGGCCTGCACACCTGCTGCTGCTGCTGCTGCCGCCGCCGCCTCCTGCTTAGGCGCCTCCGGCCCCGTCACCGGCTCCTGCTTGGCCTCCGCCGCCGGAGTCGCCGCAGCGGGAGGAGGGAGGGAATCGGAGTCGGAGTCGGAGGCGGAGTCGACGGGGGAACCCGCGACTAGAACCACGACCCTGGCGTCGTCGTCGCTCGCGTCCTGGACTGCGGCGACGGGTGATCCGCCCATAAAAATTATGGGCTGATTTTGACTTGGGGGTATCGGTTACCGAATCCCGTGCACGGTGTCAGTATCCCCGCGAAATATATCATGGGTCCAAACGGAACGGATAATGCGTCGCGCGGGCGGGGTTTGTTTTTGGTTTGCTTCGTCTTTATAGCGGAGGGTCAGCGGCGGGGAGCTGAGCTGAATATTCGGTGGATATTGATACGGGGATGGGGAAGAAGAGGCCGCGGTGGTTTCGGCCGGGAGGGGAAGGCGACGCACGCGGCCGTGGGGCTGCTGGGGGAAGGGGACGAAGGCGGGCTACGGGAGCACGAATGCTGGGTGTTGGCTGCCGGCTGGTAGGAGATTCCTTCCTCTCTCCCGAGCTTGGCTTCGCAGTTCGCACGCTGCCCTCCGGCCTCCGGCGGCGTGGTGATGGCGACGAGGGAGACAGGCTCTAGTGGACGTGCGGGGCACGCGGCACGTGGACCAGGCTCATGGACCGGCCCCTTATCTTACTACTTGGACGCTTTTTAAATGCACGATTATAGCTGGTAGCTGAAGTACTCCGTAGTTGCAAACCCATTTAAAACTGCGGCCTCCGATCTGCTCCATGAGAGAATGCAAAATGCACGTTCTATTTTATTTTTAAAAACCTATATATTGTATATATGATTCAGAATTACATTGCTCAGTAAAATAAATCCTACTCCAAGATGGATTATTACCAAAAAAATCACACAAAAAACTAATTTATTTTAAAACGAAAAGTAGAAGATGTTAAAAAATTTCGCCTTTCAAAGACCACAGGTTTCATTCTATGTAATGTAAAAAATGTGACAGGCTGTGACACCGTTGCATCGCGATCGAGTAGCGGTATTCCGCACCAGGTGCAATGATTGTGAATTGGACTGTCATCTTCTGTGTTTTACAGGTTTTTACTGCCCCCGTCTTGAGCTTGTGTTTTGGAAGTACTCCTATTTAGCGCGGCGTGTGGGCCAGGCCGCCTTGTTCACAGTGCAGTGTAGTGCAGGAGGGGACACGCTGCTTGCGGCAACGTCCCTTGCTTTTTCTTTCTTTTCCGGGTATATTTTTTTATTTATTTATTATTACCTGCGACCTTGGACCAACGACAGGGGAGATCTGTTCAGCGAGCTTGTTTAGCTCCCAACAAGAAGCCATGCTCTTGGCCCCCTATCCTACAATTATTCCCAATCATCCCTCGAGGCATCAATCAGTATCTTCCTTATGTCTCGTGCTGTCAACAGTAGCAAACCGTCCCTTTCTCCTTGTCTTCCAAATCCCAATAATTCGAGCTATTGCTCCACCAACACCAACCCTCCACCGTTCTCAAGTGTGCGTGTGAACACAGTTCCGGCAACCCAACAAAGCAATTCGAAGCTGCTACGCCGCTGAACAGTTCCGCTCCGTGCCGTTCGGGCCCGTGCCTTGCAATGGCCGCTCGATCTGTGAGCCGTCACCGTCTAATTTTGTGTTCAGTTTAAAGTTTGAAAGGCGTGCCAAGCTTTAAACTGATTTTTCCCAGTGCGTCGCGAGAGAGACCGTGAGAGTGTTTGCTTTAGCTCACAAATGATCACTGCACGAGAGACATACTCCTACGTGCTTTGGGCACGGAAAAGTGTTGCTGCTCTACAAAACATGCGCTGCGCTCTACCCGTCACGGAATGGCCGCCGACGGCGACGTAGAATTGTAGCGGCAGCAGCTGAGCTCCGGGACCAAGAGTCACGCCTAAGTTATCTACAGGCTACCTGTTATGCTGTTGTTACCGGCCCGTTTGTTCTGTCTTCCACTCCACTTCACCATATATGCACGGCGTGCCCCGTGTGCTTTGCTAACCTAACTCGCTCAGGGATTTGAGATGGTCCAAATGCATCTTTGGTTGACACCGAAGTGCACTACACTGCACCCTTCGTTTCGTCAAAAGAAAAAGGGAATACGCGACCCATGCGTGCATGATGAACCGTGCGCTTTTTTTGTGTACATGCATGCATATGCATCCACTATAAAAATGGTTTATACGAGACAGTTGGCAACATTGTCCGTCTCTAGAAATTTTTTTCAGAAAAAAATATTAGCAAATTTATTTTTAGTCACATGGGAAGACCACCATAGAAGTACTAGTACCAGTGCACCACACATGTATACCCCTTTCTACCACTCCACCACACCATCCTTTGTGATAATACTGGATATTGTCGATTTGTATTGACTTTTATAAATCTTGTATTGAATGTTTTCACTACTAAATGATTTTAAATGAAAAAAAAATTGAACTATAGAGTTTTAGTTCGCATCGAACTTGTAGGGTGCCTCTCCATCTAGGCTCATTTAAAAAAAAACCTAAGATCTTAAAATGTAATTTAGGAACTAAATGATTTTAAATAAAAAAAAGTTATTATCTGTAAGATTGTAAGCATGTCCTGTTCTACAACTTCGATACAATTTTTGTCTTCTAACTTTATGAAAAAAGTATATGATTTTTGTGTTGCGCCTATTTTTAAATGTGAATACATTGCTAACTGATCTAGAAATCTTAAACTTTGATTTCAAAAGCATCCTCTATTTTCAAAGATTGATGATTTCTACAGACGATTGGTGTTGTCAACAACCTCTGAAAATAGAGGGTACTTTTAGAAATTGAATTCTAGAGATGAGTTGTTTAAAATATTTCGAGAGATGGTTTTTTATAGAGCTGCATTTGTAATATAGAGCACCTATGAGCTGTTGTCTCGTTTTCTCTCCCATATCACCTCTTTCACAAGGAAGAGCTTTATGTAGCTATTAACATATTATAAGGCTAACAACATTATGGGGGCTTTATATGCATCTAGAAGATCTAGTCTAGACATCTAAGCGCCACACATGGCGGCCAACACTGAGAGCAAAAGACGCTTTAGCTAGATTATATGAGCTTTCGATATACTGTTTTTGCTTTCCTTCGTGGCAGAAGCTTGAGTGCTTGACCTGAGCGTTCCAGGCTTATTGGGCCTTTTTTCTAGTTTCTGGGATATAGAACATGTTTGTTTGATGTTGGCCCATGATAACTCTAGCCTGGTGAGCCTGATGGGCTGTGCATTCATCTTATTCGAACAAAAAGAATTTGAAAAACAAAATCATCAAAAATTACAAAGCTCATAGATCTCACGAATTAATCACAAGACCAAATTCATACGACCACAAATCAATCACAAAGTAGAAGAACTCGTTACGGGGTAAGCCATAGGTTCCTATCTTTTGGTTAATCTTCTCTCACTTAATTTAAACTCACTTTGACACTTCTCGCTCATACTCATGTTCCTTCGGCCTTCGGCCCTTGGTTAATCATCTCTCACTTAGTTTATAATTGCATTTTTGTTCTGGCATAGCACTACTCATGTCGTGAACTTGTGGCTTGGCCAACCAAGCTTAAGCTCATATGTGTCGTGATTTGTACGCAAATGTGTACCTATTCTTCTATCATTTTTAGAGGTGTTTAGCAGAGCTCCACACAGCTCTATATTTTGAAAAATAGTTTTGATCCTAGTTTTTCAAGCAAATGCCCAACTCCGCGAACTCCAGTGTCAAAACGTGGATCTAGCTCCAAGATCCACAAAATTCACAAAGAACCTCAAGAGGTACTCTAAAACCATTTTATAGAGTCAGTACGTGAAAAGTTACCCACCAATGCCATTGATTAGTGAAAATGAATTGCTCATTTCTTTCTCCTTCGACTATTTTTCAATTGTCATCTTGACTATTCTGCCCTGCACCGTTTGACCCCAGCCATGGTCGTGCTGCCCCACCTCAGTATGTGCCCTGGCCGCACCACACATGGCCGCTACTGGTGGTGCTTGACCCTCTGTTGCGCCGCGCCTGGCCTTGACGGCCCTGCTGCCGGCCACTCTCGGTCACGACCACATCGCATATGCCTCGCGCAAGCTCCGCTGCCGGCCGCGGGAACCCAAGACCCAGGGCCCAGGTCTAGACCTCCCTCGATCCCCCACGAGCGGCGGAAGCAGCAGCGACATTCATGAGGAAAGGAAAGGGGAGAGAAAGAGATGAAGAAAGTGGGTCGACCTGTCTAAACCTAATTGGCCTGTCGTGTCAACCCGCCTGACGTGACAAGGTCTGTCTCGTCCGAGTAAGTGGTGCGACAGGGTTAACATACCGGTTTGTATAACGTATTGATGTATGTATTTCATGTATATCTAGTAGTATATAATATGCATATTAAGTATTTTGTGTAAACTTTAAGTATGGAGACCGCCAAAGCTTGTAAATAACTAGCTGCCTTCGTTCATGCTCCAAAGCCGATATCTAGTTTCGTCACCTACCACCACAGCTCCAATCAACCGCATCCAACTCCTGGTCATGTCATACCCGTGGCCACAGGTAATATCAACCCCGATGGAGTGAGCAATTATATTATATTATTATAGGGATAAGTGATAATCCGACTAAGGAGATTTTCGGAGGAAAGTTTGCTCTCTCTTCAAGTTAGACTATCTCCAATAACCATAACTTAAAATATAAAGTCTTCATGTTAGACTATCTTCAACAATTATAACCCAAAATACAACAACCATTTGTTCTTTGGTTAGCGCTATGCACAAAAAGTTTAATATACAGTTTTAGTCTTCTCCAACAATACGATTCAAAAGACAACTATTTCTTCAATTGAGTTTTTAGGAGATAGGATACTTAGATTTAGATTATGTTTTCCCTATAATCCAAAATGGGTTCTCTGAATTGATTCTCTGTGGGAGGCTGTAGATATCCTGTTGGAGACCCATTTTGGGTTTGATGTCTTGTTTAGTTCCAAAATTATTTAGAATTTTGATACTGTAACACTTTCATTTATATTTGGTAATTATTATTCAACCATGCAGTAACTAGGCTCAAAAAAATATGTCTCACAAATTACAGATAAACTATGTAATTAGTTATTTTTATCTATAATTAATACTGCTTATATATATCTAAAGATTCGATGTGACGTGAAATCTTGTAAAATTTTAGAATTAGAGAAAACTCAAAGACCGGGCAATGGGTGTCGTTATTGCTGGAGACAGTCAATCCTATTTCTTTGTAGAGATGACAAGGACGGATCCTCTAGCTTGCATTGGCCCATGGGCTCTGTCTGGGACACTGGGTAGTGGGTGACACATTCGCCCATTATTGAAGACAGTATATTTGATAGTCCTCGTGGACAGCTCAGTAGGAGGCGAAGCCTCATCCGATCCGCGCACGCAGCCTAGCGGGGAACAATCCCACCGGCCACCGCCCGCCGCTCAATCACCATGCCGCCTCCCGCCACCACGTACACCAAGTACGAGACCCGCCGCCGAGACCCGGACCCCCGCGCGGCCGTGCTCCTTGTGATCGACGTGCAGGGCCACTTCGCGTCGCTGGCCGCCCGATCATGCCGGCCCTCGCGACCACCGTCGCGCTGTGCCGCGCGGCGGGCGTGCCCGTCGTGTACACCCGCCACGTCGACGCGGCCCCGTGCCGCCGGCCCCCGCTCGGCGAGTGGTGGCCCGGCGACCGCATCGACGCCGGTACGCTGGCCGCCGAGCTGCTCTCCGGGTGCGGCCGCGCCGAGGGGGATCTCGTGGTGGAGAAGAGCACGTACAGCGCCTTCGCCGCGGGCACGGGGTTGGAGGAGACGCTGCGGCGGATGGGCGCCGAGGAGGTGATCGTGGCGGGCGTCATGACCAACCTATGTTGCGAGACCACCGCACGAGACGCCTTCGTGAGGGGGTTCCGCGTGTTCTTCTCCGCCGACGCCACGGCCACGGTCACCCAGGACCTGCAGGAAGCCACGCTCGCCAACTTGGCGTATGGTTTCGCATACATCGTCGACTGCGAGCGCCTTGAGGTGGCGCTGGGGAAGGCGGCCAAGTGAGTTACGTGTGACGTTGAGATCCCGATGCTCTGTAGTTTGTTCATATCTCATTTTGTAACGAAACTTTACTTAGATATCTGATGCAGTGCTGTTGTTTTGTCACATGGAGTAATGGGAGTTGCAACATCTCTAGTTCCAGGGGTAATATCTAGGCTAATGCAACCTGCTTGTATGTGTTGTGTCATCTCTCCTATCAGTTTTGTTGTCAATGAAGGCTTATTATCCGTTCAGATTTTTAACAGGTTATTGCGTCAAACCGTGCTTGTCAATAAACCTGTATTTACTCTACCGTGACAACTGCGTATAATAATATTCTAGTACCTCAACTAGAGGTGGAAATGTTGCCGCGACGCGTCATGACTCATGCGTGCTTGATTGGCGCACCGTTCTCTTTCTTTGAGAGAAGCTCGGCATGAGTATAAATCACTATATTGAAAAGAAGATAATATTAGAATACAGTTTAAGTCTTTGACTAAATTTACCATCTGCGCCGAAATGGACCTTGGGCGCCAACGTGCTTGGCAAGGTGGGACTCTGGGAGGAAAGTATCCAGGCAGGCATTTCGATCATACTAACGGCAACTGTGCTATCGTACTTACGGTTTACTATACATAGTAGTATACTACTGGTACTTGCTCTTGTGTTCTCAAATCTCAAGTCTCAACAATGTTTGTTCAGGAGATTCAAAGCGTTTAAGCATCGTCGGAGCCCCAAGGAGCTGGAGGCGAAATTCGGTGAGGACAGGCCCAAGAGACCAAGGAAGAAGCGCAAGCACGCGGTGCCGGGCTGCCAGAGAACGAGCAGGAAGCCATGAACAGGCCCAGCGCCAGAAGCGGCCCGCAGCAGGATCTCGCAGGAACAACAGGCCCAAGGAAGAGACTGACTCGTCGAGGAGAAAGGACATCGACCTGAATGCTTTATTCTGCGAGGGAAGTAGCTGGAAAGGTGCCGTTATCTCATTGAGGCTAGGACTATCAGAAAGCGAGTTTGATGGAAATCCTCATCTTCTTGGTACTCCGTTCCAAATTATAAATTTTTGAAATGTCAAAGCAGCTTAAGATTATTTGTATAACTTTTATGGGAAAAAAGTTTCTCATCATCCACCACACTTAGAGCTGGCTTGCCACAGCTCAGCTTTACTTAGTAAAGTTATTTTTTAGAAAATAGAAAATAACTTTATGAAAACTTTTTAGGTCAAACTGAACTGTTTTGAAATAAATATTTGGCAAAATAATTTCACCAATAACTTTATGCATAGATGAGAGAGAGAAAGAGAGTTAAGATAAGCTACTTTTTGTCTTTTTAAAAAGATGAGAAAAATAACTTCACCCATGAAACTGTTTGAAAAAAAAAATCATAAGAGCCGTACCCTACATATTCTTAGTCAATGAAGTTGGTGTCCCTTATTCTGACTTTTAACCCTCCTCATCAACCATCATCCTCAAATTGCAATGTTATCGTCCTCACTGACCATTAACCATTACTGCCAACAACATAGGCTCCCTTAAGAGCCTCACACAAGTAACCCTACTACTCTAATCCCTTGAGAGCTTCAAACTTAGACAAGGCGCTAACAAGAGACATGTTAGATGGTAGCCTAGAAGATGCTCTTTTTAGACAAATTCATTTTATGATTGCTACCAACTTTGTGTCTTGTTCTATCTCTATTCGTCCTAGATCCTATAATAGGGTGGCTGATTGCATGGCCAACCATGGTGTAGCAGCTTTTCCTGATGGAGGGTTTGTATTCTGGTGCTCGGCACCAAGCTTTGTAACTGAATTGGTCTCCGACGACATGCCTGGAGCTTGTGGTCTATAAAGCTTTCTGAGTTTAAAAAAAAGTTTTGAACTCAAACTCTTACAGATAATGTGTCTGATGGATCATCTCATATTTTATATGAAGCAACAAGTCATATTTAGTGACATATCTGTATCTTGCATGATTTATACTTAATTATATATGCTCGTTAAGTATGATCTTTCTGTGGATCCACACTATATATTTCTCAAAGTAACAAAAAATGTAAGGAGTGAGGATGACTCCGACTAAACCCTAAACCCATGAGAATTTAACTGGATTCACGCTAAACAAAAGGCTCAAAATGATCAAAACCATACAGCAATCCCGCTCAGAATTCGAAACATATTAGTCACATGATAGAACCATGAAGATACAAAAAAAAACATATATGTACACAATTAAATTACTCTGACATGCAGTTAGTAGGAATCAAACTTTGAATGTTGCCAAAGAAAAAAAAATGTGGCACGTCTCTGCAGTTGGCAAATTCATTTCTTAACTGCCCCCCACTACGGCACTACTAAAAATGAAACATTTACTGCCAACCCCCTCACCTCCACTTTATTCCCTGTCCTCCTCCTCTGTTTTTAAACCGCCCTTCCCTCTCCGCCTCACCACGCACGGCTCTCCCCTGTCCCCTCACGCGCAGTGCAGGACTGCAGCTGGCCACGCCCCCACACGCCGCGCCTACGCACAGTGAGTGACGACCATGGCTGTGGTGGCTATGGCCACGGCATTGCTCGTGCTCGCGCTGGCAACGGCGTCGGCAGCGGCGAGCGGCGCGCCCTGGAGGAGCAGGAGCAGGAGCCCGAGGCCGGAGGCCGACCTGGTGACCGGGCTGCCCGGGCAGCCGGCGGTCGGGTTCAGCCATTACGCCGGCTACGTCGACGTCGGCGGCGGCAAGGCGCTCTTCTACTGGTTCTTCGAGGCGGAGCGGGAGCCGGACAAGAAGCCGCTCTTGCTCTGGCTCAACGGAGGTACGGACGACTTCACTAGGGTTGTTTCATTCTCGTAGCTCTGCAGGTCCGTGACTGCCGTCGATTATTTCTTATGTTTGTTCTTCAAGACCATTTTTTACATAGCGGCACTTGAAACAAATGCCTCTTTGTTTACGGATTTTGCCTATATTTCGTTGCATGCTCTTTTATCTACCTCCAGTTTGCAACGTATTAGTGCCTCTTTTATCGACATAGCTATTGCCAAATATGGCGGCAGATGGAACGAATCCTAGTGAAAATGGTGGCGAGGAATCGATATTACCATTGCGCTCGCAATATTTAGTGCCTCTTTGTTCTTTCCACCCACAAAAAATGCGTCGGCAAGTCGGAAAGCACAGGCCCTGGCCCGTGTGGTCACAGTGCTGCTGCAACTGAAGAACGATGCTTTCCGGCAGCAAAAGCTCCCCAAAGTAGACGAGGGTGAGAGCATGCCTTCTCAGATCTTACAGCAGTTGAGCAGAGCCAAGTCCGTCCTTCCCTCCCGGCGCAGGAAAAAGACGCTGCGAAAGGGCAAAAGAAGGCTCGAGGCCGGCGTACAAGCGGGGGCAGACCCTGAGCCGCTGGTCCCGGAAGAGAAAGGCCGCTCCGGCCGGCCGGCGACAGGGACAAAGCTGGAGTGTGCGATGCAGTTTCTCGCCCTGCACTGCACTGCACTGCAGCACCGGTGACACTGTTAACGACCAGACGGCCAGTTCTTTCTCTTTCGTTTGTCCTTTACCATTCCTTCACATGGCTCTAGAGAGGCCAATGGGAGGACGATACAGTAAAGATAAAGAGAGGTTATGAGCAGTAATCCTAGCCTAGATTATGTAATGCACATGGGCGCGATTACCAGAGTAATGTGGCATGTGTTCGTTTGAAACCAAACTAGAGAATCCAAGTGATGTGGTCAGAGAGGAGCAAGTACTCTTTTATCATAACGCTTCACGCGTATCAGTATCAGCATCAGTCAGAGTTGCTTGTATTGTAGTAGTATCTTCAGACTTCGGTGATTTCTTTTTTCTTGTTTGGGCTAGAGGATATGAAGAGCATTGTTATGTTAAATCGCTTTAAAATTTCAAAACTTTATAAAATTTTCTGTTACATTAAATCTTTAGATGCATACATAAAGTATTAAATATAGATAAAAAATAGTTAATTATATAATTTATTTGTAATTTGCACTGAAAAAATAGCACGCTATAGCGCGCTAATAGCGTCCAGACAACGCTCATTAGCGCGCTATAGCGCCAAATAAGCGCCAAATAGCACGCTAATAGCGCCGCTATAGCGTTTTAGCCAAACTTCAGCTAATTTCTATAGTCCGCCATTTAAAACCATGGTAATTTATGAGATAAATCTTTTAAATCTAGTTATTTCATAATTGAATAATAATTACAAAATAGAAACGAAACGTAACATTACTTCACAGACGTTAAGATTTTAGATCTAAACGAGGCCTTAGCGAAAGATATTTAGGTCTATGCTCGTTCCAGCTTTTCTTACGAATACACTATTCAAACACTATTTATATGAGTCATTTTCATCTCATTTTTTTTCTTACAGAGCCATTAAAAGTAAAAAAAAATAGTTTTTTTTAGTTTTAACTGTTCTTATCGGTTCTATGAGATGAGAGAAAAAAGGAGAAATAAATCTCTTTTATGAACAGAGAAAAAAAAGAGATAAAAATGATTTATATTAATAATGTATGAATAGTGAATATTTTCTCCATCCTCGAAAAAATCAATTCCTAGAATTTCTAGAATCTGTGTCCGTCAAATTTTTTTTAACTTTGATTAATTTTATAATGTAACAACATCTATAACTTAAAATGAGTATGATGTAAAAATATGTTCTTAGACAAATCCAATGATACTAGTTTGATATCGTAACTTTTAATATTTATTTTATAAATTTAGTTAAAGTTCAAAAAATTTGACCCGACAATCCCAGAAATCCATTCGACGACGGAGGGTGAATCTTCCGTTGCTAGCGGAGGAAAGGTAGAAGGAATTATTATTTAATTACATGGAAGTACGAGTCTTTGACGCTTTGACCATCAGGGAAGGGCTGGCCTTTCTGCTTGGCACATCATCCTGCTCTCCACTCTGTCCTTACCTTTGCATTTCTTTTTCTCTCTGCCCCCAGCAAGCGAGCCCTCGTTTTTTTTTTTTGATACTGCTACTCGATATAGACAGTGCTCAGAAAGCCTACGCATACTGGTAGGAGTAGCCTGTTAACAATTCCCATAGGCCATCTGAGAACTGCAGTAGTAGGGCTAGTAGCGGCCAATGCAGAACGGATAAGGCTGCCGGGTTGCAGAGCACTCGATCTAAACTTACTGTAGCAGGGCGTGTGATCGAAAATTCCTGTGTCTGTGTGCCTACTGCTGACGACCGTTTTGAAGTGGATGCCATCCCTCTACGGCTCTAGTACCACTGTATATACAGTACGCGACTTGTCTCCACACGAAGTAGAGCCAGCCATGAGTCTAACGGTACGGAGTATTAGAGGGATGGCTCCATGTCTGCCGACAACTGACGGAGCCGTTTTGCAGGACCTGGGTGCTCGTCTGTGGCCTACGGAGCTGCCCAGGAGCTGGGCCCGTTCCTGGTCAGGAGCTACGGCACGAACCTCACGCGCAACGCCTACGCATGGAACAAAGGCAAGCAGCAGTTCAACCAACCAAAGCACATCATTTTATATACTCTCTGATGAAACTCTGGATTGGCAATTTGGAAATGGGGATTACATTTCAGCCGCGAACCTGCTGTTCCTGGAAGCGCCGGTGGGTGTGGGGTTCTCGTACACGAACCGGACGTCGGACCTGCGGCGGCTGGGCGACCGCGTCACGGCGCAGGACTCGTACAGCTTCCTCCTCGGCTGGCTCGACAAGTTCCCCGAGTTCAAGCGCCGCGACTTCTACATCGCCGGAGAGAGCTACGCCGGTAATTAATCAGCTTTCTCTTCTTCATACTACTTGTACGTCCCATTGCAAACCTCGATCTGTTTTCATAAGCCATTGATCGATACACGTGCTTACGTACCCGCTTCTGTATTGTAGGGCACTACGTCCCACAGCTCGCGGAACTCATCTACGAAGGGAACAAAGGCGCGGCGGGCAGGGACAGAGCCATCAGCATCAAAGGCTTCATGGTAAGCATAAGCATGCATGCCTCTCACAACACATCGGTGTAGTCGCTTGCCAAGTTGCCATCATGCCAGTAGGATTTGCTTGCTTAGTTGGTTCCAGGCATGCAGCCAGCTTTGACGCAGCAAATCAGGCATTAGCTAGTGTTCTAGAAAGATAATAAAGCGCACAAGTAAAGGAAAAGAGAGTGAGATGAGCCAGTGCTGCGCCGTAGTAAAAGTAGATGATGCGAAAGATGAGGGACATAAGCGTGCATGAGGATATACCACTTTACTTTAGTATTTACTGTAGTTTTTTATATAAGCATCCAGTAACCAACACGGTAAAAGGCGCGGTTTGTGGCAAGCCCCTTTTACCTGGGTCGTGGCAGTAACAGCTTCACGCATGCTGCATTGCATTGTATCGCATGGGCTCTGCGAAAAGCAGAACCACCTCCAACGCTACCTGCAACTGCGAAGGTTTTTCCACATATGCATGCTGACGGGAAAAAAAAAGAAAAAGAAAAATTGCTGACGTGCCGGGCGGGCAACACGACACTTGCAGATCGGGAACGCGGTGCTGAACGACGCGACGGACCAGCTGGGCATGGTGGAGTACGCGTGGAGCCACGCCATCATCTCGGACGAGCTCTACTCGGCGGTGCGCCGGGAGTGCGACTCCTTCAAGGAGGAGGCCGACGGGGGGCGCCCCGGCAAGGGCTGCTCCCCGGCGCTCCGCGCCTTCCTGGACGCCTACGACGACATCGACATCTACAGCATCTACACGCCGACGTGCCTGCTGCTGAGCAACGTCTCCGCTGCTAGCGCCACGCCGCGGCAGCGGCGGAGGCCGGCGGCGAGGCTCGTCGCGGCGCCGCGCCTCCTCTCCAAGCATGTACGTATACACACACACGCACACGGGACGCAGCGCGCGCTCTCTCTCTGTCGTCGTCTGAAGGCACGCGACTACGGACTGACTGACTGTTTTTTTTTCCCCTCCTCTCGTCGGCCTGCCGTGACGGGAACGCAACGGGACACTCGCAGGAGGAGTGGCACAGGCTGATGAGGCGTGTGCCGGCCGGATACGACCCGTGCACGGAGGCCTACGTGACCAACTACTTCAACCGCGGCGACGTGCAGCGCGCGCTGCACGCCAACCGGACGGGTCTGCCCTACGCGTACTCGCCCTGCAGGTCAGCACTCCGCAGTTAATTACTCCTGTTTCTCTTCTCTCTGCATATGTATATACTGCCAGCCATGCGTTGCATGGACCCTTGCAGCGCGTGTGCACGTGCACGGTGCGCTCGTCGTCCTCGTCCTCGTCCTCGACCTCGTCCACCCCAATTTACGCTTCCATCTGCCACCGGCCACCGCCGGCTCGTCCCTTCACAGATCTGGGCAACGTACTTGCGTGCGCAGCATTGACTCCTCTGCGTCGTCGCACGGCCCGGTCCCCCGGCTGGGATGAAGCCTGAACACCGTATTTTCCTCTGCTGCGTCAGCTCTGACGGAACGTAACTGCTCGGTCATTTGCGTGTGTTTGTGCTGCTGTGCAGTGAGGTGATAAGGAAATGGAACGACTCGCCGGCCACCGTGCTGCCCATCCTCAAGAAGCTCATGGCCGCGGGGCTGCGCGTCTGGGTTTACAGGTACGGTACTCCACACCACACTAGCTTGTGAGCAAATTTTGTTGTCCCGGCCTGATCGATGATGCTGAGCTGACACCGACGTTGCAGCGGCGACACGGACGGGCGGGTGCCGGTGACGTCGACGCGGTACAGCATCAACACGATGGGGCTGCGCCCGCGCCCGCGGCGGCGGCAGAGGGCGGCGGCCACTTCTCCCGCTCCGGCAGGCGGCGGTGTGGAGTGGGGCGGGTGGCGGGCGTGGTACTACCGGCAGCAGGTGGCCGGGTGGGCGGTGGAGTACGAGGAGGGGCTGACGCTCGTCACGCTGCGCGGCGCGGGCCACCAGGTGCCGCTCTTCGCGCCGGACCGCTCGCTCGCCATGCTCTACCATTTCCTCCGGGGCCAGGCCCTGCCGGCCGCGCGCTCCTCCGGCTAGATGGCGTTCTGTTTGGCTGGCTAGCAGCGACTGGGCACGTACGTCTAGGTAATGCGGTGGGCGTTGTGTCGATGTACCACTGCAAATCTGTACCGACAAAACGGGGAAAATCAAATCAATCCAATGGAGAAACTGATGATGCAAGGTTCCATGAAGCTATTCGTGTAGCATAATCAACCCCCAAAAAAGGTCCTTCATGGGTGCTAACTGCTTAGTGGTTTAAACCGCAGAGAAGGGTAGTGCACATTTGAAACATTACAAAAGAGACGATGCGCTCAAGTTCTTGGCTGCGATCCAGAACACATCATGGAAGTACCAATTTCCCAAACTCGAATCATAGCAGGAAAAAGATAAAACATAACCCTGAACAATCAGACAATGTGCTCTAACTCTTATAAAACATAAGCAAATGTATTCCCATATCTGAGTGTCTGATAACACATCTTATTAAGAGAATTGCTCAATACCGATGAACTGTTCAACTAACTCAAACTATTAACATCATGTAACGCTAACACAGCTAGACAACATGCAGTGATAATTAGAAATTCAAAATCCACGGAGAAACGGCGCTCTAAATTAGCCCCAACACGAAATACAACATAATGTTGCAAGGCTGTGTGTTTTTATTTTATCCTTCAAACATGACTGATTGATTTCAGATTAACTACTCTTTAACAATGCATCTATCACCACAGATGGGGGCTTATACCAGATAGCATTCGTTAGCAGCAATAGATCAATCACAATACCAAAACGGTAGTGTAGCAGCCAGAAAATTCAGTTATTCACCCTAGCTCCGCCTCCAGACTCCGAGGTTCAGCAAATCACTGCCAACAGGATCAGACACAAGAGAGAGGGCAGAGACCGATGACATTATTTTTCGCTTTGTTGATTCTTTACAAAAAATAAAAACGGGATGATTCTAGAAAGAATGTATTCCTTAACAGTTACCATACACAGAGAATTACTAGGCATCAATTACAGTTATAATTATCGTATACTGGTGTCGTCATGCATTCTTGGGATACTTGTTTTGTGCATTACAGTTCTTGAAAAAGGAAGGTTCCCATGGAAAATGCAGCAGGTCTGCTCCAGACATGACGAAACAATAATAACCAAAGCTTCCCTACCACGTCAAGCATGTCAGAAAAGCTAAAATACAATAGAAAAACATGAACAGCCTTTAGTATTTTCCTCCAATTCACAAAGTTCAGCGAAAGCTTTTAGCCTATTATATGGCTTTATGCAGTGAATTCATGCTGTTTTTGAGCTTTAGGTCTCTCTAAAGGTATGGAAATATGTGATACAATAAAAATTTCAATATGATATTTTCCCCAACAGATTGAGCCATTTTATAGATCACTCACCTACTGGCAAAAATACCATTACATAGCTTTATTGCACATTACATGCATCACTGTTGGAAAAGCATAGCTTTTCAGTTGCCTTTGTAAGCCAGGTGGGTGCGAATACAAGAATTTCAAATTTGAGAGCCTTCTGTGTATTATGCTAGAACAACATCACCACCATCATCTAGGCCTTGCAATGCAAGGGCAGCTGCTGCTGTTGCCTCAGTCTCATTTCGAAGTCCTCCAAATATTCTCTGCTGTTGATCTCTGTCAACCTGTAAAAGCACAAGCCAAAACAGAAGGCACCAGTAAAATACGAGACTCAAGGGTTAACTGTGAATTGTGATTCGATATGGCAGGCAGAGCACTAATCTGAAATCTACGTACATCAGCTGCACACATTTGTAGTTACCTGCTAATTGTTCGATCCTTGGCAAATCCAAGCTCATTGTCCACACATAGGTCAGAGTCGTCGCTTTTCTGTGAGCGTGCAGATCTTGGTGAAAGCTTCTGTGCTTCACTAACAGTCAATATATTCTCAAACAGCTCTACTGGTCCAGCCTCGGCTGTACATAACAGCCTTGCTTTGTTCTCATACATAACCTAAAAAATCATTCAGTATTTCAAGATAACAAAATGTAGGCTGTAGTATGCAAAATCCACTGGCGGAGAACTTTAGAATTCAGACAGTCTCGATATTTTCAAACAGCTCTACTGGTCCAGCCTTGGCTGTACAAGCCTTGCTTTGTTCTCGTACATAACCTAAAAAATCATTCAGTATTTGAAGATAATAAAACGTAGGCTGTAGTATGCAAAATCCATTGGCGGAGAACTTCAGAATTCAGACTGAGGGAAAATACATTTCTGTTGTTTATATTCAAGTATCTAATGTTTAAGTATGAGGGACTACTGCATGTAATCAGATCTATTCTATGATAGAACCTCCTTAAGGTAAGCACACTGAATATTGAATTTTTAAGGTGTCCTGAGTTCAAACACACAACAAATAGTTGTCTGCACACTGCATAAAAAAATAGCTGTCTGCACATATTTAGGCTGAGACAAACTTAAACATAATAAAGTGAGAAACAAGGACCATACATCAATCAGTGTGACAAACCGATAAGCTGCTGTTCTGTTACTAGACCCAAACTTTGGAACACCGTCAAGTGCCAGGGTGTGAAATTTTTCTGTAAGGCAATAATTGGTTATCAGTTAACAGCTAATGTCAAGTCCAAAATAATCAGGCAGCAATATACTTACTAAAGAGTCCAAAGTAATCTGCTGCACCTAAAGGTCTATCACAAAGATCTTCAAAAGGAAAATATGCACAACCATTTGCTCCCAGGGAAATCTGCAAAATCTTTGTTAAGTAATAAAAAATAATGTGTTTTAGTGGTATGTTTTTGAATACTTCTACCATACCTGTAATTTCCTTCCCATAATTACTTCAACAGTTTGTGGGCTGGGTTTCTCATCTCCAATTAAAGACTGGAGCTTCTGTTTCAGAAGCGTACTGTAATGTTTTCCGACAAAATAGAAACCTTGTTCAGCCTGCTCAGACATCAGTTCAACGATGTCAGACAAGGGAAGGGGGAAGAATCCAAGGGCTACTAGCTTGCAGAAGATGGTAACATACAGAACCCAGTTGACGATAGTCCACCGCAGATCCAATGGGGTGCACGATGCACCTTTCCTGCAATGGTCCACAAAAGTAAAGACCAACATATGCTTAATGGGCCATGCATAGAAATTCATAAATGTAAAACAACTCGTACTTTCAAGGTGTCAATAAATGGCAAGAAAAGGTCCCTTTGTAAGCCACCTTCATAAAGCTTATCTGGAGCACGGTTAGAAGTCGAAACAAGAATCTGAGCACAAAACATGTAAATAAATCCAAGTCAAAAGTTGATGCATTGTATAGATAACCTGAGTATTTTAGTTCCATAAGAAAATGGAAGAAAATAGTAGCCACATACAACGCCTTTGCTGAACAATTGTCTGAACAGCCGGTTCAGAATCATAGCATCAGCAACATCAGTTACCTGTGCAGTATAGTTGGGCTTGTTACAAACATATATATATTATTAGAATACTATTAATATAGTATGTAAAATAAGTATGACCATATACTCTATGTATACTTGCATACTTCATATACAAAGTACCATAGATAGTTTAGTATGATCATATACTTTATGTATATATACTTCGTCCTTCGTCGGTTCATATACATCATAAATCTAAAGATACACAGGTGGGAGTAACTACACGCACGAGTAAAAAGGAGTTTCCAGTTTCCATATATATATAGGACATTGGCAGAATATTTAAACTCAGAAAAGTATACCATAAACTCATCAATACATAATATGATGGCCTCATCTGAAATCTCAGCTGCTACAACATCAAGGGGATCTGAAACACCTTTATGCATCTGCATATAGACAAGATCAAGGATAAGTGTCATGACAACAATTATCGTATCTTCCTGGAGCTTGGAACAGGGTACTTCTGAAGGCAGTTTGCACAAATAAACAAATTACCTGAAGATGACTATGTACATTCAACATGAAATCGTGAAAGTGAATACGTTTTTTCCTCCAATTAGATGGACTGCTAAGACAAAACCATATTAGTTCTCTAAAGTGAAGAATTCATATAAGTACCACCATTTTGTCTAAATATTATTGTAAAGCCATGAGATATGTATGAAACTCCGTTATTTCAAGATTATTTGTAACAAATTATCTTTCTGAATGTATAAAATGACAAGAAAGACATGCCAGCATTTCATTCTTTCCATCTATTTTTTCAATCAACAAGAGAAATATGACAGGATTTCTGTTGGTCACAGGCACTACAGGTTCCAACTAAAAATTGAGAACTGTGAAGGCATCAAGCACAAATTTTGGTTATTTGCTTATTTTCATCTAAGCCATTTATCCTGGGAGTCCATACATTGCCATAGCCCTGCATTGCATAAATTTTGTGATATGTTCTAAGACAGTGCTGGGATGTAATCAGGGAAGATTTATAAACTGCTGACCAATCCCAAAATCAAAACGCCTCACAAATTTCCACTAATGATTCAGTCATTACCTTAGTGACTATATTCACATTGAATGATTTCAATCCAATTTCTTAATCTAGTTTTGCTCTTAGATTCTGAAAAAAAAAAGCTTTTAACCAACAGGATTTGCAAAAGGTTATTCCTGGTACAGGTCATGGTAATCCATCTAGCTTCATTGACCCAGACCAATTCATATTTCAAGAAATATAGCCAAGGGGGTTTCTTAATTAAGATTTAAGAAGTGTAGTTAATTCTCAATGAGCAAGGATCAATGGTTTCATCGCCATGTGAAGTGCCTAAGGATGCAATTCAGAGCGAACTATTTCTGATTTCAAGTCTATTTCTTGTGTTACCAACAATGCAATAAATTGAGGTGTAGCTTATATGTGAACAAAACAAACATGCTTGATACAAACGATTTTTTGGCTGAGAGACATTATGGAACATATTTCACCTAAGCAGATGAACATCAAAGTTCAGCATTGAGAATTCTCAAATATAGGGTAGTTGTTGTATCTCTGTGTATGTAGCACCCAGTGACAAGGAATTGCAAATAAAACTACAATTTTTTTTTGACAAGACAAATAAAACTACAATTGTCATTCTGCTAAATTCCTAAATCTCCTCATATAGATATAAATAAAAAATTTCAATGTGCCATACAAGTCAACTATCTAGAAAAATTGAATATTGAGGGAGAGTATGAGAGCAACCAGTTAAAATTAGATTAATGGAAAAGGAGGTCATTTTCCTTCTGATAGCCAGCTACCTTCTTCTGATTACATGCCACTTCAAAAATTTTGACAACAATCGATGCTAATATTAATACTAATACATTCGTTGTCTTTATATGTGTTTTGTTAATCCATAATTGTGCATAATCTGTATCGATAACCATGGCTGGAAAACACTATACCTTGGAATGTGAACAGTTGCCATAACAGTTGGGATAAAGAATCACTTATAGACTGGTGCACCAAAAAAAAAAACGTGATGGACTAGGAATAGTGAGGGAGAGGTTACAAATTGATTCATAACATTGTTATCACAAAGTGGTGTGGCGGAGATCTTATCCTAGAAGGCTAGAACTGATGAAAGACTTACAGTTGTTCATAAAACAAGTCCATAAGCATCGTCTTCCCTGTACCAACACCACCATAGAGGTAAAGGCCCTTAACTGAAGCATAGGTAGAAGGCTGAGTAATGAGGCGGGACCATAGCCATCGACTCCTTCAATATCAAATAATAAGGTTAATTTTCCAAAAAAAAAGACTAAGGTTAAGATAATACACTATATACAAAATATGTCACCTTAGTGCACGGAAACTGCTCTTACCGTCCTGATTTCTCAGATGACTTATATCTATCCAGCTGGCAGTCTTCTTCATTCTCAATCAACTCCTCATAGAGCCTTTGTAATTGTTGAATTGTGTCAACCTGTATGAACCAGTAAAAGGTGGGAAAACTTTTTACCACAGCATTGATCGGAAACTATCCAAGAAATGAAATTTGGTCAAAGACCAGAACAACACCTGAAAGCTATCGCCATCTACTAGGTCTCCTGATGCTATTCTTCTCTCATATTCCACCATCGGACCACCTCTTCCAATATCTACAGCAAAGTTCAAGAAAGCAAATAGGTTGATATTTTGACCGAATCAGCAGAGGAGGCCAGTAACAAATAGATTGATTCAAATGGCCCTCAAAAAATTGAAGACCGAAATCACCAGACGTAAAAGAGAAATGAGAAGAGAACCTTTGATGGAATCAGCCGCTACAGTGGAGAACATGGACCTCATCAACTCCACGCCAGGGCTTACAAATCTGCTAATTTCACCATTACGACGTAACATGCTCAGTGAACAGGATGTCGAACCGCGCATGATTAAAGCATTCTGCTGGCCAAACAATCTGGTTGCTTGTGAGTGCCTCTCTGCATGGTGCTGGGCGAAATGCCGAAGCTGGCGAAGTGACCGAACAACTGATCTCATCTTCCACTATGTATTTTATTTCTCCACTTTATAGGCAAACACCATAAGGAAATTATGAGCCTACAAATACAGAGGACCAAGGAACCATTAAAGAATGATACAGGGTACATATCCTACGAGTAGCATATTACCGGCCATGTGACGAAACAAGCATCAATCATGTGGCATAAACAAGGGAACGGCGAAAGTAAGCAAACAAGTTAAATAAATGGGGGTGGGAGCATGAGACATGGAATCTACCATCATAAAAGGTAATCAAGAAAATGACATGGAAAGGGTGCTCAGTAGTGAAAAGAAATGCAGCTACTACTACTCTGCAATTAATAATTAGTTCAATATAAATACCAATAAAAGAGCAGTTAAAGTTCCCGAGAAGAACTAGGAATCCGTATCAAATTGACTAGTATCACTACAGCTCCATCGATAGAGTACAAGTTTCATGGAGTATTTATATATATAAGCCCTTCAAAGTAGGAAAGCAAGGGCCCGAGATGGGTAATTTCTTGCACGACGGGCTAAAGCTAACGCCAGCTCCAGGATGATGGGACTATGGGAGCACTGTTACGAGCGCGTCTCAAAGATTGAAACATGCTACAGATCGAGGAAGATGAAACGGTATCAACACCTACAACAGCAGCAGGTAACAAGAAATATACCAAATTGGGAAATCCGAGCTCCAAATCAAGAAGGATCCGGACAGCAATCCTAAAGGAACAATTAAAGTTCGAATAAGAAGAGCCGCTCGATCTCACCTGAGCGAGGAACTCCAGCGCACGAACAAGCGGTTGGGCGGGCCGCGCCCGAGCACGCCTTCCGAAGACGGATGCCGGCCTCGCCGCGTGCAGGCCGCGAGGATCCGCTGCAGCTGTGCAGCACAGCAACAGAAGCCCCGTCGCCGCAACGCAACGCGGCCACCGGACGCGGCGATTGGCAGCTGCCGACGACGGTGGCGTCCGCCGGCGAGAAGTCACTCCTCTCCCCAGAGCGTTAGGAGACAGAGAGCGAGGGGACAGCGACGGGGGCTCCAGACAACTCTCTGACCTCCTTTCCTATTCCAGACCAATATAACTGAAGAACGGAAAGAAAGTCGAGAAGAATCGAATCAGAATTGTAACAAAGAAGAAGCCTGAAGCCCGGACAATGAACCGAGACGGGGATGAATACGGAATTGAACAACTTGGGCCAAACAAGAAACCGAAACCGCACCGGCCGCCGCTGCTTCTGACGGCTCCGTCGCGGCCAGTACCCCTGGCCCGACAGCGACGGTGCCCCAGGGGCGCGGGCATTCTTCCTGGGAGCCTGGGACGTCACGAAACAGACCAGCCTGAAAAATGCGGCAGGAGGCTCCGGGCGTCGGGCCGTGCGGAGCCCGAGGGGATGGGAGGCTGGGAACAGGTGGATGGGATGGGAGAGTGGAGCGTGAGCTGGAATTGTGAGATGGGTGCTGCTGCCTGCTGCTGCTGCGCTTTGGATTGGATAGGCGATTAATTAACAGTTCCGTGCACGGCTTTGGGTTGGAGCCTGGACAACGCAACGCGCATTTTTTTTAATCACGTCAATGTTGCTGCGTGCTGAATTTGCTGATTCATGATCACTGGCGTTTGGTTAACGGAAAACTAGAAGTGGGACGGGAAAATGAGGGATGTGAAAGGGAAATATAGGAGCCTCATATATAGATGGCCATCGGGCCGTGCCGTGCCTGCACTGCGCCGTGCCTCGACGGGCCGTCGTGCCTGTCGGGCCGTGCCTGTGCCGTGCTCGTGCCTGGCCTCCGGCCCAAGGCACGGCCCGTGAGCACGGCGTGCCTGCGTGTCGCGGGCGGCCCGAGAGGACGAGGCGGAGGCCAGGAGCCGCTCACAGACGCCGACTCGCCGAGTGTCGTGAGCGTGTCGGCCGCGCGGGAGGTGGCCGAGTGCCGTCGAGGCTTCGAGATGCTCCGCTCGCCGCTCGGCGCTCACCTAGGAGCTGCTCCGCCCGCCGCTCGGCACTCGCCCAGGAACTGCAGGTCGCGAGGTGGAGGGGCAGTGCCGCGGCGAGCCGACGCGGCTGCAAGGTGGAGGAGCGGCGCGGCGCGACCGCGAGGTGGAGGAGCAGTGCCGCGGCGAGCCGGCGCGGTTGCGAGGTGGAGGAGCAGCGCAGCCGCGACCACGAGGTGGAGGACTGGAGGAGCTGCGCGCGGCGCGGGGTTAGGGTTAGGGTTAGGCCGCCACTAGGTTTGGGGGTGGGGGGGCGGGGGCGCGGGGCGGCGGCTTTCCTGCTCGCGGCCTCGTGGGCTGGCCTGCTGCCTGCTGGGCCGCATTCCCGCACTGCGCCGCCTGTCGTGCCAGTGGTTCCACCGGGTCGTGCCCGTGCCGTGCCACGGGCCAGGGTGGCGGCCGAGGCACGGCCTGGTGCCTCGAGCCGTGCCGGCACGGGCCCGGTGGCCACCGTGCCATGCCGTGCCTGAGCCGGGCCAAATTCCCGTGCCGCGGTCCGTGCCAACGAGCCACGGGCTGCATGGCCATCTTTAGCCTCATACAGTGGTGGCCTAGTGGGATTGGATTCTGTTGAAAGTTGAAACAATGAAACATCAACATTCTCTTTTCTTAGGGGAAAAAAAACTCTAACCTATGAGATACGACAGCCTACTGCCATTGTGCTTAAAAAAAGATTTTCTCACATAGAGCAAGAAAAAGTATTTTTTGGATCTTGCAAAAATGCTTCGATTACTTTAGGGCACTCACAATGCAGACTCTATCATAGAGTTTAAACCTATTTATTACCTCGAATATTGTGAACTTAGAGTCTAAATAAGACTTAGAGTCTTGTTTTTTCATCATCTCTCTTCAATAAATATACTAAATATACTACCACATCAGCAAAATGACATAAATAAATGATAATAAATAGGTTTGGACTATATGATAGAGTCTTGCGTTGGGAGTGCCCTTAGATGTTTTTTTTACAGCAATTGCTTTAGATGTTGAATCGGTGACTGATATCGTCAACATATACGAGAACAAAAATTATAACACCCCCTTTATTATAAAAGAACAATGATGTATCTATTTTGGATGAACTAAAACAAAGATTAGTCAACTTTTCACTCAATCTTGAATTGCATGGTCTAGGTGCCTGCATACAAAGCTTTCACAAAATTGGTATAGACTGACATTCATAATCATGGGTTATTCATATAAACTTCTTCGTCTAGAAAACCAGGTAAGAAAGTATTTTGAACTTCTAACCAACACAATGTCCATCCTCTAGAGATAGAGATAGCAATAGACAACACTTTTTCTAACGGTAGTTGATTTGACAACCGGACTAAAATGAGTCTTTCCACATCTGATTTTCTTTTAATTTTATAAACTCATTTACAATCTATAATATTTCTCTCTTTTTTTGAGGTGGAACTAAAATGCTATGTTTTATTTATATTTTATAAAGAGCCATGTACTCTAAATCTATAGCTTGTTTTTCCATCTTTATCATGCAAACTTTTTTTCCCCTAAATTATGTGGTTCTCCACACGAATCTTTTATCATGCAAAGCTTTTCCTAAACTTTGTGGTTCTCCAGACGAATCTTTATCATGCAAAGCTTTTTCTAAATTTTGTGGTTCTCCGGACGAAGTAAAGCAACCATATGTAATGTAACGGTGCCAATCGCTGTATATACCTTCTCCTTTCGAGTCGAGTATATATGTGGTTGAGGAGGGTCAAGCGCCGGTGACAATGAACTCCTCACTCCTGCAGCAATCAATCCTCAAGTACCTCAACGCAGGTGCTTGGAGCTGTCCGTTTCCGTGGTTCGGCGCGTGTCGACGTGTCCGACGCGCGCATCAGATACGTGACCGCAGTGCCGGCCGTGGCATTCTTGAGGAATCAGATACATTCTTGACACGCAAAAACTATCCTGTCATAGAATTAATTTGGTTGTACCTGTACCAGCGAGATCCTGAAATACAAGTCATACTGTAGAAAATAATTTGGTGCAACGCAATTCAAAGCGCAAAACGAAACAGAGAATGCTGCCCAGCCTAAGCCATGATTTGCCTTGCCTCTTGAACCCCTGGATGCACTCCAGTTCACCATCCACACATCGCCCGTTCCGAGGGCAAGGTTGACAGTCTGTGCATGCCTTCCCTTAGCTTTGCTATACTTTTGGCACCATAATAGCGAGCATGGAGAGCATGGAGAGGACTGAAGGAAGCTGTACAACGAGATGGCCGTACCGTCGGCGAAGTCATCAGGCGATTGGGGGGAGTCGCAGAAGAGCTCAGGGCGGCGGTTGAGGACGCTGCAGGCCACGGCGGCGATGGATATGACGGCGAGCAAGCGGACAAGGTCCCCTGGCCGGCAACTTTCGGAACTGTTTGGAACAAAAGAATGTAAAACGAAGGAATAGGAAAAAACACATGAATAAGACAACGGATAGTGAAAAACTACAGGATTTCAAAACACAGAAATAAATACTTTGAGCTGTTTGGAATAGAGGAACAAACATGAGAACAAAGAGAGCAAAGATTCTTTCCTTTGAGTTGGAGTGGATGTTTTATTTCCTTTGTTTTACACTACTATGGATTTCTTTCCTTTAGAAAGAAAATCAACATCCCTTCGTTCCAAACATCATGAAAGAATTCCTTTTCTTTGAAATAAATTCCTTCAAAATTCCTTTACAAATCCTTTGATCCAAACAAGCCCTCCAGGGTTGCGACACTCATTTTTGCGTAGCGAATTCAAAACCAACATCGCTCCAAGCCTTTACAGTGAAGATACACTACAGTACAGTATGCAAGTGCGCCTTGGCCTTGCGGAAATGGGACCATGTGAAGCGAATCCCTTGGTTCTCGCACAAGTTAACGACAAAGCCTAGCTAAAACGCCAACATCAACATGGTTGTGGCGCAGAAGAACACGTGAGGTCGCAGGCAAGCCGCCGCGGCGCACTCGGACCACGCACCATGTCGTGCTGCATATGAGGATTCCTGCTTCGATGCATAGTACTGCACGTAGCTGCACTAGTACTCTTCTTTATTCTGAGGAATGTGTGAGAGGAATCTATATGGAATCTGCTTCCATTTTTTTTTTGGCAATTGATGGCCACTGGTTGCACGGTCTGCAACTCAACTTGTTTTATCTTGTTTCCCCGGTCTGCCACTCAACTTGTTTTATCCTGTTTTCCCGAACCCCATTCAATCGGTTTATTTTCTCTCACATAACATTATCCAATGAGTCAACTTTTTCATCAGTCGACACCAGCCAAAAAAAACTTGACTGAGGAAAAAGTCGATTGATTGAGCAGTATTATGCGAGAAAAAATAAGCTGATTAAATAGTGTTCTGGGAAAGGAAACAAACTGAAATAAACTAAGATTAATTTAAGCGAACAGCAAGTGCCGACCGCGCACGACCCCTCGCTGCCCAAGTGATAGATCGCGTTCTGATTAGCTAGTTAGCTACGAGCTGGATTCATATGATTTAATTTAACCGAACTATCTTCAGAGTAAACAATGCCAGGTCCGCCAATCCAATAGAAGAAATAAAAATGCAAGCCACACTCAATTCTCAATAGAAAACACTATTTGAAATCAACCTCTCAGATACTCATGAACTGTTGAACAAACCTCTAAATGCTATGAAAAATACAAGTGGGAAAAAACCTCTTATTCACAGATTGCACAATACACATGAATGGTTCAACAAACTCAAGATATTAACATCATGTAACACTAAGTCATAACACAGCTACAAAAACGGCACTCTAAATTAGCTCCGACACGATATAGAAACACAATGTTGCAAGGCTGTGGTTTTTTGTCCTTTAAACAGGCCTGATTGGTTTCAGACGAACAAGTCTTTAACAATGCATTTATCACCACAGATGAGGGCTGATAACAGATAGCATTTGTTAACAGTAACAGACCAATTAAAGTAGCAAAATAACAGTGTAGCTCGTGGATAATCCCGGCAGCCACAAAATTAAGTTATTCACCTCATGTAAGAATTAAAGCGTAAATCCAATATAACTATATAAGATGGCTATAGAAAACGAAAAGGATTGCACCTTGTGACTGCTCATTACACTGGTTATGGCTCTTTCATTCCCTTATTCACCCCATCTCCTCCTCCACTGAGCTTCAGCGAATCACTACCCACACAAAAGTGACAGGGCAGAGCTCGATGACCTCGCCCTGTTCGCTTGGCTTATCAGCCAGCGAAACCGTGTTTTTCTCTCAGCCGGCTTATGAGCCACCGAAACGAATCAGGCGAACAGGGCTATGTTGTTTTTTCTTTATAAAACAAAAGTGTTCCGTCTCAAACAGTTCTACTGTTCCAGCCTCGACTGTACATAACAACCTTATTACTTTGTTGTCGTATATAACCTAAAAAATCATTCATTATTTGAAGATATGAAAATGTAGGCTGTAGTATGCAAAATCTGTTGGTGGAGAATTTTAGAATTCACATTGAGTGAAAAATATAATTCTGTTGTTTTTCTAAGTATGAGAGACAACTGCATGTGATCAGATCTATTCTATGATAAACCCCTTAAGGCAACCATACTGAATGTTGAATTTTTAGGTGTCATAAAGTACAAATACGGAACATACTGAGGCTGAGACAAACTTAAACGTAATAAAGTGAGAGAAAACAAGAACCATACCCCGATAAGCTGCTGTGCTGTTGCTAGACCCAAACTTTAGAACGCCATCACAAAGTGTTGTGATGGAAATCTTATTCTAGAAGGCTAGAACTGATAGACTTGCAAACTGTTCATAGAACAGGTCTATAAGCATCGTCTTCCCTGTACCGACACCACCATAGAGGTAAAGCCCCTTAACTGAAGCATAGGTAGAAGGCTGAGCAATGAGACGGGACCATAGTCATGACTCCTTCAATATCAAAGATTAAGGTTAAGATAATGCACTATATACAAATTACAAAATATGTCACCTCAGTGCATTGTAACTGCTCTTACCGTCCTGATTTCTCAGATGACTTATATCCATCCAGCTGGCAGTCTTGTTCATTCTCAATCAACTCCTCATGGAGCCTCTGTAACTGTTCAATTGTACCAGCCAGTATGAACCAGGAAAACGGTGGCAAAGTGTTTACCACAGCATTGATGGAAGCTATCCAGACAATGAACCTTTGGTGCAAGACCAGAACAGCACCTGAAAGCTATCGCCATCTACTAGCTCTCTTCCTGATGCAATTCTCCTCTCATATTCCACCGTCTGAGGTCTGATCACCTCTTCCAATATAGTATCAGTACTACCCACTAGCAAACACATTCGCATCACCCCCACAATCTGAATCAACTAATTCTTCATCATCGGCAAGCTGCGAGGCCAGGATATCCAGTACGGCAGCAATGCCTCCCAACTCAGGCCCCAGGTCCTCCCCGGCGACGAACTCGCGCACCAAGTTGTCCACCTCGATCATGCTGCACCCAGGTGTCTTCCTCGTGCTCCGGCTCCGTATCTCCTTCCTCGTACTCGCCACATCGCCCCACCGGCCCGCAGCTGCGTACACATTGGCCAGCATGATGAGGTTGCCTGCGTCCCCAGGCTCCAGCTCGACGAGTCGCTCGGCCGCCACCACGGCTGTGTCGACGTCGCCGTGGCTACGGCATGCGCTGAGCATAGACCCCCATATCTTGCCATCCGGAGGGATCGGCATGCCTCGTATGGTGTCGAGCGCATGTTGGATTCGCCCTGACCGGCCGAGGAGGTCGATGACGCAGCCGTAGTGCTCGACGCCGGGTTCCACACCATAATCTTCCTTCATCCGATCGAAGTAGCGCAGGCCTTCGTCCAGGAGCCCAGCGTGGGAGCAGGCCGACAAGAGACCCACGAATGTGATGCCATTTGGCATCACCCTTCCCTCTCTATCCATCACCTCAAACAGCCTGACAGCCTCGCGTGCTCTCCCGTGTGCCGCGAGGCCGGAAATCACCGTGCTCCATGAGATGACGTCCTTCTCGGACATGCCGTGGAACAGCTGCAGGGCTTCCTCGATGCACCCGCACTTCGCGTACATCTCCATCAGTGCGTTGCAAATGTATATCTTTCCCAGCATGCCGTGCTTGTTGCAGTAAGCATATATCCATCGGCCAAGCTCCAGGGCGCCGAGTTGGGCACAGGCCGGCAGCACCGCGACGATGCTCACGTCGTCTGGTTCGAATCCTTCCATCTGCATCTGCCTGAACACCTCGACGGCACCTGCGAAGTCCCCAACCGCGGTGTACCCGGACAGCAAGGCGGTCCAGGAAACCACCGTCTTGTCAGGCATCGAATGGAACAACTCCCGTGCCTTCCTCATCTGCCCCATTCTTGCGTGCGAAGAGATGAGCGTGTTCCAGGAGACCACGTCCTTTTCCCGCATTCCATCGAACACCTTGCAAGCGACTGACAGATCCCCGCAGCGCGTATACATCTCGATCAGGGAGTTATGTACGATGGCGTGTGACTCGCACCCGGACCTCGCCACGTGCGCGTGCACCTGCCTGCCGAGCTGAGAAGCCGCAAGACCGCCGCAGGCCTTGAGGAGGAACGGGTACGTGAACCTGTCGCCGACGGAGAAGCCACCGCTCGAATGGTGCGGGAGGCACCTGAGCATGCGAACGTAGACCTCGACCGCGTCGCGGTGGAGGTGGTTCTGCGCGTAGGCCTTGATCATGGCGTTGTGGAGGTGGAGGTTCGGGGCGGGGACCAGGGCGAAAACCCGCGCGGCGTGCGCGGCGCGGCCGTGGCCGTTGCAGATGTGCACTATCTGGGTGGCGACGTAGCTGCTCTGGGAGAGGCACAGCCGCAAGGCGAGGCCGTGGGCTCGGAGGAGGTCCCGGAACGTGGCGCAGGTGCGGAGCCTCGCGATGACCGCGTCCTCCAGCTGCCACAGCGACGGTGCCGCCATGGCATCAACAGACAACAGCCGCAAGGTGTTCCACGAATCGGCCGGCGGGTGCTGCTTTGGTGTTTGGTGAGCAGTGAGCTTTTCCGTGGGATTTGATTTGCGTGTGCCGCGTGGCATTAAACAAGCGACAAATCTACTCTTTTGTATTTTTCAATTACGCAAACAAACACGATTAGAATTTAGAAGTCTACGACATAGTTTTATGTGAAGTAAAAAAATATTATTCTAAATTTAGAACCATAGTCACAGACCGTCTGTTTGATTGGAGATTATCCCGGGTTATCCTGGGTTAAACCCAGACGAACACTTATTTGGTTTAGTGGGTTGATTGAACCGGGTTGTCACGGGATGAAATATCCCCAGTAGATACGGGTTCACGCGATACCAGCAAATCGAGCGGACCGCGCCGACCCACACCCAACGCGCGAGTCACGGGCTCCCCTCGCGCGAGTCACCCCCTCCGCTCACGCGCATCGCTCGGCCTCCCCCTCCGCTCACGCATCACGCGATTCCACGCGCGGCGGCACACCCTCCAGCGGCGCGAGCGGCGGCGGCGGCAGCCGGATCTCCTCCCAACGGCGGCGGACCTACTTTCGCGCGCGCGACGGCGGGCTCCTCCCACCAGCACGAGCGGCGCGGCACAACTCCTTCCTCCCCTACCGGCCAACTCCTCCTCCCACCGGCGGTTGCTACGACTGGTTCCTCCCACCGGCACAGAGCGGCGCGGCACAAGGAGCTCCTCCTCCCACCGGCACGCGCGGTGGCCACCGGCCGCTCCTCCCTCGGGCGTCTCTCCCTGCAGAGAAGCTCTCCAAGTTCGTCCTCTACCTAAGGTAACCCCTTTGTACAGTACCTCCTCATGTACCCATGATTAACCCTAGGAAGAATGGTTATAGTAGATCTGACCAATTTGATTATAGTACATCCCTAGCAAGTATGGCTACAATAGATCTTGGCCAATTTGATTGCAGGTAGTATGGTTTGGTTCTTGTTTGTGCAGAGATCGTGATATGTCATTTTTGTTTTCATCATTTTATTGTAGATGAATAACAGGAGGAAGGTTGTAGTTTGTGCTGCTGCTTATATGTTGTTATCTATGATGGCAACAATTATTCAATCTCGAAAACGTAAACGAGATGGAAGAAGAGTAGACATTACCTATGGGCCTTTGGAAGAAAGGGATAGGCTGAGACTTGAATATTTAGACAACAAAATTTAGAAAGATGATACCACTTGTGTGAACATGCTAAGAATTAATAGAGACAAATTCTATCGGTTTTCGAAGCTTTTTAGGTATCGTAATTTGCTTGAAGATATCATACACATGTGTGTTGAAGCACAAGTGGCTATGTTTCTAAATACAGTGGGACACAACCTTAGGAAAGGACTTCAAGAAGGTCCATTTCAATGTATGCGCTAGGGCTCTCAATGAGCGTTTCAACACAATGCGCACGGGTGAGCAGATCAAGAATCATTTGAAGACATGGCAAAAAAAGTTTACAAAGATAAATAAGCTTAGAAAGTTAAGTGTCGCTAGATGGGATGAAGATAACTTCATTATTACACTTGACCCTGAGCATTACAATAACCATGTTCAAGTACACTTGACTTGACCCTGAACATTACAATAACCATGTTCATTATTACACTTGAACCTGAGCATTGTACTATCTGTCATATTTCATCTACTAAATGCTGCTCCATTGTACGAACATAAATCTGCAGAGTACTTGAACAAGCCACTTGAGCACTTTGCTGAAATGCAAACAATATTTGGGAATACCATGGTAACCGGAAAATTTGCAAAGGACTCTAGTGTATCTCTTGGTAATGCAAATGCTGACACTGAAGCAGAATAGGTCACTGGACATGATTTCAATGAAGCACCGAGCAATACTGTAGATACTAATGGGGCAACATCTTCTGCGAGTAAGACCAAGAAGGCCAAGATAGCTGAAAATGAAGAAGATGGGCTGGTTACTACTTTCAAAAGTGTAGGTGAAAATCTTGCCAATGCCATAAAGATAGTTGCTAACCCAAATATTGTGCCAGAAGACCTATTTGAGACCTTGACCAAACTTTCAGGTTTTCAGCCAACCCACATATCTATGTATTTTCGATATCTAGTGGGGGATCCAAATATGTCTAAAGCTTTCATGACTCTGCCATTAGACTACAAGATGGATTGGGTTGCTACATTCATCAGAAGTTTCCAGGACAGCAACATGTGATGGCGACTAGTTCAATGTCTCTTTTGCTAGTACAACATTGAACTAACAAATGTGGTCTTAGTAATGAGAATGGTCGAACTTGTATTAGTTGTCAGCTTGTAAGGCTTGACTGTGCACTGTGTAAGCCTTGGACTTGTATTACGTAAAGCCTCAAACTTGCTATGTGTAGGACTTGGATTAGTATTGTGTGAAGCCTTGAACTTGCTATATTGTAAGGCTTTAAACTTGCTATATTATGCTTAGCACTAGTCTCTGTTTAATGGGTTCATATTGTTCACGTAAGATGGCACATGCCATTTTTTCCTTTTATGTCCATTGAAATTTAATTATGCCTATAGTGTATAAATTTTGACTTAGCATTCATTTTGGTTTGCAAACAACAGGGGGTAACCTTACCATAGAAACTGCAGCAGGTGACCATATCTAACTCATTCTTCTTATCCCTTGAACCAAACAGAAAAAATAGAATGAACCTGAAATGAACCCATTCCTCTAACCAAACAAAAATTGGGTTCAACCTATCCCACGAATCTGGAATGGAGCCAACCCATTCCACTTCATCCCAGAACCAAACACACGCAAAGTTTCTGGGTTGGGTCGGGTCGAGGTACGGGTTTGTGAAACATATGCCATGTTTAGATCTTTTTTTTTAGAATTACACAATATAACGTAGACGCTCAATACGAACACATACTCACCCCTATGAATACACGTACGCGAACACTACCTCTATGAGCACCTCCGAAGGACTAAGCCGACAGATCTCGAGCTTCACAGAGTCACCATAGACGTCTCGCTGTCGACGGGGATGTCGCCTACCACTGAATGCATAGCGTCGGTAAATTCTAAAATAAATTCAGGAGACCAACTGAAATTCGGTCCCACGAGAAATCGAACTCAAAACCTGTGGGGTGTCGCTTGAGTGACTTAGTCAACCAGACTAAGCACCCTTTGACAATCCAAAATTATTTGGATGTAAAGTATTGTAGCATTTTGTTTATATTTGATAATTATTGTCCAATAATGAAGTAATTAGGTTTTAAATATTCGTCTCGAAAATTATGAATAAACTGTACAATTAATTATATTTTTTTACCTAAATTTAATGCTCGATGCATACGTTTAAAGATTTGATATGATAGGAAATTTGATAAAGTTTGAGAATTTTGAAACTAAACAGGGCCATAATATGCAAGTAGTATGCTACTTGTGAAAAATTTAAGTTTCAGGGTCGGGTCGAGGTACAGGGTCGTATGCTAGTAGTATGCTAATTGTGAAATTTTTTTATATTTCAAGTTGAAAACAAATCGTGAACCTAGGTCGGAGTCGATGAATCCAGGTCAAAGGCAGTGAATCTGTTTTTATGTGACAATGATTCGAACATCTTTCGACACAACAAACGGTACCTACATAGATCCATCTTTTGACACAACAAACGGTACCATAAATAGAGCATACAGCGTGTGGTAATGACAACTTGTCTAAACCTGGACATAACACTGAGGTATTAGACCTGTTTGGTATTTCTGGCCTAAACTTTGGTTGTCTAAACTTGTTACATGCAGTGAACCTTTTCCACTTGTGCCAACTTATGCCCTGCTTGTTTGAACTTATCAACAATGAAACAATGTTTTTTTTTTCACAGCTAAACAATAAAATAGATATCCGGCTTGATCGGCAGTGCTTGCTGCAGGCAAGCGATACAGAGCAAGCACTCACCAGATACAGTGCCTGAAAAAGAAAAAAAAAGAGACAGCCACAGCCGCCACCACTGTAGAAAAAGGGCAGCCGGTCAGGCCGATTTCTAAGCGCAATCACACAAGACAATCAGACCACGCCCTCAAGGCCTCAATGACAATGAATGACAAGCTAACGATTCAAGTAGTACCATCTAAAGCCCGCAACTATTTCTAAGGGTGGCTAGAATTACCGGGAAGCCCAATCAATTCTAAATAATAACTGGTTTTAACCCTAGAGAACGAGAAAACGCAGTGCAGTAGAGTGTTCCATCTAAAACAGTACAAAGAGGCGATAAGTTCAAGTTCTTGGCCGTGATACACATCACAGCATCCAAATACCACAATCCAAAACTCAAATTCGCTTAACTTATCAGACATGGTACAATGTTTCTCTCCCACAACAAAACAGTCAAAAACAGCCAAAGTCAGACTTATCAACAGTAAAGACCATTAGCTGAACAGGCTATGTTAACCATAGCATGCTCTCCTATCAATGTTCGAGGCTCTCATTGAATTATGCTATATTGAGTCGTAAGAATTGTTTTTTTTTAATGAAGACTGACACCATAAACGCCCCAGTGGAGGGACCAGAATCAAGCCCACGTCATTTGGCATAAATCTTTGGTCAAGTTGAACATATAGTGGGTGCTCAGATATATCCTGCAATAACATCATGGAGCTGGTCTGTTCCTTGACAGCTAAAAGCAAAGAGGATATTTCAGACTCATGATATATGTACAACCAATAGTGGATAATAGTTTCATACAATTAATGTGTATACATTGAGGTGGTAAAAGAAAGGTGGCTTAACATGCAGGCCGTGAGCTAACATGCCATAAATGAGCCAAAGGATGATATCCATGTCCTACCAAGGACTGGACAAATCACAGGGGATCAAATTATTGTATCCAATTAGCGAAGCAAATATTGTCATCAGTCCTCATTTTTTTTGTTCAACCATATATGATTCTACATATCATTAGTGCTAGATACAGTACTAGAAGCTCCTAATAAGCCTGTACTGATACCAACTTTGTAGGCCTCTGTATTTTCAGTTTATGGAAATATTGGATGGTTTTAACCATCTGGTCTACACAGCAGATATACTCCCATGCTCATTTCCACATGTGGTACCAGTATAAGGACAATGGAGAAAATAAATAAGAGTAGTAGTTAAAAAGATTATTATTATGGTACATATGATTTATAATGTAGTATCTATCTTCAAAGTAAATAATGCCAGGGTCCCTTCTAGTTTCCGACACAGAAAATTTCAGTACCCAGTTCCTCCAACAGCAGAAATAAAATGAAAGCTGCACTCAGTTCTCCATTTTTAACTCTATATGAACTCAGCTTCTCACTAGAGAAAGCTATCAAGTGCTATGAAAAAAAGACAAGTGGGAGAAAACCTCTTATTCAGAGATTTCACAATGCTGATGAACTGTTCAACAAACTACAAAAATTAGCATCTTATAACGCTAAAAGCCATAACACGGCTAAAAATACCATACAACATGCAGAAATTCGGATTTTGTGGAATACAGAAATGGCACTCTGAATTAGCCCCGAGACAAAATACAGCATAATGTTGCAAGGCTGTGGGTTTTTATCATTTAAACTGGATTGATTGATTTCAGACAAACAAATCTTTAACAATGCATATATCACCCACTGATGAGGGCTCATACCAGATAGCATTCGTTATCAGCAACAGATCAATTAAAGTAGCAAAACCAGTGTTGCTAGTGGATTAGCCCAGCAGCTAGAAAATTAAGTTATTCCCCCCATGTACGAATTAAACATTAAAATCCAGTAAGACAGCTACAGGAACACAAAAAGGATTGCACCTTGTGACTGCCCAATCACGCTGAGGATGGCTCATCCGTCCCTTTATTCACCCCAGTTCCGCCTCCACCGAGGTTTGGCGAATCACTGGCAACAGCATCAGACACGAGAGAGACAGGACGGTGCTCGATGACCTCGTCGATGAGCCCCCAATTATGTGCCTCCTCCGGGTCCATGAACAGGTCCCTCTCCATACACTGCTCGATGCGGTCGATGGCCTGACCCGTGTGCTTGGCGTAGATCTTGTTGAGCCGGTCGCGCACCTTGAGGATCTCCTTGGCGTGGATGGCGATGTCCGAGGCCTGCCCCGACGCGCCACCGGAGGGCTGGTGGATCATGACCCGCGCGTTCGGCAGCGCCCGCCTCTCCCCGCTCGCCCCCGCGGCGAGGAGTAGCGACGCCATGGAGGCGGCCTGGCCGATGCAGAGCGTGGTGACGGGGGAGCGGATGTACTGCATGGTGTCGTAGATGGCGAGGCCCGCCGTGACGACGCCCCCCGGGGAGTTGATGTAGAGGTGGACGGGCTTCGAGGGGTTCTCGGACTCGAGGAAGAGCAGCTGGGCGACGACGAGGGACGCCGTGTCGTCGGTGATGGGGCCGTGGATGCAGACGATGCGCTCCTTGAGCAGGCGCGAGAAGATGTCGTAGGCGCGCTCCCCGCGGGAGGTGTGCTCGATCACCATGGGCACCAGGCCATACTCGCGACGCGGGGTGTATCCCGACGCCGCAAGCGGCGAGGCGTGCGGGGAGGAGGAGGAGTAGAAGGCCCGCGGGGCGACGGCAGCGAGGCGGCGCAGCATGGCGGCGGCGGCGCTAGGGTTTAGGGGATTAGATTTGGGCACTGGCGCGGCAGCGATTAGACGAGGTTTGACGAGTGGGGCCAGGAGGGCGCATGGTAGGGCAGGGACGTGGGTTCCATTGGTAGCACCGTGGCTGTGGGGGAGGCTTGTAGGTGAGACAGCGGCGGAAGATGAGGAAGGGATTGCGATTGCGGATTGCGAATTGCGGTATAGGCTTCCCGTGTGGGCTGGGCATAGGTTCTCGTGTGGGCTGGACACGGATTGCGGCGGTTGATATCGGCTTTTCGTGTGGGCTGGGCTTAGGTTCTTCCTCGAGAGGCCTTAGGCCTGGATCATAAGGTTGGGCCCTCAGGGGAAGGAGCGAGGATCAGTAGATTTGGTCCTCGGTTGCTCAGGAAAAAACGTCCCGGGAAAAGGAGTAAGGAACTCTCCCTTCAACAAATTGGTACTAGTAATCACTTCATTGTTCAGGCTGACTGTATGATGGTGGTTGAAACAATGAAGGGGGGGATTTTCGGCAACTTCGGCTGCACCAATTTTCGATGATTGCTACAAAATGTGGAGAGACTTTGAACATTGTTATAGGGATGCAAATCGAGTCGCTCATGAAATAGCTAGGAGATGTTTTATTAGTAAACAGTCATATATTTGGGTCGATGAACCCCCTAGCTTTCTTCTTGAGTTTTTGACAGACGATGTAACTATTCTGATGGATCAATAAATCTGCCGGTGGGCATCTTTCAAAAAAAAAACTCTCCCTTGATTTTCGTGTATGTGTTTATGAGCATCTCCACCTGTTCCCTAATAAGAGTAACTATAACACTTACTAAATATATCTTCTCCAAAGAGTAACTATAACAATACTCCCTCCATATTGTAAAAGAAGTTGTTTTGGATAACTACATGGTCTCCAAAGTATGACTTTGACTTTATATTTCTATAAAAATATATATTTAAAAAAATGATATATGTATATTTTTATGAAAGTGTATTTCAAGACAAATCTATTCATATGGTTTTCACATTTTTGAACTCAACAATTTAAAAGTTATTCATGATTTATTCCTAATGTAAATTTTGGTGACTATAAAAATAGGGAGAAGTAATAGGTAATCGCTGGAGCAAGAAAAAAACATAGATATCCCCAGTATGACAGTTTTATGGGAATATGGTAGATATTGAGAAACTGCTAGATATACTCCAAGAGCCTTTATGGTAGCTAGCTCTGTCTTGGCTAGAAAAGAAACTTTATTTATTTTGGCTTCACAAACCAGTGAAGAAACCCTATGTTTGGTACATCTTATGGAGAAACCATGGAAGATGCATGGGAAAAATAGGAAACATAGGCTTCGGCTTTTCCCACATAAATGGTTTGACTTCACACATTTGGGCTTCGTAAGCTAACAAAGAAGTTGTGTGTTTGCATTGCTTGTAGATAAGTCGGTGCCAAAGAGGCACTAAGGGATTGTTTGGTGTGGCTTTGGCTATAGCTTTAGGGAAAAAAAGTTTTAGTTGAGGAGTTAGAGGGGCTCTACCAAACACCCGAAGATGACGTTTTTTTTGCGTAGATAAGAGGTATGTTGACATTTTATAGCATCACTAACAAGACTATAGTCTCCAGAAATGACATAAAAAATGCTTATGGTATTTAATAGTGCAAATAAGAAAATAAGAATGTGAGAGACACAATGCGTATTGTATTAACAGTGAAAAGCTAACTATCATATGAGGGTTGCAAAGATCCTTACAACCGGTAGCCGAGAGTACTATTAGCCTTGCTCTTAGGAGTACATAGAGAATATATTTGTGCAAGTTTCTTGATCTTTGTGTCTAAACCGGCCTTACAAAACGTTTCTTCTCTCTCCTCTCCTCTCTCTCCTCTATCTCAGCATTCACTCTATTTATCGTATGTTTAGCTGATATAATATTATATTTATGAAAAGAGAGATGATAAAAAAAATCATGGGAGTAGAGAAAGTTTTATGGGGATAAAACTCTTCAACACTATTTCAAACATATAGGAGCATTGAAAACTAATAAATAAAACTAATACTGAGGATGCCTTAGCCCAATCTTAATGGGGTTTTATAGAGTTTCGTGGATATTAAATATGTTGACATGTCACTGTATCTATAAAGAGAGATGATGGAAGTTTCATATAAGTAGAGAGAGTTTTATAGAGATAAAATTCTACAACACTGTTTTCAACATATGAGAGTATTAAAAACTGAGATATAAAATTAGCACTGGGAGACCTTATTATATTCAATCATATTTCATGTTTTTGGGACTGTCAGGGTCAGCCAGTCATGTTCACACGTGCGTTTTCATGCCCGGCCTTATCTCTGTCACAGCGCTCACAGGTCGGTCTTTACTCTTTTCCGGTGGCTTTTTGCTTAACAATACTGTATCTATGTCTACACTCATCAGTTCAAAAAGTTTGTTGCGTTTACGCACGTTCCATCTTTTTCGAAAGACAACATACACTGCACAGGCGTACGGAGTACAGGGACAAGCCCTGTGGCAGCGCAACTAACGGTGGTCGGCACACAGTGCCACAGTACGTGGTGCCTGAGCAAGTGAGCACATCCAAGCTCCGACCACATAATCTGGCAATTTCCCATAACTGGCATTGGCAAAGCGAAAGGCTCCCCGCCACGAGCCCAACTCGACGGGGCTGGCGGTGGTCCTGCGGCCAATGGCACGGATCATAGCGTCTATTTGGTTAGGAGTCACTAAAGTTTAATAAAAAAACTTAGTCACTTTTAGTCCCTAAAATATCAATCATCATGACTAAAGTTTAGGGGTTACTAAAGTTTAGTGACTTTTAGTTACAAAAGAGTAGCTAAAAATGATTAAAATGTATATGAGACATATGCTTTTATGGGTGGAACCAAATATGGGGCCACTAAACTTTAGGGGACACTAAACTTTAGGAACCACTAAACTTTAGTGGGTTAAACCAAACAGGCCCATAATAGCTTTCTATTTTATTAAGTTGAGTTGACACGCCGAGCTCGTTCGTCCGGATAGCATGCATGCCCATCTCGTAGCAAATTGTCCCGCATAAATGCAGAACAGAGACATGATTGTACTCTCTTAGTCCTAAAAAATTTTTCAAGTAGAGTTGTTCTAAATCAAAAAATTTAAATTTTAACCAAATTTTTAGAAAAGAATATTAAAATTTATGGTATCAAATGTGTATCATTAGATTTATTGTAGAAAATATTTGTATATGATACTTATTTTAAGTTATATATAGATATTGTTATATTTTTTTATAAAGTTAGTCAAATTTAAAAAAAGTTGACTTACACGAATTTTATGAATCGAATTTTCCAGAGATAGAGGGAGTACATGGACACATCAGGTGAATTGAAAGCGAATAATATTTCAAAGTCGTTTTGACTTTCACCCAGATTTATGCAGGTGCTCGGAGAAATTGGATTTGATGTAGGATTTGGGTGCCAAACCAAATGAGTTTGCAATAGAACCTCTATTAGAGATACGTTTGACTTAGTAGAGACCTACTAAAATTGCTGGTACACCATACAGTCAGCGTGAAAAGGGCCCTTGAACCCTTGCCCATCCACCGCCAAAATGAGCGACCGTGGCTTGCCCTATGGGAGGGAACGACGCGCGACCATAGGGCTCCATCCATGGCTTTGATTCTTTGTGTTGTTTCAAAAAAAAAAAACGTGACGAATCTTCAAATCACCTAAGGACGACACGCAGACCATGCTACACGACACCGCATTACTACAATGTTATATATTATATATAAATTAAGTACAGGTATAAGTATATGCGTGCTCCTCAACCTAAGCTCAACAAGGTCCCTAAGAAAAAGTGAGGCAGCTCATGAGCTAGCTAGACAAACGGGAAAGTGGGCGAGGCAGCACGGCGGCTATATAAAACCTCACGACGCTGCGTTCGTTTCCTCGCAATCCCACCCAGACCATCAGTGACCACGGAGAAGAAAGGAACATAAGCTAAGCCTCCGTGGCACAGGTCCAGTAGTGCACTACGTAGACGTAGCTAGCGCTTCGTTGACAGAAGCTGATCGCGCATGGGGGCCGAGGCGGTGGCCTACCCGGCCGTGCTCCTCGTGCCGTTCCCGGCGCAGGGCCACATCACGCCCATGCTGCAGCTGGCGGGCGTGCTCGCCGCGCACGGCGTCGCGCCCACCGTCGCCGTACCGGACTTCATCCACCGGCGCATCGCTGCCTGCGGCAGTGGCGGCGCCGTCGCGCTGGCGTCCATCCCCAGCGGCATCATCACCACCCAGGGCGCCGGTGGCGACGACGACACCCCGGGGTTCCGCGACATCGTGCATTCCATGGAGCATCACATGCCCCTGCACCTGGAGCGCATGCTGACGTCGCCGTCGCCACGCACCAGGCCGCCGGTCGCCTGCGTCGTCGTCGACGTGCTGGCGTCGTGGGCCGTGCCCGTCGCCGCGCGCTGCGGCGTGCCCGCGGCCGGGTTCTGGCCCGCGATGCTCGCCTGCTATCGCGTTGTCGCCGCCATCCCGGAGCTCCTCGAGAAGGGCTTCATCTCGGAATCTGGTACCTAGTCCGGCCGTATGAGATACTCCCTCCATAAAAAAAAAATCGTTCTCGTTTCTAAAAAATCAACAAATTTAAACCTTTGACCAACTATATTTAATAAAATATTAATATTTATGGTATATAATTAATATCATTATATAGATCTTTAAATATATTTTAACATTAAACTTATTTAAAGATATAAATATTGCACATATTTTCTATAAACTTAGTCAAAATTAAGAAAGTTTGACATGTACGCTTTCTATAGCGACTCTTTTTATGGGACGGAGAGAGTGACTAACATATCTATCCGCCGACACGCACGCTCGGAGATGCACCGGACAGCTAACATGGTAGAGTTGACCATGAGATGGACAAAACCAAAAGATACAATCTCCTTCCATCTTAATAAATTATATAAAAAAACATTTTGACTTTTTTAGTTCACTATATATTTCGACATATTAAAATTAATATTAATATATTGAAAATGTCAAATTGAGTTATGATGTAGATTGAAGAGAGTATATATATTTATTAATTAGCTCCTTGATGTGCATATATGCTTCGAATGGAATATGGTCTTCACGCAACAACACTGCGGTTGGTCGAGAGATACACGAAATATCTATCCTTAATCATAGCTTAAACCAGGGCTCGGTTATATCTGCTTATAGCTATTATCTAATTTGGTTTAACTAGTAGGATAGTTGTAAGCAAATTAGATAATAGCTATAAGCAAGATAACTATTACAGACATATATATTGAATCCAAACATGATCTGATTGTAGCATACTAACTAACCTTTTTTTTTAAAAAAAAAGAGCAGCATACTAACTATTAGCACCTATTACCTTTCCCCAACACACCAGTTAACAAAGACCTATTTGGATCCATATTAGCGGCATGAATTCAACACATGGCCTAATGCAATGTGACGGCTAGCTTTGGCTTCTTATACTGACGTAAAATAACGTTGCCATGCATCGTTTAGGACAAGCCCCATCCTTCAAACTTTTGTGCAACCTCCATCTCAGTAGTTGCCACTTTGTTTTTTACTAAAAAAAACCTAAGATGATTAAAAGTGTTGCATCTTTCATTTACACCTTGGATTTGCACTCACTGACACAAATCTATCTGCAAAACGAACGTAATGAAGCAGTCACACAAGTGTATATCCACCTCTTTTCACCAAAAAGAAAAAGAGTGTATATATCTACCTAAAACAAGTGGAAGTTATATTGCTAAGCTTTAAACACCCCCCCCCCCCCCCCCCCCCTGTGGCTTTCTATTTTGTTGCTTTCTTAGCCCTACACATGGAAAGCCCGGCACGGTTTAGTACTAATGCATGCAAAATTCGCTAAGAGCAATATAAAAATGTAAGCCCAGTGCATGCATGCATGCCATTCCACACACCATAACATAATTTTTTTTCTCGTTATTAACAAAAAAATGTTGAAGTGCGTGTGGCAGTCGTGGTACATCTTATAATGTTTTCTGCGAGCTGCGTCAACTAATCACTCAGCAGCTTTATATATGGCTTATATGTGGAGTGGCACGTCGCAACGCATGAACCGAATTGCCATGTGTGCTGGTCCCTTAGCTTGTTCTTTGAGATCGAGGAGAGCGCGCGGGGCCTTTGGGGTCCTTCCTTTTCCTGCAGTTTTCCTTCTCATCTTGTTGTTTTGGCGTCGGCCCCTCCCTTCCCCTGCCTGCTGTCTCCATCCAACCATCGGATCCATGCACGATGTGTCCATCTCTCCGGATCTCAGCTCCTTTGCCTGGGGCTGGGGCTGGGGCAGACCCACGTTCATCCTCACCGTTTTTGAGGTGCACCTCGTCTGCGTTTCCGACTCAGTTTTGGCCCAGCAGGATCACATCTCACGGAAAAGTTGACTTCTCCCATCGGCACTAGTCGACACGTGATGTGCTCCTACCTCTACCTTTTCCCATCCCTCTCTCCTCTCCTTTTTGAAAAGTTCCCCCGGGTCTGTTCCGGCACGATGTGGCAGAGGAGCTGCTGCAGTTTCGTACATCTGCACGTTGATCCAGAATGGATAACGAGGAATAATTCATGGGTCATGTTTACCTTTTCCGAAAACAATAATAATAAAAGAGATGTCTCGGATCTTTTTGGAGGCGTGGCTCAGTCAGTTCCGTGTGCCTCGGTGGCCATGATGGTGAAAAACAACCTGATGATCGGAGTCACCCTTGGGCCTTGGCACCAGAGTGGTCCTGCGCGCTGTACTAGTAATATAATGGTACAGTGTTTTGTGCACCCGGGAAGTGCAGTCGTGCTTTGTGCATCTGGACGGTTGGACGGAAGACGACAAGGTGTCCCGGTACCGCTAGTGGTCCTCCCCATGCATATCATATGCCGTTGGGCGTTGGCCCAGAACTGAACACGTCGCAGTTCAGAAAGGTGAACGGTATCAGCTCCGTCGGGGTCGGTTCCCGGTTGATCCGAATCCGATCGAATCGAGCTGCCACTCATCAGTCACGTACTAGCGGCGCGCAGCGGAGCTGATGTGACGAGTGATAGCTCGTACTACTCCGCACGAGTACTAGCTCCAGCCCCAGCCAATCCGTGCCGTGCGAACGCGGGCGTGCGTGGCTGGTGGGTGCCTCGCGACACGCGCGCGGATCGTCGCGATCGGGTGCGCCGTCGCGTAGCGCACGCATACCGGCATACGGACGCGTACTTGACCACATGGAACCTAGGATAGGAATCTTGCTACCATGCTTGCACTAATTGCTGCCTGCCTTTGTTTGTTTGTTTTTTCTTTTTTCTGACGTGAAGGTACACCGATCGCGTCCGACAGCGACGAACAGTTGGTTCAGGACGGCCGGACGACGATCCGGGGCCTAAAGATCCTGCCGGCACAGGTGGAGCTCCCTGTCGAGGAGCTGCCGTGGCTCGTCGGCGACACGGCCACTCGGAGGTCCAGGTTCGCCTTCTGGCTCCAGACCTTGCACCGCGCCCGGGGTTTCCGCTGGGTACTCGTCAACTCTTTCCCTGGCGAGTGTCCAGCAGCAGCCGCTGGGAACGAGAACGACGACGACGCGCACCGCCTCGCACGGCAGGGCCCGCGTGTCCTCCCGGTCGGCCCGGCGCTGCTGCCGGGGCCAGGCGGCATCATCGGCGAGCGCACGAAACAGCAGCAGTGCGGCAACGGGAACGGGAACGAGAAGCAGAACAGCACCAGCATGTGGCGCGCGGACTCGACGTGCATCGGGTGGCTGGACGCACAGCGAGCCGGGTCGGTGGTGTACGTCTCGTTCGGCAGCTGGGTGGGGTCAATCGGGCCGGACAAGGTCCGGGAGCTGGCGCTGGGGCTCGAGGCCACGGGCCGTCCTTTCCTGTGGGCGCTCAAGCGCGACGCGTCCTGGCGCGCGGGGCTCCCCGACGGGTTCGCCGCCCGCGTGGCGGGGCGGGGCAAGCTCGTGGACTGGGCGCCGCAGCAGGACGTGCTCCGCCACGCCGCCGTCGGCTGCTACCTCACCCACTGCGGCTGGAACTCCACGCTGGAGGCCATCCAGCACGGGGTGCGCCTGCTCTGCTACCCGGTCTCCGGGGACCAGTTCATCAACTGCGCCTACATCACCGGACTGTGGCGGATCGGGCTCAGGCTCCCCGGTGACGGCGGCATGACGCGCGACGGCGTCCGGGCCGCCATAGGGAGGGTCATGGACGGCGACGAGGGCCGCCGCCTGCAGGAGAAGGTCTGCGCGCTGCGAGACCGCGTCGTGACGGCGGAGGCCAGGCGCGCGGCGGACCGGAACGTCAGCTCGTTCGTGGACGAGATCACGCGAGACCACCCGCTGTCGTTGGTGCAACTATACAGCGTGCTGTAGCTAGCGATGTACGTAGTTTCAGTATGCCTTCCTGCCATGTGTACATTATGTATCTTCTTCCTTTTTCTTCTCTGTCTTCACGACTAAAATGGTTGTGATTGGCGCTAGCAAAACGATCTTTCTATGGTCGAATTAATGGGGAACCTTAGCTCTAGACAAGGGATTATTATGACTCATGACAAGTTTGTCCGTTCCTTGAGCATCGCACAAATGCAGTCGTCAGCGGAAAATAAAAACTCGACGGGAAGGAGAATGATCGCACCATATGACTTGAATTTTAGTTTATTCTCCCCACGCCTGATTTTTCCCCTTGCTTTCTCCTTTCTTCTTCCAAAATAGAATGCGTGGAAGGGAGTAATCATGTATAAAGGAATAAACTAAAATTCAAGTCTAGATCTTCTCTCCAACATCCAAATTCTAGTTATTGTCAACTTATTCTAGATTCATAATCGACTTGTCACTATTAAAATCTAAAAGTTCTCCTAGTACTTTGGTATTTAAAATTTAATATAAACTTTTTCTACTAAATATCTTCTACTCTCTCCATCCTAAATTGTAAGTCATTCTATGAATCTTGGAGAGTCAAAGCATCTCAAGTTTGACTAATATTCTAGAGAAAATTATAAATATTTATGACGTCAAATAGGTATATTATAATTATTATTATATTATGATATACGTTTGGTCAAACTTGATATGGTTTTGTTCGCGAAAAACTTGATATGGTTTGACTCTCCAAGATTCTTGGAATGACTTACAATTTGAGATGGAGGGAGTACTACAGATTTTACTGATTAAAAACACTAGGACAAGTCCACCAATCTACTAGCTGACTATTTTAGTGTGATTTATAGGAAAATTGATGTAACTAAAAATTCAGATGTGTGAAGAAATAAATGAGAGCGCATGCGCAATTCGCTATTCGCTGGAGCATGCAACGTACTAACACTTTTTTGTTACATTACAGGTTATGAAGCGCCATCAAGTACATGTAAAGTTGTAAACCCCACTAGCTAGAAGGGCACGGGCGATAAGTACAGGGAAAGAAAAAACAAAAGCTACTTTCTAAACGACACTTTCGTTGTCGGCACCAGCCACCAAGTGATGGCACTGTCCGTCCCTGGACACGAGCCAATGCAATGCAAACCAAACTCTCCGTTCGCTTCCTCCAAAGCCATAGTACGACATCTGCAACGTGCATCGCCGCAACTCTACATGCATGCACCCACCAGTTGTCCACCACATGGCACATCATCTCCCGGCCGACAGGTGACAGGCGACAGCAACTTCGGCCGCCGATGCATGGCCGGAAGTGCGTGCATGCATTTCCACTCCTCCGCGCACCAAGAACCGGCCGTGGGAACTGCTGTAAATAGTACAGTAGTGCTCGGCAGTGCGAGCAGAATAGGATCGCAGCAGCTAGCAGGCGTTCCAACGTGGCTGGATTGAAACTGAGCGTCGCGAGCACCGTGTTTCCGCACGCGCGTTTTCTGCCTTTTGCGAGCGAGTAGCAGCAGATCATCACCACGGGTGGCCAGATGTTGATCCCCGCTGGGAGAGGACCGGGGATATATTGGCCGATGATACGCCTCCAAGCGGCTGCGAAAAGAAATTAAAGGGTGGCCGGAGCGGGCTGTTCATGAAGGCCGAAAAGTGAAAAGCAATTGATGAGGTTGCACTTGCACTTCTGGTGGCGAGTTCTGAATTTCTGATCGAGGAGCACCCGGGCGCGCCAAAAGCAGCGACGTCGTCCAGTAGTGCAGGCCGCAGGCTAGGATGGCGATGCGACTAGCACCAGCTGCGCTGACACAGTGACACGACGGAGGTGCCGGCCGGCTGGCCGGGCGTTTTCCATGTGCTCGCACTCGCTCGCAGCGCAGCGACGCACGGCCGGCCGACCGCTACCCAGAGGTAGCCACTAAGCCACAGGCCAAATGCTATCAGTTGGCACGATCGGAGCCGTATTTTCTCCTTTTCTGCCCCCACGAGCCGACGAGCGGTCAGGAATCCGAATCTAGGTGGATCATGGCCGGGCCGTGCGATCTCGGCCTGCTACCTGCCGACCCCCTCGCCCCCACCCACCTGGAGAGATCTCGCGACCCCTCTTTTAGTTATTTTCTTGGCTCACTCCTTCACTAAATTGGACCCAATTCAATTATTATATTCAAAGACCAGACAACATATCATATGTCAGTCATATAATAAAATCTAAAATTTCTGATATCAACAACATATCACATGCAATAAACTCTTCAAAAAAATGTCACATGGATACATTTAATAAAAAAATTAACGAATATTTATCTCATAATAAATATATATTTAAAGATAATCATCGAACATCATATTAACACGACACGAACATCACGGAAAATAACATACAATACGTGAACAAAATAAAAATAAAAAAATAAAATGAGTGAAGTAATTAATTATAGTCAAATAAAAAAATACTACCGAACATCACAAATACATCATAGAATATTACATTAACACTATACGAACATCACTAAATATACATAGAACATCACTAAATATATATATACTACATCAACATCATAAATATCATGAAAAATGTAAAATAAAATAGTAAAATTAGTGAAGTAATTCATTAGAGTAAAATAAAAAGAAGAAAATGTCATTGAACATTACTAAATATATCCTGGAACATCAGTGTATATGTATTGAACATCACAAAATACAACATAGAATACTAGAACATCACATTTCTATTCGCACACAAAAAATAATACATCACAAAATATTACATGAACATCTCGTATATATGTAAATTTAAAAGTGAATAATAAAACTATAAATATAAGAAAAAAATATAAAAAAATATAAAAAGAAAGCCTAAAGAATAATAACAGACCACCAAAAATGAAAATGAAAAAGAAAGGAATGTAAAAATAAATAGAACAGAAGAAAAAAGAAAAAATGATGAAAAGAAAGAAAAATAGAAATTAATAAAAGATGGCAAAAAGAATAGATCAGAAACAAAAATAAAGATAAAAATAAAAAGGAAAAAATAGTAGAAAGGAAAGAAAACCAAAGAGGAAAAAAGGAAAAGAAAAATAAAAAGAAATGGCCTACTGAAGGCCTCACTGTGCCAACTGGGCTGAAATCATTTAAGTGGAGGAACGCAGTGGGTTGGGCCATCGGCTACCAAGGCACGACAGACAGATATCGGGCTTGTTGGCCAGAGGATTAACAATACATACTCCCACCACCTAAAAAAATGGGATTTGCCCTGAAATTTAGTTTTATTTCAGGCGACAGTTATTGCATATAATTTATATTAAAATTATAGTTTTAATTTGTTATAATTTATGTAGGCATAGTCTGTAATTTTCTATATCAGAAATAAAAAACATGTTAGACAAAACTACAAACCTGACAAAATCTTATAAATGTTGGCACAAAGACAATTTAACAATTACAATTATTTCTATAGGAGGACAAGACAAAATTTAATATGTTATACAAAGAAAAATAACAAAATACAAAATTAACTTATACTAGTTGACAGTATATTAATGTTGCCTGAAATCATCTTAAATTTCAGGCACCTGAACTATAGGAGAAGTGTAAAAAAATACAATAGTATTTATAGAAGTCATATACTAGTTTAAATTTGATCAACTTGATAGTGAATAGAATAATAATGATATCTTTTCAACTAAGGGCATGTTTAGTTCGTTATGACATCAGATGTCACATCAGGATAAAAACAAATTACATAATCTGGTGAGACAAACTTATTAATTCTAATTAATTCATGGTTACCACATGTTGTTGTAGAAATTAGTTTTGTCTTGTAAAATACATGCAAATTATGTAATTAATTATTTTTAATCTATTTTTATCATTCTGTATGTGTCTAAACATTCGATGTGATAGAACGTAAGAATTTTTGGGCGGAAACTTAACAAGGCCTAAATTTACTAGAAGATATGTTTCATAGTTAATTCAATAGTATTTATTTTATATTGTTATTATTAATTACATAACTTTGGTCGAACATCAAACTACCTGACTTTTCGAAAAGTGATAATTATTATTTTTTTAACAGAGGATTAGCTCTTGTATAATTTAGTAATCATCACACGGATACACGAGAGAGCAAATTGCACTACGTTTGTGTCGATGAAATTTGAATTTCTAGCGAGACTCATTCACAGGACACAGGTAACAACACTGCAGAAGCATCTAATGGTGATGCACATGTGTTCTGTTGAAACAAACAAGTGCCACATGTCGCTTACGCCACGGTGGAGCAAACGATAAGCTGATAAGGTAACAATAGTATCTTCAGGGCTTCAGCGCCACAGCAGCCCGGACCAGGCTCCGCTGCCTTCACTGAACGGAAAATTCCGATATCATGGCGAGAGCTTGCAACCGCGCGCTGAGAGTGCTGCCGAATTCCATCACCACGCAGCTGGCAAGCAGCGGAAGCCGCGCCAGAGGCAGAAACCTCGCCGTTCTCGCGCAGCTTTCCACTGAAGACGACGATGCTTACACCACCGAGCCACTGAAGAAAATGCAAGTCACACAGGTACTACAGAGCTCACGGTAATTAGTTTGGGTGATCCTTGAAAGCTCATTGTGGTTCGATTCAGAGCCTCCGGAGGACCCGCCGGAGGGGAACCGGTGGCGCGCGGCAGAGCCGCCTGGTCTCCGTCGGAACGCCGTGCGGCGGAGGTGATCAGTGGAGCAGCGACATCGAACTGACGTTGCGGCAGCTGCATCTAGACGACCTGATCGAGGACGGGCAGAGGGACGCTGATGTGCTCGTGCACCTTCTGGTACAGCAGGTAATTGCCTAGTAGGGTTACAGCAACAGAATCAGAATGATGAGTGTGCCGGCCCGTGCACTTATCAGGTAATGATATGATGGGTCTGAAGAACATGTGGTGAGTTTAGATCAAGTATAGGTAGATAGGTTTGCAGGACAGCAGGAGAGGAACTGATATTCGTGCGTGTGATTTGTTTTCAGCACACCCAATTTGGGATGTCGATAAAAGGACGAGTCCTCACATCCTTCAGGAAAGTATGCGATTCCTGCTCCTTGCCGTACTGCACAAATGTATTGTTCTCTCTCACTCAAAATCTTCTCCGTTCTATGCTACTATTCGAAATGAGCCCCTTTACCATCATCGGAGAGATACCATTAATTATAACCAAACCTTGGTGGTACCTGAGGCACCGATCTCGATTAGTAATTTAGATACCCCATGACACTTGCCAAAGGCCTTTAAATAAAATTCTAATTCAAGTTTTGCACGTATGCAGAGGTATTCAATCATATCATATCTTCAGACAACTGACATGCTCTTGCTCTGCAGATCGATGAACGCTTCAATCTCACGGTTCTGTCTTCAACCAGGAGAGATCAGAGTGGGCTGCCTGATCTCGGTGACACTGATCCATCGGTATGAGTTCTGAAATCAGCAGCGCTTGGATTTCTGTTCAAATTTCTGAAGCACACCCACGTCAGTTCCAACTTATCTCCACTTTTAATACAAACAGGTCATCTATGTCAGACCAGGAGACGAAGTCGATCTTGACTCAGTAATCCAAGAGACCGTACGATTAACTGCATCTACTAAGGTGAAACACTGGTCCTGATTAATTACAGCCTGCATGCTAGGTTGGTCAGTGACATTACTACTGATTAATATGTGGACATCACGTGCAGAATTCATGTTCGGAGACCTGCGAAAAGTCTACAGTTGTATGGCAATGTATGCATTTGCTACGATTAACTGCACTTAATTTCAATCAGTAATGTACTACAGATCTTTGTCATGACACTTTAGCTCTCATTCTGCAGATGGTGGTAGCCAGAAGAAGAAGACTTCCAGCCAAAGGTGGGCAAAACTTCTTGATCTGAAGAAAACCCTGGATAAACCTAGGGGAATTTCTTAATATGCATCAGTCAACTGCCAATGCTGCATATATAGAGAGAATAATGCTGGAATGGAAGTGGCGACAACTTGTTCAATCAAGATGAAAGGTTGGTGGTTTGTAACTCATTGGCTGTCAAAAAAGAGAAGAGAAAGGATTGGCCATCTTATCTGAATGGTATATGCGACTGCATGCCCAGGGACTGGTCATGTTGAGAACTCAGATACAGGGTCATACAGTATATATAAGCATATCATCAGAGAATAAATGTGTGAAGATAACTACTATTTGACTGTTTGCATAAAGCATTTCTTCTTTTTTTAGAGTTTATTAAGTACAAAACATTTCTTTTCGTCATGCATTCAGTTTCTTTTCAACTGCTAGGAGTAGTAGTTCACGGGTCATAATTATTCATGCTTGTTTGTTCTTTCCTGAGTAGGTTCTCTAGCTAGGACAAAGTTCCAATGAAACCATCCACTTTGTCATTCAAATGCCTGGATAGGAACTTCATGCATATGGGTGGCTTGACGTTGAAAAGAGACAGCAGCGCCTGCGGCAGAGACCACAGTCCGTCGCCGCAGATCAAGCCGGACGCGACGGCATAGGCGAAGGAGTTTGCCTCATCCTTGTCCACCCATTCCCACGCGAAGAGGATGACGCTCCCCAGGAACATGTCGATGGCGAAGTAGGGTCCAATGTAGAACGGGATGGCCATCGCCATGGGGAGCGGTACGAACTTGGCCACCTTCTCCGGAGCCATGTCCTTGGCCATGTTGACGGCGATGGCGGCGGCGAAGAAGACGCAGCAGAGCGTGAGGCAGTTCCCGGGGAGCTTGGAGAAGCCGTCGACGCCGAGGATGGCCATGTTGCGGTAGATGAGCGCGTAGGGCGCCGGGTACGCGCTCCTGTGCGTGCCGACGCCGGCGAAGGCCTTGTAGAAGAGCCAGAAGACGCTGGGCCCGACGACGCAGCCCATGGCGGTGCCGACCACCTGGCTGACGAACATGGAGCGCGGCGAGGCCAGCGTCATGTACCCGGTCTTGAAGTCCTGCATCAGGTCCGCGGAGGTGGAGACGATGTTCATCATGATGCCGCAGGTGGCGAGCCCCACCAGGACGCCGGCGTGGGACTTGCCGGCCCACGCGCCGAAGGTGAAGATGGCGAGCTTTCCGTACGTGGACGCGAGCGACCAGTCCGTGAGCCCCATCCCGTAGGCGTTGCAGAAGGCCAGCAGTGGCGCCATCAGGTACACCGCCAGGACGTGGTACCACTCCAGCTGCGGGAAGATGAGGCGAGGCACGGTGGCGACGGAGATGGCGGCGATGGCCACGTACCCGCCGACCGCGACCGGCATTGGGATTTGGTCCTTGGTGAAGAAGTCGGTCCTGCGAGCGTCGTCGAACGACGGTGGCGTCGCGGGAGTAGTGGTGTCGTCGCTGTTGTTCACGGGGAGCGCGCCGAAGACTTTCTTCTTCTGGGTTGACGCCGCTATCGAGGCGACGGTGCGAATGAGCACCGTGACGAACTTGTATAGGCCGTCTCCAAGAATGATGGCGATGGCGATGAACACCTGCAATGCAACACAGTTCAGATTATTGCTTGGCTTACATCGGATTCAAACCTCATCCTGAACTGAAGATAGGAAAGTATACCCGATAGCCCTGCATTCCTTCAAGTGAGGTGTCCGCAAGTTTTGCATCAAACCAGCTCCCTCTTTTCTCGGCTATCAGAGGCCACAGAACTCCCCATGAGAGGATTCCTCCAAGCAGGACAGAGACGTTCACAATGTGCGGGCAGATCATTCCCGCGCCGATGTAAATCGTCGAGAAATCGAAGTAGAACCTGACGGCACCGCAACAGCAAAGAAAGTGAACAGTTTTCATGTGGACAGGGTCTGGTTGCTGGTTTCAGAAAGAAGAAGGAAAAGAAAAAAACAGGGACGGATTTAGATACCTGTTCTGATAGGCAACCATGCCTAGTGCAGGGAACTGCCCGAATCCGCAGCCGTCCCCGGCCGTGTAGAACCACTGGAAGATTCCCCATAGGAAGCTGGCCACGGAGCACTTGATCAGCGCCCGCACTTGGCTCCTGCAATACAAATTGATCACGGATGTTACCTGGTGTGGTGATGGCTGCAAGCAATCGATCAGTGCACAAGCACATATATCTCTCCACTAATACGTGTAGCATTTACTTGGCGCGTTCAGAGCCATCCGGGGTGTGGAAACCGTTGATGAGGTGAGCAGTCGCGGCGCCGCTCGGATACGTGAGCCTGTAATCTATGATCATAACCTGAAAAGCAAAGAAAGCCCAGTGCCTTGTCAGTTTCAGACTTTCAGTCTTGTTCATTAGTGACAAAAATGGAGGAGCGATCACCTTTCTGAGGGGGACGAGAGCGAATAGGCCGACGAAGCTAACGAGGAAGGGGAAGCCGATCATCCACGCCAGCCTGGGCTCCTTCACGTTGTCCGCATTGTTTTCTTCGGCTGCCTGGCTGGCGATCGTCTCGCTCATGCCAAACAGGTAGCTCCCAAACCCACCTGCAGACAGACAGCATTGCATTGGTGACGGACGGACGAGCCAACGTACGTCGTCAGATTTCAAGCTAGCTAATCTTTGAACAGAGCAAGAGCAGATCAGCTGATAGCGCATGGATCGTACCGCTGAAGGCGATGCCGTAGGCGGCGACGACGCAGGTCTGGACGACGGTGTTCTCCTGGCGGGTGAACGGCCGCGTCGTCGGGTCCTTTACGACGCCCGCCGCCGTCCAGACTCGGAGGAGGAAGAAGCCGAGCAGGCCGGCGGAGACGTTGAGCGAGGGGACGATGCCCGTGGTGAGGCTCAGTTTCATGACGATGACGCTGAACAGGACGGCCAGGATGAGGCTCATCACCAGCGCCCGGACCGTCACCTGCTCCCGCCACGGCGGCACCGGCTCCGACTCGAACACCCGCTCGATCGAGTCCGTGACCTCGCAGCCCCACGGCCGGCTCCGACTCCCCGACTCGTTGTCCTCCGCAGCATCCGTGGTAGGATTCTTGTGAGCCTTGCTCCTCTGCCTGAGCTCGCTCACGTCCGCGACGATGCTGCCGGCACCGCCGGCGTCGTCGCCTTTCACCTGCTCGTGGGCGGACGCCATGATCTAGCGAGTTTCCACCGTGCTGCCAAGGGAAGGGAACCGATGGACTGAGCTTGGAAAGTTCAGATTAGTACGCCAATCTCCTTGCTGCAATACACACTAGGCAGTCATCACACTACTCACCAACATTTATATACACCACATAACCTTGGCCCAAACAAATCTGGAGCCTTGAAAACCTGGTTGTTGTAGCAAGAAAAGAAAAGACGTACAGCGAGCGTTCTTGTCCTTTCATGCCCTGCATCGCTGTCGCTGACGCCTTTCGTGCGTAATTTCAGGAATGTGGACAGCTGAAGCCTGAAGCTTTCAGACTTCTTATGTCTTAAATTAATTGTCACTTTTAATTTCCATACCGTAATTTTGACTTATCCATAGAAAATACGACATTCATATCTCCAAATTAATTTATTAAAAAAAGAGATTCAAAGATATTTCAAATAAAATTAAATATATACCATGAATATTAATTTTTTTTTTAATATACTCCTATATTTATCAAAGTTGTTTATCGCAAAATAAAAGCGACAGATTTTCGGATGGTGGGAGTAATTGTTAGCCGGCCGCAGGCATCCAATAGTTTCGGCGAGCCATATATCAAATGCGAAACCATGACTACGTGAAAACAAATGCATCTGCACTTGTTGTCGGAACAAGCAACAACAGGCAGGTGAGGAACCGAGAACTTCGAGAGGGCTAGGATTACAGCGAGCTTGCGTAAGAGCATCTCCAAACCTGTGCCTGTCGGCGAAGCACACAGATGCCGGCGTTGTCTGGGCCTCCGTTTCTGTCATTTGTAAGGCCCAGGTGAAAAATTCAGCCCATCACACTCGCGCCGCCGAGGCGGCCGCCGCACCGGCGCGGATGAGGAACCTCGGAAGGATCTCCCGCGTACCCTGCTCCACCTCTAGAATCTAGGCTTTCTCCTCTCCACCGTCTTGGCCGCTTGAGGGTTTGGTGGTCTCCAAGGATAGTACCGAAGAAGAGATGCGCAGAAGCAGTGGCGATGACCGATGCAAGGGGAAGGCGAACTGGCGGGATGCGATTTTCGGGGAAGCGCGAAATCTACCAGTAAACGTTTCTCGTCCATACCTGAACAACCTGACTAGAAGGTCTACCAGTAAACGTCTCTCTTTTGCTACATCGTTTCTCTCTTGGTCCCCATAAAAAAAACACAACCTGACTAGAAAAAAATTACACATTGATCCAAAAGAAAAGCCTGGATTTGGGGCCGGCAGCATGGAAGACAGGAAAAGTACACCGCAAGCTCAGTATACCAGGTGCAATTCAAATGATCTTTTTACAGCTTCATTCGTAGCCACTGACGCATAAGAACTCAGTGTAGTCCCACCTATAAATGTGTTAATGTCTCGAGCAATATATGCATCTACTCGTCGACTACTCTTATTTCCGTTGGCTTTCCATCTTTCTGCCGCTGTCTCCATCTACTCCTATTTCCGTTGGGTTTCCATCTATCTGCCCTTGGACTTATCTACTCCTATTTCCGTTGGGTTTCCATCTATCTGCCCTTGGACTCATCTACTCCTATTTCCGTGTTGCCTTTTCCATCTTTCTGCCGTTTGTTGGGTCCAGATAAAACCAAGCCCAGGTCTACTGCCATATCTGAACCTAATGGTCGTTCCTAAGTCTCGGCCCCAGAACTAAGTTGATTTGTTATTACGAGAAGCCTAAATTCCATAAGATAATCTGGACCACGAGAAATTCTTTTGATAGATGGCAACCAGAAAATTACAGTACTAGGCATATCAGGAAAACACATATCCAGTTGTGCTTGAATACTAAAACAAAATACTGCCCAACTAAACCAATATAAATTTACATGACTAGAATTATTTGACCATTTTCATCCTATCCTATCTTAGGAAAGAAAGAATTCTATTCTGATCAAACTCTCACCCGTCTAGCTCCCAAGGAAGGTGTCCACTTTGGCATTCACAGACCTCGACAAAAACTTCATGCAAATGGGAGGATTCACATTGGCTAGAGAAAGAACAGCCTGGGGCAGTGCCCAGAGCCCATCACCACACATCAAGCCAGACGCAACAGCTGGTGCAAACGAGTCTGCTTCGGCTTTGTTCTTCCATTCCCAAAAGAAGAGTATCACACTGCCCAAGAACATGTCAATAGCGAAGTACGGTCCAAGGTAGAAAGGAATTGCTGCTGCCATGGGGATGGGGATGAACTTCGCAACCTTCTTTGGCACCAGATCCTTGATCAAATTGATGGTTAAGGAAATAGCAAAGAAAATGTAGCATAGCGTGAGGCAGTGCTTTGGAAGCAAGGACAGACCATCCACACCCAGGATTGACATATTGCGGTACATGATGGCATAAGGTGCTGGATAAGCGCCATCACTCGCACCAATATTGAAGGATTTGTTAAACAACCAAAAGACACATGGTCCAGTAACACATCCAATGGCAGTGCCTATCACCTGGCTGATGAACATGGACCTTGGCGAGGCTAGAGTCAGGTACCCAGTCTTGAAGTCTTGCATCAGATCAGAAGCTGTTCCCACAATGCTCATCATGACACCACATGCAGCTAATCCAACAAGGACTCCACCATGTGAAGCCCCTGCCCATGCACCAATGACAAAGATTCCAAGCTTGCCATAGGTGCTGGCGAGGGACCAATCTGTTAGGCCGCATCCATAGGCATTGCAGAAGGCTAGTATAGGTGCAAAGATGTATGTCACCAAAATGTGGTACCACTTGATCTGGGGATGACGAGAGGGAGACAGCCGGTCGTTATAGCTGCCAGAACAACATAGCCACCCAATGCAACTGTCTTGGGAATCTGATCCTTAACGAATAGCTCAATGCGACGCTTGTCGTCAAATGACTCAGTTTCAGTTGTGGCGGGAGGGGTCCCATTGTCGGACACAGGAAGTGTGTTTGCATGTTTCTTCCAATACATTGATATGAACGCGCCTATTGTGTGACCGAATACTTTCAAGAAGTTGTAGAGGCCATCCCCAAGAATTATGGCTATGGTTATAAACACCTGCAATTATACGTCATCAGTTCTTAGTAGCTGTGAAAACACAAAATTCTGAATTCGAGTATGACCCATTGTAATTTGTTTACTTTTTGCACGAAATCACAAATTGTAATTCACCTTGTAACCATTAAGTCCGTGAAAACTGCTATCAGGAAGAGATTCAGAGTACCAACTTCCTTTCTTTGTGCTGATAAGTGGCCACATTACTCCCCACGAAATGATGCCTCCAAGAAGAAGAGACACATTTACGATATATGGGCATATCATTCCAACACCAACATAAGTAGCTGAGAAATCAAAATAGAACCTGTAAAATAGAAGTTATTTTTTTATAAGTACTTAAAGACAATAAAATTATAACAAATCATATATGAGATCATATAATAATATCATAAAAATAACAATAACCAGGAGACAACTCCTAAGCTAGAGGGATTTAATAAAGACTGCATGCATTAGTCCATGACCGCATGGTAATATAAGAACAGATTGTGGAGATACTCTCAAAATTTAGCATTGTTCGAATCTGAGACCAGGATGTAGTGGTACTGACTTGTTTTTGTAAGCTTCAAGGCCGAGCGATGGGAAGGAGGCGAATCCACAATCATCCCCAGCTGTGTAGAACCACTGGAAGAAGGCCCAAAGGAAACTGAGTGAGAAGTACTTGCCCAAGGTTCGAACTTGCTTCCTGAAATAGATTACATTATTATCAATAAACACATGTTGATTTGTAATAATAACAGGCTAGCAGAGTTCATGTTGCCTACTTTGCACGTTCGGCACCCTGGGTGTGTGGAATCCGTTGATGAGGTAAGCGGTCGCAGTTCCACTAGGGTAGGTCAGTTTGTAATCGACAATCATAACCTGAAAGCATTTACTTCAGTCGACAAATCCATAGAAATGTTGTTTTAACATACTGTTATCTCTCAAGAATTAGTGTAAGAAGAAGCATCTACCTTTCTCAGAGGAACCAGAACGAAAAGTCCAACAAAACTGACGAGGAACATAAACCCTATCATCCATCCAAGGTGAGGATCCTTGATATTCTGGGCATCATTGGCCTCTGCTGCTTGCTCAGCAATGCTTCGACTCATACCAAATAAGTAACTGCCAAACCCACCTGTTCAATTGGAATTTTGTGATGAATTTAAGCTAAAATTTATATTGTTTTATTTGATATATTTCACAATTTGAAAAGTAACAAGAAAATTTGTAGCAATCATCTTGCAATGTAGTAAAAGCTAAAAATATTCAGTCTCGCCCACAATCGGAATTAATCTCTGAAAAGATCCAGCATACATATTTCCTATCCCCATGTTTATCGATATTTGAAATCTGTTTTTGTAAAATGTCAGTACAGTATTTTTAGTTGTGAATACTACTGTATTGTGCATAGATCTAATCTGTAGATTCAATCACAGAACAGAAAAAGAAAAAAAGGAGTCGCACTTTTCCACTAGTGATGCACTGAAACTTGTCGATCTATCAAAATTGACGAGGAAGAGAACGCAGACAAACAACCTAATTAGTAATGACAAAAGCACTCAGGGTTTGGGGTTTTACCACTAAAGGCGAGGCCATAGGCGGAGACGACGCAGGTCTGGATGACGGTGTTCTCCTGTCGCGTAAAGGGCTGCTTGAGCAAGCCCATGCTCTCGATTGCTTTGGTCCAGAGGCGGACGAGGAAGAAGCCGAGGAGGCTGGCGGAGACGTTGAGCGAGGGGATGATGCCGGTGGTGAGATTCAGCTTCATCACGATGACGCTGAACAAGATGGAGAGGATGAACCCCACGACGAAGGCGCGCACCGTCAGCTGTTCCCGCCACGACGGCACGGGCTTGTCCGCGAACGCCTCCTCCACCGAGGCCACAACCTCCACCTCCTCGGCAATGCGGGCTCCGTCGTCGTCGTCGTCGTCCGCGCCCGCAAGGCCGCCGCCGGCGTGGCGTCGCCGCAGCAGGCTGGCGCCTGACTCCAAGGCGTCGGCTCCCGCGTGGGCGCCAGGGCCGCCGGAAGCGCTGGAGGCGGCGGTGCCCGTCGCCATGGTGGGAGTGTCTAATTGTTCGTGACTCGGTTGATGACTTGATGCTTGGTAATCGCCGTATTTATTGTCAAAGGTTGTTGGAATCCCATGATCGTCGGGCTCCGGGATTCTGGTTGGACAGTGGGCTGGTGCTGGTAGCAGCCCTCCGATCGGAATTGCACGGCCCAGATGTTCTTTCGCTTGGAGAAGAGGAATTTCGAGTCAAAACGTTTTGGTTTACCCTGCGTCGGGTTTAGATTCTTCGAATTGAATTTATTTTAATAATTATAATTTTGATAATATATATATCAATTAGCTAATAATTGTTGTTAGATGTGTTATATTTGTATATTATTGTTGGTTATATGAGAGAGATATATTGTATTTCTATCGTATGGGAGCGAATTAAAAAGCGTGATACAAGTTGTAAAGTAGAAATACTCCCTCCGTATCGAAAATAGAAGACGTTTAGGACAGCGACACGGTCTCCAAAACACAACTTTGACCCTTTGTTTTTATAAAAAAATATTTATAAAAAAGTGATATATGTATATTTTTATGAAAATATTTTTCAAGACAAATTTATTCATATAATTTTTAAATTTGGAAACTCAACAATTTAAAAGTTATAGATGATTTATATTCTCAATGTTTGACTCAAACTTTGTCTAAAACGTTTTCTATTTCCGATACGGAGGGAGTATAACATAATGATGTATAGAATCTATTTTCATTTTTCATTCTATAAATTTAAGATAGGTTTATAAATTAACTTTGAAAGCGGTGAAACGTGAAATTCTATACCAAATAGTCTAATGTATTATATAGGTTTTAATTCCACAATAAAAGGAACTAAACGGCCCCTTGCAGAATCAATTCCTAAAATTCTATCCGTCAAACTTTTTTTTAACTTTGACAGATATTATAGAAAAATATAACATCTATAACTTAAAATAAACATCATGTACAAATTTTTTCTATGATAAATCTAATAATACGAATTTAATGTTATAAAATTTAATGTTCTTTTTTTAAAAAAATAGTTCAAATAATTTGACTTAGAACAACTTTAGAACATTCTTTCAGGGACAGATAGAGTATCGATGATACGACGAGATAGTAGTCATGAAATTTGAACCCAGGTATTATAACATACAGCTGTTGTTACCATAATGCTGACGCGTATACGGCAAGCATTAGTTTGGCAACAATTCCTACGACTAGTGTACTTACTCATGTACAGCAAAAGCAGATCGGGACGAAACAACATTTACCGGTCCAGGTTCGTTCTACAGCATGGTGCATCAACACAATATACAGCTTGTGATTCATGCTGACTGATCTGGTTCGTAATTTCACAGTTTAATTAACTTCCGAGGAAGCCGTCCACTTGGGCGTTCACCGACCTGGACAAGAACTTCATGCAGATGGGCGGCTTCACCTTGGCAAGCGCAAGAATGGACTGCGGAAGGGTCCAGATGCCGTCGCCGCAGATGAGCCCTGACGCAACCGCAGGCCCGAAGGCGTCGGCTTCGGCCCTGTTGATCTTCTGCCACGCGAAGAGGATCACGGTGCCGATGAACATGTCGATGGCGAAGTAGGACCCGAGGTAGAACGGGATGGCCATGGCCATCGGGAGCGGGATGAACCTGGCGACCTTCTTCGGCACCAGGTCCCTGATCAGGTTGACGACGATGGCCGCCGCGAAGGCGATGTAGCAGAGGGTGAGGCAGTTCTTGGGGAGCGACGAGAAGCCGTCCACACCGAGGATGGCCATGTTCCGGTACACGATGGCGTAGGGCGCGGGGTACTCGCTGCCGCTGATGCCGATGTCGGCGAAGGCCTTGTAGAAGAGCCAGAAGACGCAGGGCGCGATGACGCAGCCCATCGCCGTGCCGATCACCTGGCTGATGAACATCGACCTCGGCGACGCCAGCGTCAGGTACCCGGTCTTCAAGTCCTGCATCAGGTCCGCCGCCGTCGACACGATGCTCATCATCACGCCGCAGGCGGCGAGCCCGACGAGGACGCCGCCGTTGGACGCGCCAGCCCACGCGCCGAAGATGAAGATGGCGAGCTTGCCGTAGGTGGACGCGAGGGACCAGTCGGTGAGGCCGGTCCCGTAGGCGTTGCAGAAGGCCAGCACGGGAGCAAATACGTACGCGACCAGGATGTAGTACCACTTGAGCTGCGGGAAGACCTGAGGAAGAGTGCCGATTGAGATGGCAGCGACAGCCACGTACCCTCCGTAGGCAACTGATCTGGGGATTTGGTCTTTCAGGAACAGCTCCGTGCGGCGTTCGTCATCAAAGGAAACAGCTTCAGTTTTGGGGTTGCCATCGTTTGAAACTGGAAGTGTGCTGTTTTTCTTCATCATTGATATAAACTCCGCAGTAGTGCGAATGAGCACCTTCAAGAAGTTGTACAGGCCGTCTCCAAGAATTATAGAGATGGATATAAAAAACCTGCACTAGTCAGGATTCCAGATTAGCTGCTTGGTTGCAAGTGGTGATACTAATAGGCGTCAAAACAAAAGATGCATGATTATATGGATCTTTACCCTGTAACCTTGCAGTCCATGAAGACTGGTTTCTGGAAGACTAGCTGGGTACCAACTCCCCTTCTTGTTGCGAATTAGAGGCCACATTATTCCCCAGGAAAGTATGCCTCCCAGTAGAACAGACACGTTCACAAGGTGTGGGCAGATCATCCCAACTCCAACATAGGTAGGAGAGAAATCAAAGTAAAACCTGAACACAGAATAAGAAGTTCAGTATGGAAGCCATCTCATCAGTGTCCTAAACTGGTACATTCAGAATGCTATAAACTATCATTAGATAATTATTTGCACCAAGCAATGGTGAATGCTACTTTTATGAACCAAGACAGTTCAATGCTCTGACCTGTTGTTATAAGCTTGAAGGCCTAATGTAGGGAAGTTCTGAAATCCACAGCTACCTCCACCAGTGTAGAACCACTGGAAAAAGCCCCAAAGGAAGCTGAACAAGAAGAATTTTCCCAGAGTTTTTACTTGTTTCCTGAAAAACACAATTTATGCATTCAGTAACATTACTTTACGCCTAGTGCCACACATAATAACTACAAACACCCTCCATATGTACATATAAACCTCTTTCCCTGTCTTAATTGAAAGGCAAAGCTCCTGCCATTGCATTAAAAAAAAGATAATAACTACAAAAAGCAAGGAAACAACACCAAGATAATTTACTTTGCAAGCTTGGCACCCTCTGGCGTGTGGAAACCATTGATTAGATAAGCAGTCGCTGTGCCACTAGGATATGTAAGCTTGTAGTCGACAATCATAACCTACGCCAATGATTTCAGTTGATGATTAGTTGGTATGTGCTATATAGTGATTCTACAAGAGTTTTACGCACAGAAACAATTCAAAATGTTTACCTTTCTTAGAGGCACAAGAGCAAATAGCCCAATAAAACTTGCAAGGAAGAGAAAACCTATCATCCATCCAATGTGAGGATTCTTGATATTTTGAGGATTGTTAGCCTCTGTTGCTTGCTTGGCAATGGTTTCGCTCATGCCAAACAAGTAACTGCCAAATCCACCTATCAATCAGAATGGATTAGTAAACAATTTAGCACATTTTCACACATAAAGACGAGGATAGGAGAAAGTGGCACTGCTCCTGCCTCCCTTTAGAAATATATAGAAGGGAGAAAAAAAGAAAAGCAGAACATCAGCGTCCCCCTTGGAACAAGCAATATTGCATTTGTTACTTGGGAATATTTTTAATGACAACAAAAGATTTGTCGTGGTATTAATAGAAAGAAGAAAACCCCAATATAACCGAGCAAAAAAAGTAGTACACACCCTGTCAACAACCACGGCTCTCTCAGGAGTGGTGCACCAAAATTCATTTAGGCCTTGTTTGGATGTGCATGTATCTCTCTCAAACCATATATGTTGGAGTGTATTTTGACTAATATTCACTCCAATCCACTTCAAATCATGTGGTTTGAGGTAGATACATGCGCATCCAAATAAAGCCTTAAGGGATTAATTGTGGAACTGCAAAACATACTTTATTAAGTTGACAGGAAAGCAACAGGTCGATTGTAGTTAGCCTGCCTTAAACGATTGTAGTTAGCCTTGCTTCTACTAAGTTGATAACGTCACATCCCTGCAACATCTCATTAGAAGTAGGTATCATGGTATGGTACTACTTCTGTCCTAAACAAATCAGGCTTCCTGAATTGTTCTAAGCCTATCTAAGTTATATAAGTTTGGCCCCCACTTTATAGAAAAAGAACGCAAATATTTATATATGATACAAAACTGGTATCTCTAGATAGACAAATATATTTTTATAACGTATTTATTCATGACATAGATGATATTTATTTTCCTTAAAAACTGGTCTAACCATTATGGATAGGTCGTCTATTCCAGCTACAGGTTGTCTGAATTCAGACGTGCTTCGAGTTGCATCTTGGCTTGCGTGTACCATTTTGATAACGTGCTATATAATCAGTACTCCCTCCGTCTCTAAAATAATCAATTCCTAGAATTCGTGTCAGTCAATTTTTTTTTTAACTTTGACTAACTTTATAGAAAAATGTAACGACATCTATTACTTAAAATAAACACTATATAAAAATATGTTTTTAGATAAATCTAATAATACTAGTTTGATACCATAACTTTTAATATTTTATTCTATAAATTTGGTCAAAGTTTAGAAAGTTTGATTTAGGACAAATTTAGAAATCTATTTTTTCAGGGATAGAGCGAGTAACATCTAAAAAAACATTTTTTTTAACTGACCGCGAGATTTTCCTATACAAGTTGACTCCAGTCCTAAATTGTTAAGTACTCCAGTTGTGTTCGTGACTTCATGCTTCGTACTCTATGCCTATATTACGATATAAAGAATTCCACTGTGAGTGCTCATACAATATTCACCAAAAAAAAAAAAGATGCTGATACTGTCGTACAGAATCTCGAGTATAGCAGTCCCCGCTGCACATACTACTGTATTAAGGCCCCGTTTAGTTGAAGCCAAAAACAAATTTTTTTTTATAGTACCCGTCACATCAAATCTTTGCGGCACATGCATAAAGTATTAAATGTAGACGAAAAAAAACTAATTGCATAGTTAGCCAAGAAATCGTGAGACGAATCTTTTAAGCCTAATTAGTCCATAATTAGATAATTTTTATCAAATAAAAACGAAAGTGCTACGGTAGCTAAAAGCCAAAAATTTTTGGGGCCTAACTTGAGCTGCTCTGCATCGCAAGAAGAAAAAGAAGAAGAGGTAGCAGACTAGCAGTAGCATACTACATACCGCTGAACGAGATGTCGTAGGCGGCGACGACGCAGGTCTGGATGACGGTGTTCTCCTGGCGCGTGAAGGGATGCTTGAGGAGGCCGAGCCTCTCGATGGCGGCGGTCCAGAGGCGGACGAAGAAGAAGCCGAGCAGCCCCGCGGAGACGTTGAGCGAGGGGATGATCCCCGTGGTGAGGTTCAGCTTCATCACGATGACGCTGAACATGACGGACAGGAAGAAGCTGACCACGAAGGCGCGCACCGTCAGCTGCTCCCGCCACGACGGCACGGGCTGGTCCGCGAACACGCGCTCCACCGACAGCGCGCTCATCCCCTCCCCCTCGTCGGCCAGCATCTGGGACTGGGACTGGGAGGAAGCGACCCCGTCCTCCTCCCCGCCGCCGTTCTTGGCAGCGTTGTGGCGGTGCCGGAGAGTGCCGGCCTCCTCCTCTCCTCCGCCGCCAACGGCTGCGGTGGTCTGCGGCGGCGCCATATCTCTGGTGGTTGGCCGGCGCACTGGCACTGTTCAGAGTTCTGGCCTCTGTGTGGACTGGCTGGTGCGCAGCCTTTGAGGTGGTGCCAGTATTTATCGTGGATGACGTTGGGATGGCTGCGCGTGCATGCGGGAGGAGGGGCCCACGCATCGGAACCGCTCGTTTCGAACCGGAGGGCTGAGATGGCGTTCTGGCGTCGGGAGCGTGAGACAGGCTGGCTCTCATGCATGCCGGTTGACTCGCTGACCGCTGTGATTTGCCCATGCGTACTGTTTGTTTGTTTTCTTTGCGAAACGATTGTGTATTGACAGTGATCAATGATTTTTTTCTCTCTTGATTGATTGATGAGATGGCATTCTAGATGGAGTAGAGGTATGCTCTACAGTAGCTGGGATTATTTTCTTCAGTTTGTTGGATGTTTTGTGTCAAGTCTCATGGATGGCGGCCGAAATGCCGTTAGCTAGCGCTGATTAGATGTTGGAGTATTCATCAAGCGAGTAAGCGACCATTGTTTAAAGCCGTAGCTAGCTTACTTTGAGTCTCAGCATGTATGGCTACAGGCGAGCGGGACGAAGCAATCTGCAGATTTCTACGTCTATATACGATTTGGTAAACGAAACACATGCAATAAAAACCGGACCAGAAATCCGACACCTAGTTTTATTTTAACTACGGCATGTTTGCTTCGACGTTTTTTGGCTAATAAGTCACGGCTGATGCTATTTTAGTTGTTTTTTTTTGAGACAAAAATATTATTTCGGTAGCTGATAAGCCGGCTGATAAGCCAAACGAACATGGCGTTACTAAATTGAGCATTCTTTCCTGCTTCCCGCCCCTGAGTACTTCAACTCTCCTCCTCTAATCAATGTGCGTGCATTGTATCAACCGCGCACGTCGTAATGAGGCCAAAGAAAGCAGTGGACGCAGGACCATGAGTGTATTTCTAGAAAATAAAAAAAGTTGAAGAAAATGCTTGGCTCTTTAATACTAGGAAGAGATAGAGATATATTAGAGATAAATTGGGATAGTGTTGGCAATTAGGGCGAAGATAGCTAGTGATGGGTCTACACTCGTCTTTCATCAGACCAAGCTCATACTCTTGCGCTAGCAAGCTAGGACAGATCAAACATAATTGTTTGAAGAGGTACAACTTCAAGAGTCCAGTGGGCGACTCTCTAAATGTGACGATCCATTCTCCACCACCTTCCAAAAAAATGTCAAACAAATAAAAAGATGAAACAACACTTACTCAAAAAATGAAAAAAAAACATAACAAATATATAGTAATTGTGCCCGTGTGTATTAGTATATTATAGCAAGCATACCCATGTATTGCAGGAAACCCAATAGTATTAAAATTTGGCTTATATTATTGTTGAATGCGAGTTGTTTTAACTTGTATGAGCATGTATTATGAATCCAAGTCACATACAGCGTGTCAGTAGTATCTGGTTGGCACGAGAGTGGTTTGGAATGTAAAAAATATGGGATGAGAAGTAGGTTAAATGAAACGCTCTACTCTTTATTATTAGATAGAGAAGAGATTATTATTATATTATTATGCATAGTTTACTGTAGGAACGAGAGATAGAGAAAGATAGAGCCGAAAGAATTCCTTAGTTTAATATTAAGGTTATACAAGTACAGTATAGACACCTATAACACGCAGACACAACTATAGCACATAAGACTTATCTTTACTAGCATCTCCGAAAGAGTATATCTGAACTACCACATCTCAAGTCTTAAGATTAATAATGTCACTATAGACACCAACACATTGTCTACTACTAAAAGAATATAGCCATTAATCCTAAAACAATTTTAAAAAAATGTAAGTATCCATGCAAAGTCAAGAACTTTGAATCAAAGTAGATTACTTTTAGTTCCACCACAAGAAACATATTCATATATGATCAATTTGCTTGTGTGTTGTTTCCTGGTGGACATGGCACACTACCAAGTACCAAGTCATTTTTCTACTTTTTGTAATTACTCTTTTCTATGATAATTAAACTTTATATATATATATATATATATATAATAATATATATATATATATTAAAAACACATGTTGATGTTATTATGCTGTGAAAAGATGCTTTCACAGTGTGTTTTTATATTTAAAACGAAGGCGCATCCTAAAAAAAATACTAATCAAATTATTGTATTATTTAAAACGAAGACGTACCTGAAAAAACACTACTAGTCAAATATTCGAAGCATATACTTTTTTATATTCCGTATTGGTGTATTATTAGAGACTGCAACGATCTTCTATTGAACTTATATTATATTTAGTAAATACAACTAGAGAGTATACCGCGCCACATGTGCAATGAGAAATGAAGAATTCTCGTTCAACAAACAGCGCTCTGAGATGTCGAAATGTTCTTGAATGCTTTAAATACTGCAGCACTACTAGTATGTGAACCAGCACTCAGCAGAGTCAGACTCTCTCCAACAGCTTAGATTGTTTCCAACAGCTTATGCAAAGCGAGAGACGAACCCAAAATCGGTCTCGTACAGTGTTTTAAGCGTCAAAAACATCCTCCAACGGAAGACGCAATTCCAGAACGTATTTTAGGTACCCAACGAAGAGCCAGGCATATTTGCGCCGTCTCTCTCTTGGACGCAAATCTTCGGCGCCTCCGTAGGGGTGGGCCCGTAGGAGGCGACGGGTGGAGCGGCCAACGGTGCCAGGTGGGACCGCGGCGAGGTGTGGCCGGCTCGCCGACGCGAGCTCGCCATGGGAGCACCTTCGGAGCCGCCGGCCTTGGCTGCCTCGCCGACGCTCGCCCAGTGCTCGTCGGATCTCGCAGGGGAGCAACGGAGGGAGGCCGACGCAGGGAAAGGAGCTCGCCATCCGAGTTGTGCTCACCGGATCTCGCTGCCGTCTCCGCAGCTGTCGAGCGGGTTCGCCGGGTTCCCACGCGCTCGACCACGGCGAGAAGCAGGGCGTGTCCGGAGGGGCGCGACAGGTCCAGGTCCTGGGCGTGGTGCAGGGGCTTGGCGCGTCGGGGTTGAAAGGTCCTATGCGATGGCTAGAGGGGATGAATAGCCTAATTTAATTTTCTACAAAGTACCCTCAACAACAAAGTTAGATAACTAAGAAGCAAAGCGGGTTTTGCGTTAGCCTAGTGGGTTATGCGAAGCCACCTATTCACAATTTCTATCCTAATAGCTCTAGGATCACACAACTCCTACACAAGCTAACAAGCTAGAGAGAGAAGCTACTAGCACAACCTAATATCTCTACTAAGTAAGAACAAGAGTGAGATAGGAAGGTTATACCTCCGTGTAGAGCAGTGGATGTACCAATCAAGTGAACACCAAGAAATCCAACCAATCACAATGAGACAAGTGGTTGACACTTGATTTTTCCTCCGAGGTTCACTAGTTTGCCAACTAGCTAATCCCCGTTGTGGCGAGTCACTCACTTGGAGGTTCACGCGCTAATTGGTATCACACGCTAAACCTGTCACCGGGTGCCGCACAACCAACACAAGATGAGGCTCACACAAGCCACGCGCAATCCACTAGAGTTGCCAATTGCGATCTCCCGCGGGAAGGCACAAGAACCCCTTACAATCACTTGTAGTTGACGAAGCACAAACACTAAGCTTCTCGAACCACCTCCGCTGCTCCAAACCGTCTAGGTGATGGCAATCACCAAGAGTAACAAGAAATCCACAGCGAGAACGCCTCCCAAGTGCCACTAAATGCACTTGGATCACTCAATCTCTTTTGAAAATTCACTAACCAAGCATGGAGATGAGTGTGAGGGAGTTTGCTCAGCTCTAGAGAGTCTCAAGATGTTCAAATGTGTGAGAGAGAAACCCCCAAGCCGGCCAACACATATTTATAACTCCCCTCAAAGTCTTCTAGCCGTTGGGCTATTAAGTTGGTGATGGATGCTATTCACGGGGGCGACGGACGCTCCGTCGTCAGCGTCCGACGCCATGTCAGAACTAGCCGTTGAGCTCTGTCTTTGAAATTCTTCAACTGACGGACGCTCCATTGCACAGATTGCAGCGTCCGGCGCGATCACACTCAGTGTCCATCGCGATCGTCCAACGCGCGAACACAGAGAAACAGAGAGCACCTGAAACCTCCAGTTTCCGCCGGACGCGTCTGTCGCCTCCTCGACAGACGCTTCTTAGCGTCCGACGCTCCGAGTAGAGAGAACCAGAGAGGACCCGAGAGCTTCATCTTCCGTCGGACGTGTCTGTTGCTTACCCGACAGACGCTCCTCAGCGTCCGGCGCCTGGTCTGCACTGATCCACAGTTAGGGTTTGCCCGCCGGACGCTCCATCGCGCTTTGGCCAGCGTCCGACGCACTATTCTTGTCCAAATTGTTTCTTCTTCTTTTTCCACCTTTGCTCCAAAATGCCAACCACTAAGTATATGCTTTAGAGAGCAGGTTTTGGCATGATTTACTTGTCACTTAAGCAGGGTGTATGTCACTAGGTCCTAAATGCATATGCAATATAGATAACACCTAGTGGCACTCGACAAATAGCAATCACTTTTGAATTTCTCCTCTTAATAGTACAGTTGTCTATCCTAAATGTGATTACACCCACTTGGTGTCTTGATCACTAAAAGAAAATCTCTAGCTTATACCTTTGCCTTGAATTGCTTAGGGACTTTTCACTTTCCTTCTTCTCCAAGTGTGAGCTTTAGGTATCCACCACCTTTGCTTGCTCCACCACTTGTCATCATCATCATCCATAAGTGTACTAAACCTACTCAATCACTTAGAGCTAGGTTAGTACTTAGGTTTCATCAATTATCAAAATCATCATGGAGTCTTCAGGGTCCGGTGCTTGTCCTGGACGTCATCCATGGAGGCTCGCCACTCGCCGCTCGCCGGAAGGGAAGCAGGGGATTTGCTCGGCGCCTCGGCTGCTCCAGGCTGACTTTTTTGCGTCCGCTGTTGGGTACTAGCAAGTTTGGGTGCGTGACCCTTTGGTCCTACGAGACCCATACCCGTGAATGCGTCTGCTATTTGCATGAGGACTGTTAGAGACAGTCTTATGCAAAGCGAGAGGAAAACCCAAAATCGGTCTCGTACAGTGTTTTAAGCGTCAAAAACATCCTCCAACGCAAGACGCAATTCCAGAACGCATTTTAGGTACCCAACGAAGAGCCAGTCATATTTGCGTCGTCTCTCTCCTGGACGCAAATCTTCGGCGCCTCTGTAGGGGTGGGCCTGTAGGAGGCGACGGGTGGAGCGGCCGACGCTGCCAGGTGGGACTGCGGCGAGGTGTGGCCGGCTTGCCGACGCGAGCTCGCCATGGGAGCACCTTCGGAGCCGCCGGCCTTGGCTGCCTCGTCGGCGCTCGCCCAGTGCTCATCGGATCTCGCAGGGGAGCAACGGAGGGAGGGAGGGAGGCCGACGCAGGGAAAGGAGCTCGCCATCCGAGTCGTGCTCACCGGATCTCGCTGCCGTCTCCGCAGCCGTCGAGTGGGTTCGCCGGGTTCCCACGCACTCGACCACGGCGAGAAGCAGGGCGTGTCCGGAGGGGCGCGACAGGTCCAGGTCCTGGGGCTGGTGCAGGGGCTTGGCGCGTCGGGGTCCGGTGCTTGTCCTGGACGTCATCCATGGAGGCTCGCCGCTCGCCGGAAGGGAAGCAGGGGATTTGCTCGGCGCCTCGGCTGCTCCAGGTTGACTTTTTTGCGTCCGTTGTTGGGTACTAGCAAGTTTGGGTGCGTGACCCTTTGGTCCTACGAGACCCATACCCGTGAATGCGTCTGCTATTTGCATGAGGACTGTTGGAGACAGTCTCATGGGTGCTGAACTTTGATTCCAATTCCTATCGCTATCTGGGTTCACAGTTGAAAAGCTGACAAATAGCGGTACGGGGTACAACTGTACAAGACCTTGTTTAGATGTATTTATTTTTTAATTTTGCACTATAACATTTCCGTTTGTATTTAATAATTATTATTTAATTATAAAATAGCTAGACTTAAAAGATCTATCTCACAAATTGTAGATAAATTATAAAATTAATTATTTTTTTATTTATGTTTAATATTTTATACATACGTTCAAAGATTTAATATAATAGAAAAATTAGTAAAATTTTAGAATTTTGAACGCATAAACAAGGTCCTGGCTACTTGGCCGTTTGGCATGGCCGCGTAATTACCTCGCTGGAATTCCAAGAAAACAAGAGTTCCCAAGCCGTCTTTGCTGATTGGAAGTCAGAAGAGGGAACGCACACACACAGCAGAATTCGCTGAAAACTCACGCCGGCGTTGACTTCTCGATGTTCGATATGATACCCAGGGATCCGGCCACGCAGCTGCCCTGAAAACCGTTAGCTTCCATCCCTGGGTTCCTCTTCCTCCTCTAGTTCTTGTCTCGCATTACATCGCATTGCAGTATGTCCCCGGCCGTGTGAAGGCAACTAGGCACATGCCCTGCCGCCTGGATCGGACAGCTAATCCAGCGTAGGAGTACCGTATGTGTGAAAGCAGCTAGCACCTATAGTGATAGGATAATTGGACACCCGGCATGTATGGCTACACCGCTGCTGACAGCGATCTCTCGTTTCAAAATCCAAGTGTGGACGCACCAGCGGTGACGACGTTGCTGGTTGATGCGTACCATGCATCTCTTATCCTTGCTGAGATTCCATGGATTCTAATGCGAAGACTTTGACTAGAACGTACAGACTTGGATGTCGGCTTCTTATCGACTTTTCTTTATGTATAATCTCAACTTTATTTTCTACTGATGCAATATACGATCGAGGATCTTATCCTTGCTTTGCTAGCTAGTGCCGCTCGCTAATAAGATTGCTTCATTGATTGAGTTTACTATAACTTCATCCCTTGATCGAATCAAGGTTCGGAATTTCGGCCACAACTAGCCTACACTCGTCGGAGAACTTCGATTCTACCAACCACCTTTGTTAAGTATACAATATTAGTAATTCAGTTTTTTTTGTTTGGATGAAATTTGATCAAAATTTGCACAAAAATTGAAAAAATTTCCACCGAGAACAATCTACCGTTTCTCCTGGGCCCTATGAATTTTTACACTAAATTAAAATAGGTAGGATGAAACTATATATTTTTGTAAATTGAAGAGTTTATTGGGAAAATGATATGCATATTCAAACCCTCAACTAGTATATACTATTATGTACCCCTCCCTTCTTCCTTGTCTGTTGTAGCTCTAGTATTACAATGTCCACATGGTCCTTTATAATACCCCTGTTCGTTTGATCGATTCGGTGGCTTCAATCGATTTTGGCTATTTTTAGCTGTTTTCTTGTGAGAAAAATATTGTTTTAATGGCTAATAAACCGCCTGATAAGCCAAGCGAAAAGTGATTCTAAAATTGTAGATCTATCATGGAGCAGTTTCAACTTGGATACGTGATCCTATTTTGAAGCTGAATAAAACCGTTTGTCTAACAGAGCATCTCTAGGTCCACGAAAATGATAGATTTGATGGCTTTACCCACTTTGCCAAGACGTGACCATGCAGCCGAGTATGCCCCCCCCCCCCCCCCCCCCCCCCCCGCGCACACATGCCAAAAGAGCATGCAGGCATATAAATAAAAATACAAAAATAACAGCTGAAAATTATAAAAATTATTCCTCTTGTTTTAAATTGTATCAAACATTTTGATATTTTTAGATACATAACTTTTATTATGTATAAAGAAAACTCAAAATATCTTATTACAACTAAAAAAAAGAGAAAGTAGAAGATAACCAAACACATGGCGGCGTAATTGATACTTTGAGCTTGGTTGAATTCTTAGATCTAAGATAGTCGGAGCCTGGCCTGGTGCATACTACGGGGATACTTGGGAGTGCTTCACAAAGCTGATTTCCGGTGAGAATTATTCTCTGTCTGTCAAACGTATTTTTCCGTGAGAAGTGATTCTCTGAAATGAACTGAGGCTGAGATCTAGAAAAATAGTAGTTTCATCTGATTTTGTAAAGTGATTCTTCATGCTAATTTTGAGGTTTTAGATTAAACAATCAAAGAAAATTATTTTCAGCCACAGAGCACAGGGTTGTCTCTGGATAACACAGTACGCACTCTTGCTCCTTTCATCAGCGAGCCAGGCCAGCAAGAAATGAAATAAATTTTTATTTCTACAGAGCGAGGCTTTAAATTTGACCAAAAACATATAGACAACTTTTGCATCCACGGGGATAGATTCACATCACTGAGCAGAAAAACAAAACAGAAGCTGCACCTCACGGAGCCTATCTCAGCCTGACATTTTTTTTGAAATCACGTTGAACGCGTACTTCATTAAGAGAAGTGAATGACCTACTTCATTAAAAAAAGTGGAAAGTTACAGAAACTCAATGACCGAAAACAAGATACCTTGAGTCACAGAGCACAAAGCAAGAACTATGAGAGGTGAGGGACCCTCCACCAACAATCCTAACAACTGAGCCTAATACAAAAAAAAATAACTCAACACCTAGGTAGTCAGTAGTGATAGGAGCCATTCCAAACAATCTTGGTAGCAAAGCTCTGCCGAGAAAGACGACGACCTCGATGATAAAGCATCCACCAGAAAGCACCTCGGCAGCAAAGCATCCGTCGGAAAACCAAATGCTCCTCCGAGTCACTTAGGGCCACGACCCTCAGGACCACGGGCGAGGAGGACCACGACCCTAGATACGACTACCACTAGCACCAACCAGACATACCGAAGTGAGGAGAAACATGAAGTACAAAAAGATGAAGTGCAAAAAGGCACATAGGCTACCAATCACGCCCTACGGCCCTGTTTGCCAGGATTGATGTCTGGCGAGCGCAACTGCATGCCTATTAGGAACGGCTAGCCGCCGGCCGGAGTTGCACGAGTGGCTGTGCTGTGCTGATGACAGAATGATACTACCCCCTGCGTCATACAGTTTGGCTCCGACGTACCAGTCAAAGTTCCAGCCAAGTCCACGACGGCACGACCCAACGGCCACGTCACCTTCCCCATCGAAAACCTCGCCCCAACCCCCAAGCCCAGAACCCATCATAAATTCCGCGGCCCGCGTGCGCTTGTGGGCGGCCACAGGGACGGCAAGGTCGGGGGTGGCATAACAGCTTGCCGCACGTGCGCACCTCCGCCTTTCTCAGCCGCCGTCCGGAAGTGGGCCCCGACCTCACCTGCCTGATGGCCACCGCCGCGACGCACCGCGACGAGGCCCCGGGCCTGACCGGGGCCGAGGGCGTGGAGATGGCGGAGGCCAACGAGCTCCGCCGGCGGGGCATCAAGCCCAGCGACGACTCGTCGCCGGCCCGCGACGGCGCGGAGGACGACGACGGGGCGGCGGCGCCGCCGTCGTCGGTGGAGCGCGCGTTCGCGGACCAGCCCGTGCCGTCGTGGCGGGAGCAGCTGACGGTGCGCGCCTTCGTCGTGAGCTTCTTCCTCGCCGTCATGTTCAGCATCATCGTGATGAAGCTCAACCTCACCACGGGGATCATCCCGTCGCTCAACATCTCCGCGGGGCTCCTCGGCTTCTTCTTCGTCCGCCTCTGGACCAAGGCCATCGAGAGCGTCGGCTTGCTCAAGCAGCCCTTCACGCGCCAGGAGAACACTTCTCAGTTTTTTTTCTTGGCATGCTGACATTCCAGGGGGCTTTGGTAGCTACCTATTAGCCATGAGTGATAAAATTGCTGCCATGGTAACTGAGGCAAATAATGCTCAAAATATAAAGAATCCACAACTTGGATGGATAATTGGCTTCCTATTCCTGGTCAGCTTTATCGGACTCTTCGGTCTTGTGCCACTGAGAAAGGTTCAACTCTATATCCAATCCTCTTTTTTGGTCAATCAGGCCGGCACCATGTTAACAAAATTACTATGGATTATTCAGATTATGATCGTTGACTACAAGCTGACTTATCCCAGTGGCACTGCCACAGCCTACCTCATAAATGGCTTTCATACACCCCAGGGTGCCAAGCTTGCACGGTGAATATACAGTAATGTACATTAATATTCTATACTAGGACACAAACTGACAAGTTTGTCGGTGTTTTTTTGTTCCTTTTGCAGGAAGCAAGTAAAGAAACTGGGCACATTCTTCGTCCTTAGCTTCGTTTGGGGTTTCTTCCAGTGGTTCTATACTTCTAATGTAGATGAATGCGGATTCCAAAAATTTCCATCACTAGGCCTGCATGCTTTCAACAACAGGTGAGTGCTATCTTCCATCTATATCCAAACTCTGATTTGCTTTCAGTTCTGCGGAGCATTCTTTTTCATGTTCTTTGTAATTGAATGTTTCTTTTTATTCTCCAAGGTTTTACTTTGATTTCTCTCCTACGTATGTTGGGGTGGGAATGATTTGCTCACATATTGTCAACGTGTCTATTCTCCTGGGAGCTATTCTCTCATGGGGAATAATGTGGCCGCTCATAGCCAAGAAAAAGGGAATTTGGTTCTCTGCTGATCTTCCTGACGGTAGTCTTCACGGAATGCAAGGTTACCGGGTAAGAATATGTTTTGTGTTCGTTCCTTGAGGGCTCAGTTCTCCTTTAACTTAATGAATTCTGTTGGTATTTCAGGTCTTCATAGCCATTGCCTTGATTCTTGGGGATGGTCTATACAACTTCCTGAAGATATTCATTCTCACCGTGGTCTCCTTAAGATCTCAACTCAAAAAAAATAATGCTAGCACACTTCCTGTCTCTGACGATGACATAGTTACCAACACCGCACCTATCTCATACGATGAAGAGCGGCGCAATGAACTCTTCCTCAAAGATCAAATTCCTTGGTACGCTGCACTTGGAGGCTATGTTGCCATTGCAGTCATCTCTATCGGTACTGTCCCACAGATATTCCCACAACTGAAGTGGTACCACATCTTGGTGGCCTACATTTTTGCTCCTATACTTGCCTTCTGCAATGCCTATGGAAGTGGCCTCACTGACTGGTCGCTAGTTACCACCTACGGCAAGCTCGCGATCTTCGCATTCGGTGCATGGGTAGGCGGCTCCAATGGTGGTGTCCTTGCAGGCCTGGCTGCCTGTGGTGTGATGATGAACATTGTGGGCACTGCCGCTGACCTGATGGGAGACTTCAAAACTGGGTACCTGACGCTGGCCTCACCGAGGTCAATGTTCATCAGCCAGATCATTGGCACATCAATGGGCTGCGTCATTGCACCCTGTGTGTTCTGGCTCTTTTACAAGGCCTTCGGCAACATTGGCATCGCTGGCAGCGAGTACCCTGCGCCAAACGCGGTTGTCTTCCGAAGCATGGCAGTACTCGGTGTGGATGGCTTCTCCTCGCTTCCCAAGAACTGCCTCAACCTCTGTTACGTGTTCTTTGCTGCAGCGATCATCATCAACCTGATCAGAGACCTTGTGCCCAAGAAGGTGTCGAGGTTCATCCCGATCCCAATGGCAATGGCGATACCTTTCTACATCGGTGCGTACTTCGCCGTGGATATGTTCGTTGGGACGGTGATATTGTTTGTGTGGCAAAGACTGGACAGAGCCAAAGCAGACGCATTCGCGCCTGCAGTTGCTTCCGGCATGATTTGTGGTGATGGGATATGGGTTCTACCTCAGTCAGTGCTTGCTCTTGCCAAGGTGAAGCCTCCAATTTGCATGAAGTTTCTATCGGGGGCGATGAATGACAAAGTGGATGCTTTCCTTGGGTCGTGATCATAGAACGTTTGGTGGAAGTAGAAATGAAATGGAACAATTGTGAATTATGAAACCATGTTTCAGCCTGATTATTCTGCCCTGTTTGTAATTAGCAAAACGTATTTTCCATAGTAAATCCGTATTAATTACCATTTGAGTGAACAATTATATTATTCTTGTTGATTCAATTTAATGTGATAGTATATACGTCTCTCATAAGTGTCGGGGAAACACACACACATATACGCACCCGCAATGGCTAGCTCATAAGCTAACTCTAAACATTATTTTCATATTTTAATAGATGAGGAAGAATAAGAGCTAGCTTATATACATATTTCAAGATCATGTGAGTGTATCATGTGCATTATGAGCTATTGCTAAAAGATAGTATTATTGAAAAAGTTAGCTTAGAGCTAGTAGTTGACTTGTACCATCGTGGATGCCCTAAGACTCTAATGGTTAGGTTTGCATGACGTAGCTTCCTATTGCATTTAATCATATTTAAAACCCGCGTTAGGACCACAATCTAGCAGCATTTGATTTCCCCTCCAAATTCCCATGGAGAATGATTGATCCAAAGAAATGATAAAAACATCAAAATACTCCCTCCGTCCCTGAAAGAATGAATTTCTGGGTTTGCCCTAAGTCAAACTTTTTGAACTTTGACCAAATTTCTAGAATAAAGTATTAAAAAATATGATGTTAAACTAGTATCATTAGATTTATCTAAGAACATATTTTTACATGGTGTTTATTTTAAGTCATAGATGTTATTACATTTTTTTTATAAAGTTAGTCAAAGTTTAAAAAGTTTGACTGACACGGATTCTAGGAATTGATTCTTTCAGGGACGGAGAGAGTACTCTCAAGAGCCGGAAATACCAAACCACAACCATGTGGGCGCACTCCCCTTATCTCGCCACGTTCATTTCGCATTAAGATTCGTGCTACCCTACATCAGAATCCGTGCAGAGTGCTTTAAAATTCATGTGTCAGTACTTTCTTTGGCCTGCACGAATCGCGAAATAAACTGAACCGTTGGATAAGGGGTGTGTGCCCACCCCATTGTGGAAATTGTAGGTTGCTCAAGAGCACAAGATGGCTTCAACCTCAGCGTGGTATGTGCAGGAGCAACCCTAAAATGAATTTGAGTACTCCCTCTGTTCTAAAATTATAAGCTACTTTAACTTTTTTAGTATATCCATTGTGTTATGCATCTACAGATAACATATGTCTAGGTACATAGCAAATTTGGAATAGAGAGAGTGTATCAAGATTTTAGGGCTCTGTATTTTTTTAGGCCTTGTTTCGTCGACTATGTTGCCCCTATTGGTTGACAGCCTTGAAGTCAACCATCTATCCTTGGTCATATGGGAGAGCTATTTCCACACAAGGTCCACCAAAAAAATTTCCACACGAAGTTCGGAGTACAGGATTTTAGGAGCACAATAAGCAACTATATTAGTGTACATACAATAGCCACACACAATCATTGCCAAGAATGAAACTACCTTGGCCTTTTTAGGAAAACAAAAAGACAAACAAACTACCGAGGCACACGCAAGGACGACAGAAATTCTTGTTCAAGGCTGTACTGCCGTGAGCCATGCTGACCTGCAGGAATCAGAACAGCGCCACCAAGCCCACTAATCCTCTCACCATCACAACTAGGTGGAGCGACGGACTGGCGACCCCTCAACATCTGCAGCCTCATCTCCACATCTTTCATGGTAGGCCTCTCCCCTCGTGTCAGACTGAGGCACTCCTCTGCTAACCGAGCCATACTCGCAATTGCTTCCTCACTTTCATCACTCAGAATCTGCTTGTCAATAACCTCCTCAAGGGGCTTCTCACCTATAACACATAAGAAATAGTCTGACAGGTTTTGTTTCTCGCCATTCTCGTTCTTGAAGATTGGCTTCTTCCTTGTCAGCAGCTCGAGAAGTATGACTCCAAAACTATAAACATCACTCTTCTCGTTGAGTCGGCCGGTGCGGTAGTATTCTGGGTCCAAGTACCCATAGGTGCCCTGCACGGCGGTAACTAGATGTGTCTGATCAATTGGAATCGACCTCGATGCGCCAAAATCTGAAACCTTAGCTATGTAACTCTCATTCAGAAGTACATTCATGCTCTTGATATCTCTGTGAAGAATTGACACCGAAGCTGCTGAGTGCAAATAAGTGAGAGCACCGGCGATCTCGATGGCAATCCTTAGGCGCTCCTCCCAAGGTAATGGCAACAGGATACCATTCATCTCATGGTGCAAGAGGTCATATAAAGTGCCATTGGAAATGAACTCGTAGACAAGCAAAGGGACCTCAACCTCAAGGCAGCATCCGTGAAGCTTCACCACGTTCCGGTGGTTGATTTGTGAGAGGATAGATACCTCGTTGATGAACTGCTCGATCTCTGAGCTTGCCTCAACCTGTGACCTCTTGATTGCCACCACACGTTGGTCAGACAAGATGCCCTTGTACACGGTACCATGGCCACCACGGCCGACCACACGGGTGTGATCAAAATTGTTGGTTGCCTTCTCTAGCTCTTCAAGGGAGAATATCTTTGTGCCATTACTTGGGCTTTCATCTGAGGAAATCAATTGTTCTAGGAGAATTCCTTTGTTCTTGCGGAAATACCTCTTCCTGGACCGTTTCTGCACACTTCTCTTCCATCTCCGTGTAAGAATATAAATAACTGCAGCAAGAAAGAGAATGCCGCCACCATTGCTTAGCCCAATGGTAACACCTGCATTGGGTGAAACTAGTTAGCTCCTGATAAATGGAACAATAACACAACTGGACAACTTTTACAAATTTATATTACTGCCAGGATGGACAATTACAAGTTATTTGAAGAGCTTCCTGCTTACCTAGTATTATCGCAGATGGCTTGCATTTCCTTGTGATGTCATTGAAATCTGTTCCATGAGAACATGCGGTGCATGTATAGTTCCCAAAAGTATTTTGACAAATACCATTGCAGGTGTATTTATTTGGCTGCAGACACTCGTTAATATCTGTGATTTGCATAATCAGTGCAATACTTACAAATGTGAAGTTCACATTCTTTCCAAAGCATATGAAAGATCATACCTTTACATCCATCTTTAAGGTAAGGATTTCCTTCAAATCCTGGAGAGCACTTGCATCGGTAACCGAGTTGTTCAAATGATTTATCACCTATGACGTCCACACAATCACTATGAGAGAAGCATCTATAACCCTTCTCGGATGCCTTTGCATCCTTACAGGTCATGTTATCCACGGCCCACTTCACAACACCCCATTCACCAGAGAAGGCGAACAAAGTGGAATCCATACGATCCAAGGTGTTGTTCGGATCTGATGACTTGAGAACAAGCATGGTACCTTCGTCAATGGATATGTCAGTGACCACTGAACCGTCAAAGAGACGGAGGACGGGAGGAGAAGGCCCAGGGTCACATGCTAGGTACAGTTGAAGTTTCGCAAAGCAACCTATTTCTGTTCCAAAGGGAAATGCAAAGCTAATGTTCCCGCACGATGTCGGGCAATTCGCCTTCGGTTGCATAGAGTCGTAAACTGTTAGAAGGGGAAAATGTATCAGTGCCAATGTTTTTTTCAAATGGGAAATGCCTACTTGAAATGATATTTAAACGTGTAAACCAGTAAAAGATTTGAAGTGACTGACGACGACTGCCCTGACACAATATCTGAATTTATGTCACTACTGAAACATGTGATAGTTCAAGAAAATGTGAATAATATACTTTAGCATAATCATTTAGAATTCCCGTTGGAAATATGGGTTGCTTCAATTTTTTTCCTATGTCACATTTCTCTAATTTTAATCGAATTAATAGAAAAATATACTGACATATACAACATCAATTCGGTATACTCCAATCACCATTGATAACTATTCTGCTTTCAAAACAATTACCCACCTCTGCGGTTGTGAAAAACAACATAAAGTAACCTACAAATATGTATTTAAATTACTCACATATGCAATTACAAAGCTTAATCTGAAGTAACCCTACATTTGCAACCAATTACCCACATGACTTTAGATAGAAAATTTACTTAATAACCTCTTAAATGTGCATCTAAATACCGCTTCTACCATTATTGAGAAAACCAAAATATGATATCAAATCCACATATAAATTACTAGCATCCTCTGCTACAAACAGTTAAGGAAACCGAGGGCATATTTGTACCGAGGGCATTCGTCTAGAATTTATTATAAGAAAACCATAAGTCAAGGAAACGAGAGCAAGGAACGAATGATAGGTGAGAAGTGCGTGGACAGAGAACCTGGAGGTGGAGGGTCCGGATCCCTCAAAACGCAGCCGTCCACGACGTAGGGATTGCCATCGGATCCTTCCGCACAGTTGCAAGTATATCCAGCAATTGGCGCTTCCTGACAGACGCTGTGGTTACCGACGCACGCATAGCTGGTTCTATTCTCCATGGCGCGTTTACAGTTCGGCTGGTATGGAATAGCCCAGATCAGATCGACTGGATAGCCAGCAGTACCCGTAAGTAGATCATGTTCGAGGTCCGATGTCTGGAACCGGTACGGCGAATAACCGAAGTAGGACTTTTGATTGTAGGTGATGAAGGCGTTGACGTGTTCAGATTGACCGGTGCGCGAGATGTTGAGGGTGAACGCTGTTACGGGCACCGTAATGTCGATGCGGCAGCATCCAATGCCGATGCACAGTCCTTGGGGCAGCCTGCTCATGGTTTGATCTCCTAGGCAGACCACGGAGCAGTTGCCGATCTCAACACCAGAACCAGAGTCGTCACCGGTGAAGAAGGAGACCTTGAAGCCGCAGCCAACAACAAAGAGCGACAAGTTAGAGGACCCAGAGATGGCGAAGGGTCTGCCTGGAGCCTCCCAGTGGACGGAGTAGTTCTGGGCAGGAGCCAGCTTCGCGAAGTAGCCGATGCTTGTGAGCACGGAAGGTAGCGAAAAATTAACCACTCCCACGGCATGACGAAGCTCGACGACACCTCGATGCTTGGGTTGCCTAGCAGCAGGTGGTAACTAGTGTTGTCTGCGCCAGCCACACAGGAGAGATTGAAGCCTGGCAGGGAGCACTCTGGCCCTATCCCGAACGGATACCGGATGTCGTAGTAACCACAGTTGGCAGAGCAGTCCCTTCCGCTCGTCTTCTCGGCCACAGCTGTTGTTGGTGACGGCGGAGCGAGTAGTCCGAGCACAAGCGTTGCCATGGCTATGGTCATCGTTGGAGAATGCATATCTGTTCTATACTGAGAGGATATGTAATTATGTATACTTGGACTTATATATCGACCAGTGGGATGACCAGTCATGTCATTTTCGGGCCTTCAACTTTGGATGGCAACGTCATGTTCTTGATACCCTAAAGTAGTTGTGGGCAGAAGAATTTTGTGTAATCTGCTCCTTATCTTCTCCGTGGAATTCCTCCTCAGCCTCCAAGTTTGACGAGCTTGACATATGACCAAAAATGAAGCTCCCTTCGGATGGTGGAAAATGTGTTGGGTCAGAGCTATATTCGTGCGGCGCCCCCACAGAACTCAGTTCTAAGACCAGCAATTCACCAGGATGGGAGGTTGCCAGATGACCAGAGCTATATCCCAGGCCATGATTAGGTGAATTGACAAGGACTAGTAGATTGCTTCACCTTCAAAACTGGATTTCTTGGACCTGCATTTGTAAACTTCCGGATTTCCAATCGAGCTGTAAGTCTGTAACAGCAACATCTGAACATTTTCGTAAGAGGCTCCCATGTTTCCTCCGGTTTTTGCTTACAGAAATGACAGCCCAGTGCTAGACAGCGTGGTATGCGCAGCGCAGGGACGACGCAAACCTAGGCTGTACTGACGCGTCCCGTCTTGACCAATCACCGGAACCACGCTCCTGCACCGATCGCCTCGTCCTCCTTCACAGGCAGGCCGAACATCGCCTTCTCCTCTCAGTCTGGGAGCAGCAGGGCGTCCCCTGATGAGCTGCAGCCTCACCTCCACGGCTCCACGTCCTTCATGGTTGACCTCGCCTCTCTTCTCAGATCCACGGCACAAGTAGTTTGACAGGTTGTGTTTCTCGCCATTCTCCTCGATAATCGGCTTCTTTCTTGTCAGGAGCTCACCAAGGAGCCGTTTGGTATGGCTCTTGGATAAAGATGGCAACGGGGACTCGATCCCCGATTCCCCGTGAGGAATTCTTCCATTAGGAGACGGGGATGGAGGAGAATGGATCCCCACGGGGATGAAATTGGTAGGAAAACTATCCCCGTCGGGGACGGGGATGGGAATGCGTTCCCGACGGGGAATTCCCCGTTGCCATCTTTACTCCTGGAAGAGCTCCCGAAGCTGTTTTTGCGCTCCCGGTGCCAAACGGCTCGAAGGCAGCAGCTCCGACCGAAGAGCCCCGTCATTTGCGGTCTCACACGCCAGGCGCTCAGGGTGGAGCCAAAAAATCGAGCTCCCACCGGCTCCTTGTCAGACACGCGTGAGCCCATGGCGTATTTGGCCATGGATGCCCCTGGCCCTGCCTTCCTCCTTGCCCGTGGGCACCAGCGACGTCGGAGCCAGGGAGGCCGGACCGCCGGAGGCCGGAGTAGGCGGCGCGGGCGCATGCGAGTTGAGGTCGAGTGGCCGCCGACACCGGGTGTGCGTGGGGCGGCACGGGAGGGGAGCACGCGCCGGCGCGGGCAGACGTCGACGCCGGGCTTGCGTAGGGGTGACGCGAGGAGGGGAGCACGCCAACGCCGGCGCGGGATGGAGGTGGTCTCTGGCGCGGGGAGGAGCGAAGGCGGGCAGGCCAAACGGAGGCTTCTGCCGGCGTGCGAAGTGGCGGCGGCGGCGTGGATTTCCCACGAACCCGCGCACACAAGGGCACAAGGCCATCCGTGAAGTCGTGGAGATAAGGTTGAGAGAAATAGGGAAAGAAAACAAAAGAAGGAATGAAAAAAAAAAGGAATAATACTCGTGGTTGAGGATTGGATAAGAGAACGTAGAGAAAAGGCAGATAAAAAAGAAAAAAAAAAGATAAATGTATAATCGACATTGTATCTTTTTAGAGCATCTTCAAGAGACTCTGCTAACATACTAGTCAAATTTAGTGATTTAGTTACTCTCTAAAATAGATAATACTAGATTACTCTAACAGACAGTGTAAAATGAAGAGTCTAGATGACTAGTGAGGTAGATAGAGAGATGGCTAGTGAGGTAGGCTATCCAAAGATAGAGAGCGAATGAAGTGGAATATAGATCTTGTAAATTTGGAGTCATTTATAGAGTCTGTTGGAGACATTTTTTCCTTTCATAATAACTAAATTTATATTTAGAAAATGATTTGGCTAATCTCTTGGAGATGCTCTTAGACTACCAGGTGAAGTTGTTTTGTCAAACGGTCTAACAAACTACTTCAGCTCCTCAATTAAATCTGTTCCACATATGAAGCAATAACTGAAGCTATTTTAATTGGAGCCGGAGCTCTACCAAACGGCCCCTAAGTATCACTCCAATGCTGTAGACATCGCTCTTGTCAGTCAACTGGCTTGTATGGTATTACTCCGGGTCGATATCCAAGTAGCCGAAGGTGCCCTGCACGGCGGTGACCAGATACGTCTGATCAATAGGGATCAACCTCGACGCGCCAATGTCGACACCTTTGCAGTGTAACTGTCGTTCAGGAGCATTGGTTGAGGACTTGTGAGCATACGTCGTTTTTTACAGTAAAACAAAAAAAAAAGGAGTTGCTATATTCCAGGTGTCCCAATTTTGACATGATTTTAGGCAATAATCTTATGCAACCAACTAATACAACTAAAAGAACAACTCATAGGAGACATTTCACAATTTTTTTTCTATAGTTTAAACAATGACAAAATTACCTATTGCTTGAACGACAACAAAAGGTTTCAGGCACTTAAGTATGTGAGATGTGCTAAAAAAAAGTGAATCCGGTGATCAACAGCGACCTGAATTTGCTCAACACGGCTTACCTAAAATAGTGCTGGATGCTTTATTCATAGTCTGGCAAAAGTGCACATGGTCAATTAGGAGCAGCAATAGAAATGCCATATGATGCGACGTAGTACTTCCTTGTTTCTCATTGTAAATGAGTTAAACTTTCACAAAGCTCTGCCCCAGCCTCCGCTACTTACCAGGAAATGTAATAAAACAAACAACACAGATCAACCTGTGAACCTAATGATGTTTTGGTAACTGCAACTAAGAGCACAACCATTACTGAACACCACTCCACCGAGCCCAATCCACAAACTGCATCCCACCGTAGATATTGTTGGCAAAACGAACACCAACTGTGAAAGACATAGCAACAGGGGGAACACGTCTTGCGACAGGCGATGCCTCCACTACCCGCTCCAGGCCATTGATGATCTGGTAGCGTGTGTTAGATGATACAGCGAGGAAGACACCTACATGTCAACATAGTTTGTCAGTTCAGTTAAATTGGAAGAACCAAACAAGAGAAACTATACCTTAGATGAGCACACAAATCACAAAGCACGCCGCATAAAATTGCACAAGCTCAGCATGAGCGCAAATGGGAATTTTTTAACATGAACTTTCGTCATCTGAGATTATCTGGTTCAAGATGGTTATCTGAATACTGAAGAAAACATAGTTAAAACTTAAAAGATTAGCCAAGTGCAAGCCATTCAACATTGAGATATGGTTTGCTGTACATTAACTTCAGGATGCCACTTCAGTAGACAACAAACCATACTTGCTATTTGGTAGCAGCCTAGACACTAGGGGAAATGTAGTGGTTTAGTCCTGCCTGAGGTCCTCCTTTCCCTCTTCAAAGTTCTTTTCGCTGTATCTAGAGTTGCAATTTTTGTGGATCCAAGAATTGATTTAAAGGAACTAAATCTATATGGTGAAGAAAAAGGGACACTGATACTCTGACAAGAGAACTAATTAAAGATTGATACGCTGACTTCTAATACCTACTAGCCAACATTTTGGCCAAGGCAGGTTATTAGCAGTTAGTTTATTAATCTTTAATTCTATTGTTAGAGTATGAGTGTCCCTTTTTCTTGACTGCCTGGATTTTGATACCTTTGAATCAACTATTGGATCATCAAAAGTTTCAACTCCAAATATAAGATCAGTGAAAAGAATCTTCAAGAGAGCATGGTGGACCTCAGGCAGCACTACCACTACATCTCACAACTGTCTCAGCAGCTAACTTAGCAGATTCCTATGTTGGAGATGTGATTTTTTTCATTAGTAGTTAGAATTGATTCACCATTTGAATATGATGTAGAAAAATCATCAGGTGAATTTATCAGTAGAATGTCAAATAGCCAAAAATGTTTCACAGACCAAGTAAAAGTGATAACGAAGGGGAAACAGATAATAGGCTTACCCCACAGAGCTGCACTTTTAACAAGTGGTGGAACAGGAATATCTTCATCTGATTTTTTGACACTCCTGAACAAGGAACGAACATCAGTACAGAAGACAAGAAAGCTGGGGAAAATAGATAAGATATTAATCAACATTACTGAGCATGAGTGAGACACATAGACATGATATTAATAAGAAACCTATAAATGTATGTGCAAAATAATACAATATCTTGATAGGATCAATAAGAAACCAAACTGGGAAGCAGGCAAATATGAACTTAGTCATTTATCATCTAATAGCAAAAGGAGATTTTGATGTGCAGATGCACGAATAACGGTATGCTGTTACCTTTTCGCAGTCATTATCATATTGGCAATTCCTTGACCAATTATGCCACAGACAAATCCAACTGAACCATACAACACACCCTGCAATTTAAACGGTTATGCTAGTACAATTTGTACAAACAGCATGGCAATGCTCCTGTAGTTCAAACTAACAATCATACATGGCTAAAAAATTAGGAGTATCTTTGCCACTTAAGACACATTACCTTGTAAAAGTATGTTCCGATCCTTTGCTGGACTGTAAATCTACAGCCTGGTCTTTCAGCTTCAAAAACACTGCAGTTTTAAAATCTTAATGTCATACAGAAATAGTTTTTTTTTTTAATTCAAAGCTCTATTGCTAGTTTAGGCGTTTAGCAACATCTCCATTCTCTTTCAATTTCATAGATGAAAAAAATGGACATGGGGAGTTAAAAAGACTTTCAAATTCAATTATTGTCATGGTGTGGTACAAATCTCCATAGACAACAACTGGAAATGAAATTTCACCTGCTTGGCAAAGATCCAGCCATCCTGCTGAATCTTCCAAAAAGACCCGTTGAAGCAGATGGCTTCCCAATTCTCACATATGGAGCCAGCATCCCCACAAGTGCAATATCAACTGCTACACCAACAAGAAGGTCAGCAGCATACAGTTCAAACTCCGCCCAAAAATCCTTTCCCCTCTTCTGCACCTCTGCAAATGTCGCGCAGCAAGAGTCGATCACAATCTGCAGTGAACCCATAACGTAATTGTTATTATTATTAACAGTAGAACTACTGTCCTCTGACCACTTGGAAAAATAACTGACCAATCGCACCCACCTCGATACCAACTTTGAAGAGGAACGACGGGTCGGCGAGCATCCGGTTGCGGAGCATTGAGAAGGCACGGATCATCGCTCCTAGCGGCCACGGCGCGGCCTACACAGATCAACATCAAAACAATGAGGAAAAACGGTCACGTTCACATCTACCAGACAAATTCACGGAAATTCGGGGACCTGCAGATCGAAGTAACGGAGCAAGAGGACTTCCCGGATGCCGGCGTCCTTGGCCGCCTCCATCATGTCGCCCGGGAGCGCAACGCCGCGCGCCGCGGCCAGGCGCAGCACCTCGTCGAAGCCGAGCAGCGGGCCGAACTCCGCCTCCTCGTAGTCGTCTTCATCCTCGCCACCCCCGCGGCCGCCTCCATCCTTGCCTCCATTCCCGCCGGAGTCATCCCCGCGGTTTCCATCCCCGGCGGCGGCGCGGGGGATGTGCGGCGCCGAGCAGGAGAGCGCATGCGGTTTGGGGAGCGGTGAGATGGGCTTGACCGAGAGGTGGAGAGGCCTCAGCTCGTGAAAAGCGTTGGAAGAAGGCGTGCATGCGGAGGAGGTGGTGGGGGTGGCGGCGGCGGGGGCGGACGAGGAAGAAGCGAGTGCGGAGAGGGAAGGGGAGGTGGCGAAGGCCATAGTGGACAGACGGCAGTGCGCGAAAGGGCTGTAGGTTTTTGAGTTTTGACTGTTCTAGCCCTTTTTGCTATTCCTTCCCCTTTTAAAATGATTACTCCTACCTATCCAAGGAAGAATTCAAATATAGATTACGTCCCTATTAAAGTGATTTATATTTAACCAAATTTTTAATAAATAATACCTACATTATTCATTCTAAATTAATTTGTTTATAAATATATACTTCATAGTATTTATTTGGTATCGCAAAAACTAATATTTTTATTTAGAATTGATTATATTTATCTCTACTATAATTGAAATCCCTATCCCTACGACTAAAAAATACGGATCTATTCCGTCCAACCGGTGACACCAAACCCAAACCCCGTCTACACGAAAAAATCCCGCAACAAAAAAACGCAAAGCCCCGGCCACGCAGGAAAACAAAAAGGGTTTTTAGATCCACACCATTATAATTTTTCAAGTTTAGAAAAACATCATTACAATTCACCTATTTGAACATCTACTATTATAATTTTAATTCTCCTAAATCTATGCCATTTTCTACACCTGCAGCTTATAAAGGCCCACTGTCAGCACGTATTCTACTGGATTGCATAACGATGTTAGGCTTCGTCTCCTTCTTCAGATCGACTAGCCCGTGGACACCTCGCCGCGCTCGCATCGTCGTGCCCTGGACCTCCACGCGCTCGCGTCGCAGCGGACCTCCGCTCTCAGCGCTACACCGGTTACTGTGGCCATGGAGCCAGCCCCCCACCCCCTTGTCCTGTAGATGGTGGTCGCCGTGGGTATGGCCAGCTCATACAGCTCGCCGCCGCTAGCTCGTATGGATACCCTCATGGACAGAACTCGCTGGGTCACCGAGAAGCTCACGTGGGTTGTGTCGCTGTTGGCCATCCTCGTCAGTCAGTCCTTCTAAATCACCTTGTTTGTACTGACATCTATTGGATACTTAAAACAGCACTGTCGTCTTCTTTCTGTCATTGCTCTGGTTCTTGTTGGACTTGTTTGGTGTCAAGATTTATTTTTTCTGTCATGTTTTAGGATTGATCTTTAGATGAATGAACTGTACTATACTAGATGAGCTTCGGGCGAGTGAGTGAACTGCATTAGGTGGTCGTCAGATGAGTAATTGCAGGGATTGGTGAAAGTTTGAAACTTGAAAGTGGCCGCCCCAGGCAGAGCACGCGGCCCCCAAGCGCAGCACACAGAAGCAGCCCGCGTCTCCTTGCCGACGAATCCATTTACCGCGTGTAGTAGTGTGCTGCGTCATCAGCGCCGAAGCGGAACGAGCCAAGGTAGCCATGGCTGTCGAGCGGGTGCATAGGAGCCTGCGGTCATCGGCGAACATCCTGGAACTGGCGAGGCGATTGCATGGTGGCGGCCGCCACGCGGACGACGTCGCTGTGTCTGGGGCCGCGAGAGCAACGGAGGGTCTGGGCGTGGTGGTTTACAGCCTCGCCGTGCTCGCGCGCAGGCCGCTGTAGTCGCGCGCGGCGCGCCGCCATCCACCTCCGGCCCGCACGGGCAGGCGCCAACATGGGAAAGGGAGTGTCCTTTGCGTGCGTCCTCATTGTTCTCGTCCACCGACACCACGGAGGGCGCCGCGCCCGTGCGCAGCCGGCGCCGGGGTGGAGGCACTATTCTACAGGATCCGGCGATGCGAGCGCGATGAGGTGTCCGTGGGTGGTCGGTCTGACGGAGGAGACGCCGCCTAACGTTTGTATATAATACCGTAGAATACATGCCTGATTGTGGGCCCTTGTAAGTTATAGGCGTAGAAAATGGTATATACGAGGAAGAATTGGAATTATAATGGTAAATGTCCAAATAGGTAAATTGTAGTGGTGTTTCTCCAAACTCGGAGAATTAGGAGAATTATAATGGCTTTAATCAAAATAACCCAAACACAAAAAGGACGCCGCCACGCCGAGGTCGCGACTAGGAGCTGTCTGCCGGAGGTGCCGCTTTGGATCCGCCGTAGGGAGGTGCGTCCGCCAGCCTGAACGCCGCGAAGGGTGCCGCGTCGCAGGAGACGCGCCCGCCAGCCAGGCTCCACCTCCGGATCCAATCGCCAGCCGCGTGGGTTGAATTCGGTAATTGATGAATTGCTCGTCGGTGACTTCTGCTCCCCTGATTCAAGCATGTCGGTGACTTCTGCTCCCCCTGATTCAACCATCTGCTGCAAATCTAGGAAACATGCTTAAGTTTGGACGACATACAAATTTTGCTGGTATTCATGTTGTTGATTTCTGCTTATCTTTATGGTCAAGTAGTGATGATATGGAAGATGTTGAGCTTGAAGAGGCAAGATTGAAGCTTGCCCATTATGCAGCCGAAATATAACCTCACCTACATGGCCATCTTGAGCAATGTTTTCTCCCTTAAGGGCCTGTTTGGATCTCATGAATTAAAGCCAATATCTAGGAAGTGCTCCCATTTCATTATTAGTTTACTTTCCAAATCTTCTCAGTTCCTGGGAACCATACAGGGCCTTGTTCAACTCACAGTATGTGCTGTTGCAATGTTTCACTTCTTTCGCAGCCCAATATAACTAATGTATTTGTTTATTAGGTGACATTGTTGAAATTAGATATGCTGAATCTGATAGTCTTTGACATTTTATACAAGAATGTATGTTTCTCTATCTCTACCATGATAATTGAAATGTGCAGCATTGAAATGACGTGCATAGAATCAGAGCGCATCAACATATTAATATACTGTTTCTTAAAGTAATGAATCATCATTTGTCTACAAGCGTATGGATGAATTGTGTGCCTCCTGTTCTGTTTATATTCTCCTCAACCATGTTCTGTGATTTCCCTTCTATGTTTTCGTTGATCGGCCCTTGAGAATGTTGAATATCCTGTTTATTTATGTAGTTTGTGCCAATTATATTAAGTAAAAAAACATTTGAAATCTGTCTGTTGACCTCAATTATTTAGGTGCTTTTAGGCTAACACATGTTTTCAGATTTTGTGAAATATAAACAGCTCTGACCTCAAGTCTTGAACTTGTCTTGAATTATTTCACTGAGTCATTACTTAATCGAATTGAAATGGCAGATAATGTAAACACAGATAAACAATTTGGTTCCAACCAAATATTGACCTGATCAGTCTGGACCAGTGAATAATTTACTGCTGATGCAAAACACATTCATGGCATCCACTCACAACCACTAAAACTTGGTAGCTAAAGGATGATGGATTGCCATATTTATATGATAGCCTGAACCTTGAAAAATTGCTTGCTTGTTGAGAGTGAGAACTCCCTGTCATGGTCGTTGCAGCATAGTCTTATGAATTATCTTGAGTTTCTTAATCCTTATCTTTAGTTTATTTTTTTATAAACCTTATCCTAGATGCAGAGTATATAAAAAATTTGCACTCTTCAACTAAAAGGTATGTCCTTTTCTAACAAGCCCATGTTTGGTTTTGGTTAATTGATGAAATCTATGGACTAACCCTAGTGCTAAGTGTATGATCTAGCGAGGGTAATCCACCTTGACACATGGAGCTAGAAGGATGATAATGGTACATTGATCAAGTGCTTCATGAACTAAGGAAAAGAAGAAAGAGAAAAAACAAAAATGGGCTCAAGGCAAAGGTATATCATAGGGCCATTTTTGGTTTAGTGATCAAGACACTATAGAGAGTGTGATCACATTTAGGATAGATAGTCGTACTATCAAGAAGGAAAAATTCGTATCAAGTGTTATTAGGTGTTGTCATTCATGCATGTGCTTTAATCAACCTAGTAACATAGTCTTGCTTAAAAGACATAAAATATATGCTAAACATTTGCTCTAAGGAAGTACCATAAGTGTTTTGGCACAATGGAGCAAGGTTGGAAAAGAAAGAAACAAGTTAAGGGCGACGGACGCTGGCGCCAGACGCTGCCTCTAGGCGACGGACGCGTCCGACGGCAAGCCCTAACTCAGCTTCAGTACAGAAAGTGCAACAGACGCTGAAGAGCGTCTGTCGACCAGGCAACAGACGCGTCCGTCGGTTTTGGGAGCTCTCTGGATGCTCTCTGCTCACGCGACGGACGAAGTCGACGGACGCTAGAGAAATGGCGACGGACGCGGTACCAAACTCAAACAAGCGTCTGTCAGACACAAGAACTCACTGACACAAGCGACGGATGCTGTCGAGTGTCCGACGACAAGGCGACGGACGCATCCGACGGACTTCGGAGCTCTCTGCATACTCTCTGGACTGGCGACGGACGCTGGCGACAGAGCGTCCGACGCAACTTTAAAGAGCGTCCGTCGGGCACGACACAGGATAACGGCTAGTTTTTGAAGGAGGCCTATTTAAGGCCCTTGGCCGGTTGGAGCTCACTCTCTTGGCTCATTCCATTCTTGCATACTCTTGTGAGCTCTCAAGCACCTCTCTCTCATCTTTTTTATCCTTTGTTCATTCTAAAAGAGATAGAGTGCATCCAAGTGCATTGCTTAGTGATTTGCATCTAGAGGCACTTGATGATCGTTCTTGCTGCAGTTTTCTTGTTATTCTTGGTGTTTGCCAACACCTAGACGGCTTGGAGCAAGAAGGAGGAGTCAACACGAGTTGGTGATTGTTCGTGGTTGATCCCGGTGATTTTGAGAGGGCTTGTACCCACCTCGGCGGAGCGCCAAAGGGTAACTCTAGTAAATTGCTTGTGTCATTGAGTTACTCTCATTTGAGTGGATTCTTGTGGTGCTCGGGTAGTGGGCTAGGCTTGTGATTGTCTATTAGCCACCGAATCACCATTTGAGTAGTCGACACAACGGGGACTAGTTTGGTGGCAACCAAGTGAACCTCGGGAGAAAAATCATAGTGTTCATCTTGTCTCCCGGCTACTCTTGGTGATCTTATTGTGATTGATCTTCACATTGGTATACTCTCTTCACAAGGCATCGGTATAACAATCACCACTACCTTTGTATTTACATTCTTTCATATCTTGCTTAAGTTAGCTCTCTTGCTAGGTTGTTTAGTTTGTTAGTAGTTCTTCTTAGATAGAGTTAAGTGTCTTAGGTTCTTGCTATTGCTTGTTAGGCACTTAGCTAACTAAAATTGCTTGGTTAGGTGGCTTTGCACCCCTAGTAGAGCTAGAGCAAAAAGCTTCGCTTAAGTGTTAATCTAACCTTTGCTCTAGTGGTTTGTAAAAATTTTATTAGGCTATTCATCCCCTCTAACCATCTAGAACCTTTCAATAGGCTACGACTTAGGTCGGAAGAGGCGGAGCTTGCACCCTCAGGGTCGAGCGAGACGGAGCTTACGCCCCAGTGGTCGGGCGAGGCGGAGCATACGTCCGAGGAGTCGGGCGAGACAGAGCTCACGCCCTCGGGTTGGGCGAGACAGAGCCCACGCCGCCCTCGGGTCGGGTGGGACGGAGCCTAAGCCCGAGGGGTTAGACAAGGCGGTCCCACGGTTGAGGGGTCGGACAAGGCCGCATATAATTCGGCCGACCATGTTTGCACCCTTCCAAATCTAAAAAAATAATAACATAAATGATTAGGAGTTAGGGAGAATATAACTATATCTTCTTAAATGTAAAAGTGTTTTATCTATTGTGTATAGACTCAAATACAATTGTGTAAAAGTTAAACTCTGCAAAAACAAATTAGTTGTTTTTTTACAGCATTCTCTGGATAAAACCGCAGCGTTAGCACGGACAAATATACTAGTAAGATACTAAAACATGGTTTTTTTTTATGGCAAAATCTGTAGGAGAGATACTCACAACTCTTCATTTTATAAATTTTAAAGAAAGAACAAAGGATCTTATAGAGTTCTTAGCTAAAAGCATCTAATCATACAAAAAAAATGACATCAGATCATCGCTGAAACGAAGAGCTTAAAGGTGGCGATGATTTCTGAAGTTCCTAAACCAGATTAACCAGATGTCAATCTGAACTCTGCCATTTCTAAAGATTCTATCATTTCTGATTTTCGAAATCTCCGAAGCCACAATGACCACTGCTTCCAGGAAGAAAGGGGTATTTTGATAGTATCTGGTATATACTAGATTTTTTTTTTCTGAACGGAGAAAGTACTAGTACTACAGAAAGAACACATCAAGAAAGTTCGACGGATTTTCTTGGTCTCGTGTCACATGAGCTTAATTACATTTGTCGGATTCGATAGCATTTGTGCCACCAGACTGATGCTAATCGGTAAAGATAACCATGTTAATGTGTAATATGGGGCTGTTTGGTTGAGGATTGAACATCTTGTCTTACAAAAAATATTGTCTAGAAGTTGCTTGAAAAGTTAACTTATTTTGGCCTGGCTAAGCAAGTGCAAGAAAGATGTATTTGGGTATTAGAAACATAAATTATGCCTTTTAGTACAACATAACTTCAACACTCTTAGGAGCCGCCACAATCTCCCACGGGTCTTGCGAGAGGGGCCGCCCCCCGCCCGCCCGCCGTCGCCACTGGTCCCCCTCCCTTCTCCTCCGGCATCTCGTCGGGGGCTGAAGGGAGTGGGGATCCGTTGTTTTTAGTAAGTTTCTCCAGTAGATCGAATCCTTAGGGTTAGGGTTTCTCCATGCCAAAGTTATTGGTATTGAAGTTTTATCTTCTCCTTCTCCTCTTCTCCGTCAATGGTGAAGGAGAAGGGTGGAATCGTTTTCTTCATGGCGGCTTCGTTGAAGATGAGGGCGACAACTCCAACGTCACCATCTTCATCGACATGACGACATGGAGATCTTTGTTTCTGGACGGCGGCATCAAGACGGAGATGATGTCGCCGCCATGGAATATTTTTCTCCGGTCTTTTCTTCGTTTTGTTGTAGTTAGATCTGGCCACAATGAAAGACTAGGGAGAATATCCTTCAGATCAGTCTTCCTCATTCTTCGGTGGCAGAAAGAAGAAGAAGGAAGACACCAGAAAGAAGAAAAAGATCCTCAATTCCACCTATAGGAATGTTGGCCGTCGTTCGTTGGGCATATGTTCTCAGGCTTGCCGCTATTACTGGTGTCGAGTATTTGCCTGTGCGGTCATCTATACAAAGCGTCAAAAAGGTTTGGTCTTGAGATTTGGAGCTTTTTACGGCGTAGGTATATTTTAGAAGAAAATCAGTTTCTAGATATATCTATTGTAATCCAGAGTGCTTGTAATATGTTGATGTACCCAGCTATTATATAATATAATTCTTCTTTCACCGTAAAAAAAAACTTCAACACTCTTGAAAAACAATATGAGAATAAATAAAGATTTTAAATAACTACTATAAGAAATCATAATCTGGATATGAAAATAAACTTTAAAAGTTATTAACAGTAAAAGCTCCTTCCATGCCTATGTGATAATAACGTGGTTGTGAGTTTTTTTAGCTATAACTTGTGCATCGTTTGTAACTAGAACAAAAGCTGCACAATGCATCATTAATGATCAGGCAACCTCAGGATCATCCAGGCGATCGTTTTTGCAGAGCTCGGACAATGCACTTGGTTTGGGAAATACATTCCCAAATTACAGAGCTCGGACGTAGAAAAGCAACTGCTATTCAGCTTGAGCAGACATAGCTGATGCTTCCGTCGAGGGCGCAGGCCCGTCTGGGCCAAAGGGCCCACGAGAAGTGGCCGTGAGGGTCCTCGGTCTCGCACTCTGATAGAACAGTCGGCGCTCCCCTCGGCTGGCTGATCGCCGATCTTGCTGTTCGGGTCGTCGACGTGCACGGTCGCATCGATCTCCGTCGAGAACTAAAAGAATGCATTTGCTCCCACACGAATTTGTAATTTGCAATTTATGGTTCATTTGTTATAGCCATACTTCGAAAACGTGTGGCACATTTATTGGCGGTTATAAACCAAATGCAACTTGAACTAATCTCCAGATAAATCTTGCAGCATCACAGCAAAAAAAAAAAAAAATGTTAGATGGTTTCAAGAGCTTTCATCACCTTTCTAATTCCTCTTTAGAAGATTGTCTTTTAGCAGAAAAATACCCTTCATTAAGAACTAAACAAAAATTTTATTTTTTAGGGATAGCTTCAGCTTAGCAATTCACTTTTAGTGTTATCTGTTTAAGACATACTAGTGTTAGGATGTAAAGAATCGAGATGTGAATGAATATTTGAAAGTCCCCTAACTTGCAGATACAATTTTGCAATATTCAGGTTTTATTAACAATTATCAGGTTCTGAATACCGTGCAAATTGCAAGTCTCTAAACGGATATGACAATGGCCGAAGAGTGCAGCAAATGGGCCACCAAATTGGGCCTCCAGATTCACACCAGGCTTTAATCGAAAAAAAATGATATCACCAAAGGAAAAAGTCCAATTTTTCTCCCTAAACTTTGGTCTGCGTTAGTTTTTCCTCCCTGAATTATGAAACTAGAAATCTTTCCTCCTTCAGCTCTGAAAACCGTTTGTTTTACCTCCCTTAGTGGTTTTGGACGGTGGTTTTGTCTTCTTTCTATTTTTATTTATTTCGACTAAATCTCTAGAAAATGGTATTAAATCATACAAAAATCATAAAATAGAAACTCTAATTTTGTTGGATTCCACATGAGTAAATCTATATAACGAACATATATATACTTTAGTACAAAGTTTTGAAATTAATTATAGAAAATTATAGATTTAAAGATACAATAAAAACTTTAGACTAAAACATATCATATTATATATTCACTATATAAATCTACTCATGTAGAGTATAATAAAATTGGATTTTGTATTTTATGATTTTTTGTGATTTACTATGATTTTTCAAAAATTCAGTCAAAATAAAAAAAAAGACAAAAGGCGAAACGACTTTTCCAAAACCACTCAGGGAGGTAAAATGAACGTTTTTTAGAGTTGAAGATGGAAATTTTTCTAGTTTCATAGTTCAGGGAGCAAAAACGGACGCAGACCAAATTTCGGGGAGGAAAATTGGACTTTTTCCATCACCAAAACGATCTTCCTAAAGGCCTAAATTGCATTAATGATCAAAAGGACCTTTAGTCTAGTGGTAGGGTAGTCTAATTAGATGCTATCACTCGTTGAATTGTTTTTTGCAAAAAAAAAAGAAATGGTACGCATGTCATTTTTTCTAGATCAAGTAGAATAAACTCACACCTACGCATTCGGTGATACCACACCAGAGGATAGAGAGCCTCAAGTTGTACCGATAAAAAGAAATGCAGTAACAAACCCATTTTTCTATTTAACATCTAGAAAAAAACACCAGTGGCAAGATAAGATATTGTATAACAGAAGAGGATGACTAAGGATATTTGGCGCAAATCAATTTCCTCTTGTCAATGTCATTTTGCTTGACTCTTACTTTATGAACAACAAATGACTATAGTTTGTGGGACGCGGCACAGAGATTAATTTCACTCTATTATTAATATGTGAGTATCGGTGCGTTGCAATAGGTAATGTGCTACATTATTGAAACTTTGGTGTATCTGTATGCTGTTTGATTTTAAACCTTATCTTGGTGTATTTTTTCCATTTGATGTGTCTTTATTTCACATCTTGAGCAATTAGAAGAGATAAAAAAAATGGATCTTAAATACTAAAATAAAATCAAAGCTAGTCATCAGCAACTGCAACCATGAACCATGACCAAGATGAGGAGAGACCAGTATGTACGGATTGGGGACCCACCTTCAGTGAGCTAGTATAACATTTATCAAAGCCCACGGAAAGTCACTGTACCATCTGATATCCTTTCCGTTCAGCAGCAGATCTTGCTAGTTACACCCAGGGACCCACCGTGCAGTGGCATGGTTCGAGTACTACGCAGGTACAGTATTCCCGAAGGCGAGATCGATATCACGGTACATGCTTGATGCTACAGAAAATATATAGCGGTACAAAATCAACATCTGCCTGCGACGCAAAACCTCGTCCTGGTCCCCAACACATGAACCAAAAGCTCAAATTCATGAGAACTCGACATATGCAGGGAAAAAAGGCAACAATTTTTTTTTACTGATGATGAAGTCATTAACTGAACATACAGACGGTAACAACACAGCCTAACCGAACACCACAGCTTCTACGGTTCAACTAGCACACTAGCAGCCGGCCTAGCACGACAAAGACCAAGAGAAACGAGAGAGAATTTAAAGAGGAGCAAAATACACAGAGAGCTTCGGAACGCTGCTGCTACTGCATGCTGGTACACCCATGCATCCCCAAAAGAAAGCGAAGCCAGGAGCATGCGTGCCAGCATGCTACTTGTCTTGTCTGTCGCCGTGCTGGATCTGTGCTCACCGGAGGAGGACGCGGCTGCAGAGGCGCGACACGTCGGACGGGCGGACGGGCTTCAGCAGGAAATCCTCGGCGCCTTCCTCCAGGCACCTGGCGAACGAACCATGCACAAGCATGTCAGGAAGCAGGCATACATGCAGCAGGAAATACTGTAAGAAGTATAGCGATGAACAGATTGGGAATGGATTCGGTGAATAACCTGTTGATCCTGGTTGGCACGTTCTCTGAGGACATGATCACCACAGGGATCTCCTTCAGCCTGGACGACTCCTGCAATGCAATGCATGCACGAATTGGGATCTCATATTCTGTTCAATGAATGCTACCAATAAGGCTGGTGAAAGGAAGTTGAATGGTGTGCGTGTGTGTACCTTGACTTTCTTGAGGAGCTCGTATCCAGTCATCTCCGGCATCCAGTAGTCGGTGATGATCATGCTCACGTTGGGCTCCTGAATGAATCCAAACAACACACATTACTATACATCACCCACTTGCGGCCAAAGAAAAACCCACAGAATGAACAAAAGACAAGCTGAGCAAAATGAAGAAACGTACGGTGCCCAGCAGCTCCAGCGCCCTCTTCCCGCTGTCCACGGCCGTCACTGCACTCACGCAGAGAAGGAACGCGAAAGAGGCCGGTTCAGGTTACATTTACACAACAGCAGCAGGCAGACAAGACAAGACAAGGCCGATGGATTTCGATTTCGATTTCTCACCGCGGAACTGTGAGCTCCTGAGGATGCCGGCGATGACGGCGCGGTCGACGGAGCTGTCGTCCACCGCCAGGACGTGCGGCGCCGGCGCGCTCCCCTCTCCTCCTCCGAGACCCGTCGTGCGGCTCGCCATGCTCGGTCGATCTCGATCGCCGGCCGGTCCCCTCTCTCTCTCTCTCTCTCTCCGCTGGCCCGCCGCGAAACGATGAGTGTGTGCCGGAGCTACGAACTGAACGCGCAACCTAGTACCAGCCCTCAAATGGAGGACTGTGAAGTGGTGCGGGGTGGGGTTATATAGGGAGAGAGAGGCCAGGTGCGTGGTAGTAGTAGAGATCACTCGTCACGAAACGACGGACCGTTGGGTTGGGAGGCCGGCGGGCGGGCTACGGGGCTACTATGGAGGAGAGAGACGGAGGAGACGAGGACAGGAGGAGATCAGGAGGCAGCGGCGGTGCGCCGACCAAGAGATACCGCGCGCGCGCCGCACCAGGGGTACAGTACGTACGTACGTCTCGGCGAGGAGTATAGCAGCCAACAGCCAAGTGAATCTGGTGGATACGCAGCCGGCGCCGCGGATCGGATACGGCCGGATCCCGGGCTCTGTCCATGCAGGCTGGTTCAATACAAGGCAAGGCGGCCCTCGCGAGGCGTCCGGTATACTACAGTGGATCCGGGATATACATGAGCATGACATCCGGAGCAGCAGGCAAAAGCTGGCGCGACGTACGCATGCACAGGAGCAGGCACAGCATCGCATGCAAATCTCAGACGCGATCGAAGCGGCTACGTACCCCGAAACGAGATCTTTTGTCGCAGGATCAGCGTCCTCCTGCTGCCATGGATCAGCGTCGCCATCGCCATCGCCATCGCCACGCACCGCACCGTATCTTATCTCTTCAATGCGTTCCATCGCGGCATACTGTAGATCAATGTGTCCACCGTCTGTCCCTCAGGCTGGTCGCACCGCTGTTCGCTAAAAACTTCTCAAGGAGAAATATTCACGCACCGCTGTATTCTAGTGATCTCTGTAACCAAATAAATATGAACGGGCCCGCTACTGGTAGCGTTACTGGCGGATGAACGCCATGCAAACGCGGCATGCAGCCTGTGGTGTGTCAACTTCTTGAAATACGCGTGTAACTTTTCTAATGAACTAAAAAAAATTATATCTCACAATTACACAATAAATTCGTGTCAATAAATCCTTCAAAACAAGATCTCATATGAATATATTTAGATAAAGTGACAAGTAGACCCCGCTGTTGGTAGTTGGTATAGTGTATGAGATATAAAGGATGATGGGTGCGGAAGAAACGTATATAGAGGAGAGAATTTTAATGACTAGAACGGATAGAGGATAGATTTAAAGGAATAGCAGTGCGGACAGTCTCAATCCTGTGTGTAAAATAGAGTATTGTAGTACTGGCTAACTTCTGTTCAGTCGTACGTACTCCCTCGGTACTACCCATACGTACTTGAAAAATTCTTATTTAAATACATATAACATTTATATCTTTAAATTGATTTATTTCAAAATATTTTTGATTATACTAGTTATTTATTATAAATATTAATATTTTAATTATATAATTATTTATATTCGCTTAAATTTATCAGCTTATCTTATCAGTATTATAATAAAACATTATTAAAGTTGTTTCTAGAGAACGAAAGCAATAGATATTCTACGATAAAGACAATGCATGCGTGCAAAACGCACCGGGGGCGGTACGTGAGAATACGTTGTACACATGCCGTGATGTATTGATGACACGTTAACTTCGCAATCCCGGTAATCACAGTACTTGTACGATTGATGTGCACTTTTGAAGTTGCACTACTTATTTTATGCGGTGTAGATCTTGGGATACACCGTAGTATCTTTTCTGCGTCCCTCCTCCTGTCATTAACCCTGGAGTGGACGCTGCAGCCGTGACCATTCATTCGAGAGCCGAGAGATGATACGGTAGAGTACTGTGGAGGTGCATTTACAGTAACGTGCTTGGACAATGGATACACGTACGTACATTTACAGTACGTGTGTGCATCCAGCTAGCATCAACTCTTCATCACTAAATAAAGACTAAGTACAACATTAACCGCACGAACACTTATCTTTACGCGCAGATGCAAGTACAGCTATCGGCTCCAAACTTTTTCCACACATTTAATGAAGACAGTTAATGAAGAGAACTCGCTCATTCGGTAGTACTAGTAGTACTACTACTACGTCCCTAAGGCTCGTATTATACATAAAGTGAAATAGTGGTAAGAATTTCATGGTTCTGTTTATCAGTATTATTTTAACCATACTTTTCAAAAAATAAATATTATTTTTTCTTTTATAATAAATAAGTATAAGTTAAATTTTTGCGAAACGAACAGCACCCACAATCGGTTTTCTGCCTGTTCGCTTGGCTTTTCAGCCGGCTTAAATCCAGCCAGAACAGTGTTTTTTCTCATAAGAAATCAATCAGCAGTGCATAATCCTGTCAGAATAGTGCATAATCCTGCCAACCGAACATACCATTTGATTAAAACCCCCGAGGAAATTAAGCAATGGTGAAAGAAAAAAGAAATGCAAATATTCCACGGGAGCAAAGACTAATGAGAGGAAGCAGCGGTTTATATGGACTATGGTGAGGGTTCAGGTTCACAGCTTCACAACACACAGGCCGCCCTGGGAGCCGTGGCCGTGAGCCACCCTGCACCTGCAGCTCACTGCCCTGCTCAAGGGCTTTTCGGGGTGTCATGAGTGACGCTCTGCTCTGCTCTGCTCGAACACGCTGCCACCATGCATCCATGCATGCCTGTTCGGATGCGCTGCTGCAGCAGCAGCGCATGCGATGCCCTCTCCACAGCGTCACTGCCACTGTAACAACAGCACTACGGCACGGCAGCTACTTCCCGTGACGTCCGGGCTCCGGGCCGGGACGGGACTTGTGGCTTCTTGCACCGATTTGGGAGACCCATTTATGGTTGCTACGCCTGCACTGCGCGTCGTTAGCGTCGTTGCCTGCCTGTTGCGCAGCGAGTCACAAGTACTGTGCGGGTACGTACGTGAGAGAGGCTGCTGCCTGCGCGAGCTCTGCAGCTGGCATCGGCGGATCTTGGAGCCGGGCGAGTTCCGAGGGAAATCTTCCGCTGCTGCCTCGCTCTCGCTTCCATGACATCATGGATCATGGCGTGTGAGTTGACTATTTGAGGAGTGAGGAGCGATTGACTGCTGTCTATGGGCACCCACAATAATCTGCTTTCTATAACAGGCCACATCTGTGCCAAATCAAAAAAAAAAATCATCTGTGGACAGTGCAAAAGTAATACCCTTTGTGGCCCCGCCCTGTGGTTGAAAGACGTGCTACTGCTACCGGCAATTTCTTCTCTCTCCTGCTTTCTCTTTCCTACGTGTACTTCTAACGGCCTGGTACGAAAGGAGTAACATGGGCTCCGTCTCAAAACAAATCAATTATTATGTTTATTTTTATTTTTAGATAAATTAATTTAAATTTATTAATATTTATCAGACTAAATTAATATCACTAGATATTTAGATGCCGAAGGAACATTACCAAACACGTCATAATAATTAAAACCATTTGAGCTACAGAAGTTGGCTTCTCCTCATGGAGCTGCAGAAGTTGGCTTCTCATGTCCTCAGGTCTTTTCTAGAAATCGTTGAGAAAGACTCCTACTAAATGAGGGCTTAGTCTTTCTGTTTGTCGTGTAGCTATGCTCTAACTCCACCCATTGGAGATTTTGATGGAAATGGTTAATCAACTCTGTAACAAAGAGGTCTGTATTCTGTCTGTTTTTTTAAGTATTCTCTGAGAAGCTTCACAAATAATATGAGTTCTGTCCTCCACTTTAACAATTTTTAGACTAAAGTTCATGAAATGAAATTCGTGAAGTGCTACGGTGTCAAAATTTTGAATAATTTTATATCTATAAATAAGGCGTTGGCCAATTTAAACCAGCGAAAAAGTATAGTGCCACAAGATCCTGAGAGTTTAGAGCGTCTCCAACAGTATAAGTTAGTACTAACTCTTAAGCTAACTCATACGGTGGAGAGAGATTATCTTAAATATCGTGTTGTGAGAGAAGAGTACTATGAGACTATCTCTTAAATCTATGTTAATCTTTTATCTGTTGCATTATTTAGTAATTAAAAAATTTATGAGTTAACAATAAGCTAGATCATTGGAGACGCCTTATGCTGACCTACTCCTAGGTGGGAAGAGAGGATGATGTCAGCAATGCGTGTCCTGCGGAGTTGTGGTCAAAGATTCGTTGCAGCCTTGCAGGGCAAAGGGCATGCAGTTTGTTTGCAGAAGAATTGGGACGCTGGCTGGTCAAAGATTCATTGAAGCGATTCAGCAGGCCACTAGGCCAGCGCTCACCAGGGTAAAACAATAAAAACGTTGGCCATACCATAAAAGCACAAACAAAGAAGAACGATGATCAATGTGCAGCGGGGATCATAGGCCTACTAGTCTTCTACTTCTAGGTATATACACGGAGCGTAGACCCACTTGACTGCTTGTCTACTTGGGCACTTGGCTACCTGCCTACCTAAGCATCTTCAAGAAATAACTTCATCCATTTAAGATTATAAATCATTCCAAAATCTTAAAGAATCAAAGCATCTGAAGTTTAATTAAAATTATAGAAAAATATAAAAAATTAAGATATAAAATAAGTTATATTATAAAAATATAATGATCGAGAATCTAATGATATTTAGTTAGCATCATAAATGTTACTTGTATTATTATATAGATTTAGTTAAATTTAAGATATTTTGACTCTTCAAAATTTTTAGAATTTTTTATAATTTAAATTGGAGAGAGTATTTTGAAAACAGATACCACAAATAACTAGGCTATACTTTTCTTTCCAAAAGAACGATAAGAGCTTTGCCATTCTATAGAGATGTAAAGGCTCAATTCTGTCTTCTACTCCATATGTCTCAAATTGTGATTCATTTTAGTATTAATGTAACTCAAACTTGTCTAATTTTGATAAAGCTTTACGAAAAGAATATAGTAACACCTATAGTATCAAATAAATACACTATCAAAAGGTATTTCACGGTGTAGCTGATGATGAATCCTATTGAATGTTGAAGATGTTTGTATATCTTTCTATAATTTTTGTCAAAATCAAAGAAGGATATCATCACGTCTTGTCCCCTTCACGACTCCCTTCATTCCTAGCCAGTGGTGGAATACATGGCATCTGTTCTTACCTTTGGTCGTGCGAACCATTCACTAGATTATATAGACTACGTATAATCTAGTGAACGATTAAATATTTCCATGACTTCTCTTTTTCTGAAGAATGTTATTGTAACTTTTTTTTTGAAAAGTAACAGATTAATGCTCATAACTTTTATATGTACTCCCTCTGTTTCAAAATAAGTATCATTCTCGCTTTTCGATGACAAATGATTTTAACTTTGACCAAATATATAAAAAATATTAACATTATGGTTAATATTACTAGATAGATCATTGAATCAATTTTATGATATATTTATTTGGAAATACAAATGTTGCAAATATTTTATACAAATTTAGTCAAATATAAGAAAATTTTGATCTACACGAATACCATTTGAGATTTATTGTGGCATAAATACCATAACAAAATGCAATAATATGCATTTTTTGTTGCTGAATAAAATGTAATAATATGCATTTTTCGTTGTTGAATGAAACGTGCTATCATCCTTTAACAGAAATGGTTTTAATTGAAATGTCGTTTTTCTTCCTTTTGCAAATAGCAAAACACTATGTGACAAGATTTATTTATATACATGTTCGGTTTTTTTTTTTGGGAGGGTAGGACAGGGACAGGAGAGGCAAAGCCCCAACTGAAATTTATTAGAGGAAAACAAGATCTCAAACAAAAACAAACGGAAAAAGGGAACAAGAGAACAGAGCAAGAAGGGCCTACTAACTGTCAAGCCTCAAGGAACCAAAAAAGAAAGGAAGAAAGGGGATTCTTCCAGGCCAAGTGGAATTAGTAGAAGAGGTGTCAAAATTATAGTAAATGCAAATTAATATAAAACAGGTCTTTATTAGCATGTGGCTTTTACAACAAAACAAGTAAAGGTAGCTCAACAGTAATACAAAGAGTGAGCCCATGGCATATTTTATTTAGCAATAAAGAAAAGAAAAAAATAGCTAGTTTTTAGAAACATCATACTCCGTACGAGTACTCGTGACGAACAAGCGCCAAACAGTCACGGTTTCTGAAATTTTCCTCGTGACGACGTGCAGCCGTAGCCCATAGCCCAACGCCCAAAGCCAATAAGAATTTGGAAATTATGGTCTAGCCAGTGGCAGGCGCCCTACACAGGGGACAAATCTTTTGACGCTGACTGCATGCAGCACAGCAGCAGCCAGCAGAATCCTTTGATCCATACACATACACAAGTGCTGGGCACTCATTTCATACCTGTCGTTTTTTTACGTCCGTGCTACAAATTTTAATGAATTTATAAGAATACAGTATGTATATCTTTAAAAAAATTTCGTAAAAACTAAATTAAAAAATATTCTTAATAATACTAATTACGTAGCACACATATTAAACAACAGTATTTTGGAACGGTGGAGCACTATTATATCCAAACCGTTAGCCGTCCTCTCAACACATTTATACATGATTTTAAACAAAATTTAAAACTATTTGAGTCAACTATTTTAAAATTTGGCTACATTTATAAATCATGTATAGTGGTTTAGCCACGCTACACTCCTAGTACCTAGTAGCACTAGGTCAAAACCTATTGTCCCGTTTGTGACCGATCAATCACATGTTCTTAGTTTCGCTCTATTTAAGTTAAAAAGGCATAGCTCTATAAATTATGCTCGAAAAAATAGTTATAAGGTCAGTCTTAGTGGGAGTTTTATCTGAGTTTCATTCAGATTAATTATGTTATCACATAGAAATTTTTTATGACGATGACAGTGGATTTAATAAGATAGAGAAGAAATAAATTTTATCTAGATCAAACTCTTTTGGGACGAATATCAACTCTCTATGAGTCATGAAATTAATTACATACGAAATTATAGAATGAAACTCTCCATTGACAATAGATGTTTCATCCAAATTTCATATAACATGACAATCTTGAAAACAATGCCATAAATCTCTCCACTAAGACCGGTATAAGAGCATCTAAAGAAGTGTTGTAGAAACTTCAAAGTTTATGAAGTTGCATCACGGTAGAATTTGTAGAGAAATCATAAGAAACCCCTATACATATGCAGACTCTACAATCGATGCCCGATGCATAACCTAAACCATAAGGGCAGTAATTATTACCACTTATTTTTAATATTTTATTGATGTGACAGTATATTTATTGAAGAGAGAGGATGAAAAACAAGACCCTAAGTCTTATTTAGACCCAAGTCCATAATATTCGAAGTAATAAATAGGTTTAGACTCTGTGATAGAGTCTGCATTGTGAGTGCCCTAATAGGACTACAACGTGGCTGTTGTACCCATAGGTTATCTTATACTAAATGCTTATGTTGTTTTACTGTGAAAGTAAAATACTACTCATTCGTTAAAAAGTATTGTTGAAATAGTGCTGATGAATAGAACTTACTTTTTTCTTTCTTTCCTCCAGGTGGCATCTAACAGTCCTAACACTATTTTAGAACAACTCACTCAAAATAAAAGCTATTAGCAAGGCTGAATCAAACAAATATGAGTGTGTCTAGTTATCTCTTGATTGATTTTATATGGTTAAATTTGTTATATTTATATATATGCTACCTAGTGAATATTTGTAGCATAAATCCTAAAACACACAATAAAAAATATAGACGGACAGATTTTGTACAATAAATTAAAATCTGTAGATAGATAATAGTAAAAAGTCAACAAATATAGTACTAATAAATGACCTTTTTTACTTATGCTTCTATTAGCGCCCATTAACAAATTAAAGGAGCTGACAACACATGCTAAAGTTACCACCAATATATACTACGTCGCCGCCCTCTAACCAGCTGCCCAGCATTTTGTCCCACCCAAGAAAGATTTTGCGACGTCACTGATGACGCGCTGCAATCTAAGCTAAGCGATGCAAGAGCTTACGTCATGAGGACAACTTGCAACTGTACAAAAATAGAACGGGAGTTATATTCCAGACGTAGTCACGCGCTGATCGTCTCTTGTGATGAACTTTGAATCCATCAGAACATCTCCGCCGCAAAAATGATGCTCCGTGATTCTTTTGCATTTTGGTTTATGCAGAATGATCTGGACTGAATGCCTGAATTACATGCGTTCTTTGACGAAGGAGATCGACTTGTGAAATCTACTTTTACAGTACTTCGTGTACGGGCGACTAGTGCACAGCACGGCATCTTCCGTTGGTGTGCATCAATCATGCTGCCATGGTCGTATCTGCATCAGATAGTTCTTGTCGTATCTGCTTACGCAGTGCACGGCCACTGGACCTTCATATATACTGGCCAAGAGTTCAGTCTTTTTTTTTTTTTTTTGAGGGAACGTGGCAAGGGCTCAGTAGCTTGTCACGGCCCACAAACGGTCACAGCCCACAAGCGCACAAATGCTTAACAAACCGGGTAGCAAGGCAGCCATCGGCCATCCAATTCCACTCACCCGTCTTAACTGTAGCTGTGCCAACGAGAAATGGAGAGAGCCGCCAAGCCACACTTCGTGCTCATCCCATTCACAGGTACCATCAGCCACGTGATCCCCATGGCAGACCTCGGCTGCCTCCTCGCGTCCCACGGAGCCGACGTCACCATCATCACCACACCACGCCCGTCAACGCAGCGCTCGCACAGAGCCGTGTCGACCGCGCCCCGTCGTCACAGTCACCCGATGCCGCGATGATCACGGTCACCGCGGTCCCGTTCCCGGCCGCGGACGCCGGCCTTCCCGAGGGCTGCGAGAGGATGGACCTGCTCGCGTCTCAGGTCGACGTGCCTCGCTTCTTCGTGGCCAACAGAGGGTTTTCCGTCGCCGAACCCGACGAAGAAGCGCCTCTTCGCCGCCGTCCGAGCTGCGTCATCTCCGGGACGTGCCAGACGTGGACGCTAGGCGGGCCTGGCGCGCCAGCTCGGCGTGCCCTGCTACGTCTTCCACGGCTTCGGCGCCTTCGCCTTGCTCTGCATCGAGTACCTGTACAAGCACAGGCCGCACGAGGCCGTCGCGTCGGCCGACGAGCTGTTGGACGTCGTCGACCCAGCATCGCTGCCGCCGGTGCCGCCTGCTGCTGCTGCGGGTGCTTCCCGGCTCAGGCTGTCGCGTAGGCAGCTCGATCCCGCCGCATTTCCTGCCGACCACGTCCGTCGCCGGGAAGGCGCTGCAGGGGATCCGGGACTTCGACGTGGCCGCGGACGGCTTCGTGGTGAACACCTTCGAGGAGCTGGAGCGCGGCTCGGCGGCGCTGCTCGCGGAGGCCACGGCCAAAAAGGTGGTCGCCGTCGGGTCCGTCTCGCTGTGCGCCTGTGCCGCCGCTGAACCCTCGGTCGTCCACGTCGAATGACGACGACGACGCGAGGCGATGCATGGCGTGGTTGGACGTCAAGGAGCCCAGGTCCGTGGTGTACGTGCGCTTCGGCAGCGTCGGGCGCATGCCGCCCGCTCATCTGATGCAGCTCGGCATGGCGCTCGTCTCTTGCCCCTCGCCTGTGCTCTGGCTCGTCAAGGGCGCCGACTCCCTGCCCGACGAGGCGACGACGTCAAGGACTGGCTGCGCGACAACACCGACGCAGACGGGCAGACGGCGTCGCAGGCAGCAAGTGCCTGGTGGTGCGCGGGTGGGCGCCCCAGGTGGCCATCCTGGCGCATCCAGCCGTTGGTGGCTTCGTGACGCACTGTGTGGATGGGGCTCCACCCTGGAGGCTGTCGCGGCCGGTGTGCCCATGGCGACCTGGCCCTTTTTCGCCGAGCAATTTATCAACCAGCACCTCAACGTCGACGTGCTTGGCATTTTTGGTGTCCGTCGGTGACGAAGCCAACACAAAATGTTTTGACTGCTAGTGACGCCAACGCCGGTGCCAGCGAAGCAGAGGCCGAGGCCGAGGTGGGGATGGAACAGGTGAAGAAAGCCTTGTATATGCTGATGGATCAAGGGCCTAAAGGGGAGGAAAGGAGGAGCAAGGCCCATGAGCTGAAACTGAAGACGAAGGGTGCTTTGGTGGAGAAGGGAGGATCATCCTACAATAATTTGGAGGATTTGATCCAGTCTTTTCTTGAAGGTCAACGTGTCTCACTGAAGCATACGTATCTGTTTCCCACTGAGTGCCATACCTTGAAGATTTATTTATTTGTTATTAATACTAGGGTCGTTTGTTTTTGTCTAACTAGTTGAGTGTCCGTGCGTTGGTATGAAAAAACCATATTACACCTTGCACTATGATTAATGTTCATTAGACCTAAGAATAATCCCGTGCTCATATCATGTTATAGGTATGCACAACACAACTATATCCCAATATCATTAACAGCTATTATTTTAACTACTGACATAGGCAAGCAAATAGTTATACATACGGCTATACCAAGAAAAGTGTTCGTTCAAAGAAAAAGAACAGGTAAGGTGCAACAATTCATCTGCCATGACCGCAAGTTTCTGCTAGAGTAGGCTGATTTAAAATTTCAAATAGTATATGTATCATCAATTATTTACGCGTTAGAGTATCAGAATTCTAAACTACAATAAAATTATATCCAATTATTCATTCACGAGGAGACTCAAGCAATTGTTCCTCCTGCACAACTCAGACCCACCTCGCTCTCGTCGTAGAGTACAAAACTGCAACATCAGGAACCCCAACGCCAACAGCCTGCGTATGCCATGCCGATGGAGCACCAGCGCGTGTCCCCTCCACCTTATCAATCTCTTCGGTCTTTCTCTCCCCTGCTATTAACAATCGTGGAGTTAGATTTTTTAGGCCTAGGACAGCAAACAACGTGATGATACGACTGAATGGGACATGAAAGCAAGTGACATGCATTCTACAAGGTAGTATATGAAATATCTAATAAAATAAAAGTATTCTTACTTGGCACATAAAAATATGCATCACTTGATCTGCCTTCTCCTCTCTGACCTCCCATATACATACATCTTATCAAATTTCGTAGCCTTCCATAAACCTGGAGATATTTATCAAGAATGTAGAAATTCAATTTTCATAGACTTATTCAATTGCTTTGCAAGCAAAATGTTTCAAGAGGTATCCTTGTTTTAGCGGCTTTCATTATAATGAAATTTCCACAGGGAACAATCTCATCAAAGAGTGATCGATAGTCATTATGCTTGTCATGTAGCAAGTTCGTGTTCAGAAGCTGTTGCACTAAGATAACGACATCAAACTCCTCTTGCTCATCCCTAATAACATCTTCAATTGTTAAGAAAGAGGCTCAATGCTCCACCCTCTAGTGAATGTGCCAGTTTGCTGGTGCATTCAACACTTCTACTTTCTTATTCACTTCTACTTTCTCCTCTAAGTTTTCTACATACGACAGTTGTTCTTTCCTGTCATCAAGAGTGAACATGTCTCTTAACTTTTTTTGTGAGGTAAGGCCACCAAACTACTTTTTGTTTGGTCTGATCAAAATTAATCTGACCAACATGAATCCACATTGTAGAAACAGATGAAATTTCATGGAGCCATTTCAAGATCCTAACAGTGTTTCATTAATTTAAAGTTGCACACTGCCCATGGCTCACAATATATTTTCCATCATTAAGGCAAATTATGGTATTGTCCAGGAGACCAGGAGGCAACTATTTATAATTAAACTCCAAGACAAAGTTAATGGGTGTACCACCACCACTGAAGCAATGAAATGCAATAAATAAATCACAAATTATAGTGTATTTCAAACATGAATAGCAGCAATCCACAATTCAGTAATTTTTGTATAGAGATGAATTTAACAGCAAAGAGATTGGGGGAAACGTATGAGACATGGTAAACATTACAAGCATTATGAAAGAAGGAAAGTCAAAAACCATATGCATCAGGATGGTCATTTGGTCAACCAAAATTGACACTTGAAGAAGACAGTATGAAATTCCAAATGTTGCACCGTAAAACTCAGTCTTTGTGAACCTTAAATCCATTGTGATGACGTCAAAACATTTATAATATCATCAACTTTATTGGCAATCGTAATACAGAAACATTTTTTTTCTATAGTGAGCTCTCTACTTGGCAGCACTTTGGACTCCTGCCATACTCAGTTTTTTCTGGAGTGCGTACCCTGTTAAACGAAGATTACAATGTAGGCAAGGACAAAGCCAATGTTTTTTTTCCTATAGGAAATAATACTATATTGTTATACAGGATTAATTAACTATTTTTATACAAAAGCAAATGCTATTCCTAATGTATGTTTGCCTACTTCCTTCATAATGCAAAATCCAGGGGACACTTCAAATCCTACATAAGGATAATCCTAATAATGGTGAGGAGGGTCAAGTCATTTATTAAGTGACTATCACAAATAACCACTCCACTCCTCTCTAAGATATGCTATTCAACAATATGTGGTGCGGAATAGCTCGCAATGTGATTGTATTTATTCTAATGAATTTATACAGATGCAGTGCTTGGCCATGTATGATTCACACGAACTAATAGACATTATGTAATTCTACTGGAATTTGTGCAGATACAATCAGATTGTTCGTCAAACATTGTGTCTTCATACGGGTCATATCATGCATGGATGCGATAGAGATAGCGAGCTAGGAATTGGATGCTATTGACGTACTCAAATTTAAACTAAATAGCGCACAAGGCACCTATTATTGATCACCAGAAAATAAATATTGTAAAACATGACATCAAAAAAGCTGGACCACGCACACCTTTGTGGAGAAGTCCTGTCACCGGCTCACCCACACGCTGCTGCGGATGCTTCTTCCGCAGGTCCTTGCTTCGACGAATTGAACGAAGGAGCCAAGAAGTTTGAAATCGGACACTTTGAGCAGATGGATGTAGCAACCATCGGTGCCGGAACTGGACACGGGGCAGTACAAGGACAGGGCGCTGGCATGACGGGACAGTAGGGTGGCGGCGTCGCCGGCGTAGGGGGGCAGCGACGAGCGGACAACCTCCTGGGGCGGGTCGGCGCAGCGTGCGAGGCGTGGCGTGGGATACGGGCAATCGTGACCCGTGAGGCCGTGAGGCGGCGGCGTTGGTGAGGCAAGGGCGACGTGTGGCTTCCGTGGACCGTGGTGTGCACACAGATCGGGCGAAGGCGGCAGGCAGATCTGAGCGGAGGTTGTGCGGGCAGGACAGGAGGGCGATAGCGCTGGGCGTCGTGCACGGGTGGCGGTTCCACCGAGAAGCAAAAGAGAAGCGTCGGGGGGTTTTGCGTGCGGGGAGGGGTCATTAGCGCCGGGCGGGGCGATTAGCGAGGTGACGACGATAATATCCGGGTCTTTTTAGCTGTAGAGATAAAGTTGGTCCTCCTCGATGAGCTTGTAATTTTAAGTGATATAAGGGTTAAGTTAAGAGCTCGTCGATAAATTTAAGACCAAAGAAATTACCGTTCTTATCTTTGACGCTTTCTCCCGTTTGTTCATAATCTAACGTAATACTCATATAGATATACTGTAATCCTTCTTTATTGGTGGCATATTTTATTTACCACATATATAGAAGAACTTTGGTGTATTTATTATAATGATAAAGGTGTGTAATTTAGATAAAAAAATTTAAGATTCTCTTAGATCTTGTTTGGATGTACTCAGACTAGTAGTTGGTAAAGCTGATAGTTGGCTGGCTAAAAGTTAGCCATGTGTTGTTTTCATCCTAGAACTAATAAATAGTACTATTTGTAGGTAAAGACATTTATGCCCCTTGTCTACTTGTGCGCAAAGACTAGGGAGTTTTTCTTTTCTTTTTCAAGATAAGTTGTCCCTAAATTAGTTGGATATTGTTAGCTAGTGGACTAACAACTAGTTAGGGGTTTAGCTAAACATTAGCGTACTCATTAGCTCATTTGTTTAGATAGTTATGGACTAAAAATTAGTTTACTAGGTGTTAGTCACATGGATCCAAACTATAATCTATATCTCTAGTTTAGGTTCTGTACCTAATACAAACGATGTACTAAATCAATGAATAATTATTGAACAGTTGAATATGAATGCTTTTCCCAATTATGAGTATGTTGATTGACAAAAGTTATGATGAATGTGAGTAATAGATTTGAAAACATATTATGCTATCCTATGGCACATGTGGAACTTTCGTAACAAAATGTGTTTTCAGGGCCAAATTTGGACAGGGGAGAAGGAGCTAATGCTGGGAATTGCAAGATTACTAAGAAGATGGATGCTCATGTTCGATCAACAGATAGCGGTGTTGGTGGAGGAGATAAGTCGGAAGCTGGAATTCAAAGCTCATCTACCGCCAAGAATTTGTTGGGTTGGGGAGGATCAGTCAAGCTCGGAGACATTGGCTTTTCAGTCTTCGGTGTAGGACTCACTCGTTGTGATTTCGTTTAACTTGGTTTCGCCGGTCTGTAATAATGGCGCTAGAACGTCTTAGAACTTTGCGTGTCGTGTTCTCTTTGTGGCGGACGCGCCATTACGCTTGTGCTTGAACGGTAAACTCTTCCAATCGTTTTATGGTTATAAAACGGGGAAACCTCTTTGTCTAAAAAAACATATTCTGCTAGATCTTATATATATTTGAGTATTTGTGTTCATAAATTTTTGCCTAGTCAAATGTTTTTGTGCATAACTAATTAAGAATTATCATGCTTTTGTATCGCTAAATGAAATAGCTTTTGTTATAGTCCTCTATAGATTTTTTTGTAGCTTTTCGAGAAGGCCGCCGCTAAATATTATAAACCTCTATTTAAAACATTGCTTTGTAAAGTATCTTTGTAAAAAAAAAGGTTCATTTAATATCCTTCGAGAGGTAGGGTAGCTCCTTGGGAGCAATTTTAGGATATCGGTGCGTATGGCCACCGCCCAGCGCCCAGCGCCCAGCGATATCGCTGTCCTACACATATGGTTGGAATTATGTTTGCACTAAAAAGGTTGCACAATGCAAATTCATAAGTTCATTGGCGTCATCGATTACGAACGTTTGAAGACAAGACAATACTGTATTCACTACTCCAAGAGATGGGGGGCTCCACGATCGCAGAGAGCGTGCGCAAATACTATTCCTCGGTTCAGATCCATTTCTTGACTTCATGGTAGGTACGGATCGGAGTACTTCCTCGGTTCATCTGTCTCTTTTTAACCTAACCTCGGTTCATCTGTCTCTTTTTAACGGTCATTTTTACGTACCGAGTCAAACATACTCAACTTTAATCCTTTTGTATTTTTATAATATATCTATTTTAAAAAATAAATATTACTAATATTTTTCATAAATCTAGTTAAATTTAAGACAGTTAGACTAGAACAATAACCTAATCGACACTGTAAAGGGATAGAAAGAGAACATATCGAAGTCAATAATGAGTCAAATAGCAGTTGATGGCAGCTGACACGTGCAATCTCGCAGTTTTGTGGATACTTCAAATTCTTTGCAAAAACTAGTATTCAATCCCAATATTTTGATCTAAACTTTGCCCAAAACAACTTTAATTATCAGTATGGAGGGAGTACTACTTTTGGTCAAATAAACATGTTATTTGTGAAAAAAATAGGCAAACATTAAACACTGCAAATATCCATAAGTTTTACATTGTTTTGTTTGAAAACAAGTGAAGTATATGTTTGTGGTAAATTTTAGTGAGACATTAAAAGCTACATATGTTTATAAATTTTGATTAAATTATTTTAGCATGTTAATTATTTTATTTTTTAAAACACGTGATATATATATATATATATATATATATATATATATATATATATATATATATATATATATATATATATATATTATATATATATAATGTGTGTGTGTGTGTGTGTGTGTGTGTGTGTGTGTGTGTGTGTGTGTAATCTACTGCATTCATTTCAAACTATAAGTTGTTCTGTCTTTTTCTAGGCTCATATCTTTGGCGCTTCTATATTTTATGTGCCTAAATTTTAAGATGATTTGAGACAGTACTCTCGTAAACAAACTAATATAAATAAATTGTTATTTTATGATTTTTATTTGTTTTTATGTCATAATATACATTTTTTTCTTGTTGTCTGATTATATAAATAATTTTAGTTCACAAAAAATAAATTGTTATAAATTGTTAATTATCTTTCTACCAATATAAATTAGATTTTGTCGGGTTTGTAATTTTGTTTAAGGGGTTTTTTCTTTTCAGAACTGAAACTTGCTAATCGTGTTTATAGAAATAGCAACAAACTAAAATTGCAATGATCTCAGGAGACCTGAATTTTAGCAAGTCCCTAGCTTTTAAAATGAATATAAATATATGCTACTCCCTCCATCCCAAATTATCAGACATTCTAAGAATATTAGAGAGTTAAAGCATTTCGAGTTTGACCAAATTTATATAATAATATAATAATATTTATGATGACAACTAAGTATTATTAGATTCTTCATCCATTTTATTTTTATAGTATACATATTTGATATCATAAATTTTATAATTTTCTTTATAATTTTAGTCAAACTTAAGATGTGTTGACATTTTAGATTTTTGGAATATCTTATAATTTGGAATGAAGGGAGTACGTCGACGCATAGTATATCTATGTATAGGGGCAAAGCCAGGTTCAAGGTTTCCTGGTGCCATGGCACCATGGTAAAAATTCGTTTACTACTATATATTACAACCTATTTTTGTGATCGAGTTGTATACAAACCAACAAATAATAATCTCCAATTGCATCAACGAATGTAGCAACATTCACACTAATATCTAATAAGCAGCACTGGCGCCATGCAAACCCGCCGCTCTGCAAATCACCGGAGATTAGCCAAATCATTTTCTAAATATAAATTTGGCTAGTATAAAAGGAAAAGATGTCTCCAACAGACTCTGTTAATGACTCTCCAAATTTAGAAGATCTCTATTCCACCTCATTCGCTCTTTATCTTTGGATAGCCTACCTCAATAGCCATCTACACTCTTTATTTTACGGTCTGTTAGACTAATATTATTTATTTTAAAGGGTAACTAAATCACTAAATATAGCTAGTATATTTACAGAGTCTCTTAGAGATGATCTATGTAAACCGAAGCTGCGGTGGAATTGGCGTCCTACGTCTAGCTCCAGCGTTATGAGTTTATGACGAGCGTCGGCATAGCGTCGGCTCAGCTCATCGTGACAAGTCTGGACATTGTGGAATTTGGACCTTCGTAAAAAAATGAATAAATTGTGGAGTTTGGACAAATCCAAGCCCGTCCTTATCAGTTAGTTGAGGCGTTAGAAATACGACAACCCCTAAGTCGCCACCAAGTTTGTTTTGCTTGGCTTTGTCCACTGCAGTTCTGCGGTACTCCTGGAGTATATATATAAGCTCTGCTAGCAGAAGCAAAACATGCATTCTGAATCCTTACAAGCAGTAAGCAGATACCACCCCTGTGCAGTGCAGAGTTCTTGCAGTGCTAACAAGGTGACAGGAATATCGGAAATGGAGGTCACCCTGCAGTGCCCAAAGCCTCATATCGTGGTCATCCCATGGCCAGCCACCAGCCACCTGATTCCCATCGTGGACGTCGGCTGCCTCCTCGCCGCGCACGGCGCCTCCGTCACGATCATCACCACGCCCGGCAGCTCGCAGCTCGTCCAGAGCCGCGTGGACCGCGCCGGGCTGCCAGGCTCAGCAGCGGGCATCATCACGGTCACCGCGATCCCGTTCCTGGGCGCGGAAGCCGGCCTTCCGGATGGCTGCGAGAGGCTCGACCACCTCGCCTCGTTCGACCTCGTGCCCAACTTCTACGACGCCACCACGCGGTTCGGCGAGGCCGTGGCGCGGCACTGCCGCAGCCTCCTGCACCACCGCCCGAGCTGCGTCGTCGCCGGGATGTGCCACACGTGGGCGCACGGCGTGGCGCGTGAGCTCGGCGCGCCCTGCTTCATCTTCCACGGCTTCGGTGCGTTCGCTCTGCTGTGCTGCGAGTATCTCAACACGCACAGACCGCACGAGGCAGTCGAGTCGCTGGACGAGCTCGTGGACCTCTCCTCGGTCCTGCCGCCTTTCGAATTCAAGTTCGCCAAGAGGCAGCTGCCATTACAGTTCCAGCCTTGTTCCTCCATTCCTGAGGACCGCCATCGGGAGCTCCGGGAGTTCGAGCTGGCCGTGGACGGCATCGTCGTGAACAGCTTCGAGGAGCTGGAACGCGACTCGGCCGCGTGCCTCGCGGCGGCCACGGGCAAGGCCGTGCTCGCCGTCGGCCCCGTCTCGCTGTGCAGCGGCGCACCTCCTAGCCTCCACAACTCGGACGACGCCAGACGGTGCATGGCATGGCTGGACGCCAAGAAAGCGGAGTCCGTGCTCTACGTCAGCTTCGGCAGCGCCGGGCGTATGCCTCCAGCGCAGCTGATGCAGCTCGGGCTGGCGCTCGTGTCGTGCCCCTGGCCTATCCTCTGGGTCATCAAGGGCGCGGACGCGTTGCCCGACAACGTCAGCGCGTGGCTACAGAACAACACCAACGGCGACGGCCTCCCGGAGAGCCAGTGCCTTGTGGTTCGCGGGTGGGCGCCGCAGGTTCCCATCCTAGAGCACCCGGCCGTCGGCGGCTTTGTGACGCACTGCGGGTGGGGCTCGACGCTGGAGAGCGTCGCGGCGGGCGTGCCCATGGCAACCTGGCCCTTCTACTCCGAGCAGTTCCTGAACGAGAAGCTGATCGTTGACGTGCTTGGCATTGGAGTGTCTGTCGGCGTGGCGAGGCCCACGGAGAGCGTGCTGACCGATGCCATAGGCGGCGGTGGCAAGGCGAAGGCTGGCGTGGGAACGGAACAGGTGAAGCAAGCGTTGGATATGCTGATGGATGGAGGAGTGCATGGGGAGGCAAGGAAGACGAAAGCTAAGGAGCTCAAGGCCAAAGCAAAGGCTGCTTTGGAGCATGGAGGATCGTCGTATATGAATCTGGAGAAGCTGATACGATTTGGTGCATGAAAATGGGTTGGTTTGGTCTTGGTCAGTTTCAGCATGCAGCTTAGTTTATTTCTGCGTAATAAAGGTTATTAAGAAACTAGGACTGCAAGCAGACGTGGTACATTAAGGCTATTTATTTTTATTTAGTGCCTCCTGGAAGCATATATAGATTGTGTTTGTGTATGGCCTACTATTGGCTTGATTCCTTGCAACGATGAGAATGAAACTATGGGAATACGTTTCAGCGTTATACTGACCTGATTTTCATTTTACTTGCCCGATATAGTATCATGACACGGTAATCATAGGTATAGAGTCTTCGACTATACAAAAACTAGTGATTAGACAAAATGATTTACTTGCCCGATTGTCATTTTGGCTGTATTAGTTGAAATAATTTATAGCCGCATCTTCTATGGTACAATTGTGATGAGATTTTTTATGGTGTGCTAATTATTGTATGCTTGAACTATAATAAAAAAAATTATACTAATTAGATAATGTATAACTTAGTTATAGCTAAATCATAACTTTAACATATCATGCTTGTTAAATCTACTATTTATCTATAACTAAGTTATACGTGGTTCAATGGGTATGAAAATTTTACTATAGTTCAAACATACAAATAGTTAGTTCACCATAAAAATTTAACCAAAATTGGACCATAGAAGCTGCGGCTACGAATTATTCCAATTAATTACTAACAAAATTAGTTTTTTCAATTAATGTAAAGCAACAACAAAAACTTTATACTAAAACATATCATATTATATGTCTAATGTGTAGATCTACTTATGTTGAGTCCAACAAACTTGGATTTTCTATTTTATGATTTCTATGATTTTTTAAAGATTAAGAGAAAACAAATAAAAATGAAAAAGACAAAATCACCGTTACTGTAGCAGAACCACCGTCCAAACCGTCTGATCGGGTAATTTGGCCAGTTTTAAAAAGTTCATGGGGTAAAATACCTGGTTTTATAGTTAAAGGTGTGAAGTAAACCATGCTAGATAGGTGATGGGGTTAAGTAGATTTTTTCCAATTATTTTTTTAAGGAAGAGAAGATCCCCGCTCTTGTATTACCAAAAGCAAAAACGATTAATAAGACTCAGCGCGCCCGCCAGAGTTATGGTCCTAAGACATTATCTGAGATGTTAAACATCTGAATACCAACATTTAGAGACGCATCAGGCCGATCTAAAGCTGCATTGGTTAAGATGGAAAGCTGATCAATCGATGTCTCCGACCCTAACAAATTGAATTATTACCAACACCTAAGCTAATAGTAAGAAAAATCAAACAAACTAACGAAATACTCGTCCAAACTAAGAATGCAAGTCGCATGCAAGGACTTTAACAATATATAGCGATATTTCCTATAAGCCTTTATAATTAAGGAGTGTATACTATGGAAACCAACTAGCTATACAAACTACGTAAATTTTAATCGAATCTACAAGATTCTAATCTAATGAATTTAAATGAATGTGGATTATTTATTCACTTAAGTTCTCCCACCATTCCTTTCCTAATCACTTGACCCAGCTATAGAAACTCCGTTACATCCTTCCATGGCTCGATCTCCCGACGCCTCAACTCCAGCCCGACTCCGTGCCGCCGATCAAAAAAAAAAAAGACTCCGCACCGCCGATCGCAGGAAGGCAATTTGCAGATGTTCCGATGCTGGATGCTGCTGCTGCTGGTGGCGATTTGCAGGAAGGCAATGTTCCAATCGCGCTGCTGCTGCTGGCGAGTGACGACAACGACTAACGACTGATGGAAAGGCAGCCGGGCGGGGAGCCGTTTCCTGGTCTCCCGTGAATCAGATGCAGGCATCGATGGTTCCTGAAACTGACGACACACGTTTTACGAGGGTCATCATCTCTGCGACAGGCTTGAGGATGTGCAGCTCCTAGATCAGCCGGAGACCTTCGTGTGGCACCTCACGACGGACAGAAGCTACTCGACATCCTCAGCGTATGGAGCCATGTTCTTCGGCTCCTCCCCCTTGCTCGGAGCTAAGCTGCTTTGGCGCACGGCTGCCCCGTCAAGAGTGTGTTTTTTCTTTTGGCTCTTCATGCATCAGCGCTGCTGGACCGGGGATCGTCACTTCAGGCATGGGCTGCAATCATCGAACGAGTGTGTTATGTGCCTGCAGACCCCTGAGACGATGGACCACATCATCCTTGGCTGCGGCTTCAGCCGGGAGGTTTGGTTCTCCTGCCTTGACCGTCTACACCTGCAGGTCGCTGTGTCGCAGGAAACCGTCATTGAGTGGTGGCTGCGCTCGAGGAAGCTGGTGGACAAGCCGTTCCGCCGTGGCTTCGATTCTTTCTTCATGCTCGCCTCCTGGTTGCTCTGGAAAGAGAGGAATGCACGTACTTTCGATGGAGTGACCAAAGCGCCTCTGCAGCTCACCGACGACATCTTCAGCTTGGCTCAAGAATGGTGTTTGGCAGGGTTCGCGTAGCTCAGGGTTCTCCTCGCCCGGCGCTAGCTGCTTCGCTGCCCCTTCTGCTTTGTTTTTGCTGCTGCTGTCACCCACTTTTTTTTGTGCATGCTCTCTGATATGTAATCAGCTACGTGTGTGTCCTATGGGGTGATAGGCTCTGTGCGGTAACTTGTTGCTGGCTGCTTCTTCTGTAAAAGACCCTAATTGCTTTCTGGTTAATGAAAAATGTGCCTAGACGTGGTCTCAAAAAAAAAATTCAGGCTTGCCGGGCTACTCCATGTTTTCAACTGTAGACCACAGTAAAAGCTAGCCTAAGCTCGCTCTGCCTCTGATCGTCGTTTGACAGCGCAGATTCCGTTTTTTTTTTGTGATCGGCGGCGTGGAGTTTTTTTTCCGATCGGCGGCGCTTTTTTTTTCGATCGGCGGTGCGGAGTTGGGCTGGAGTCGAGGCGTCGGTCGAGGCGTCGCGGATCGAGCAACAGAAGGACGTAACGGAGTTTGGGAGGGCTTAAGTGAATAAATGACACACCTTCATCTAAATTCATCAGATTAGAATCCTGTGGACTTGATTAAAGTTTGCGTAGTTTGCATAGCTAGTTGGTTTTCATAGCATACGCTCCCTTATAATTAATACATGTTTGATACACCAACTAAACTTTAGTCGGTGGATCTTTTAGCTTACTAAAATTTAGCTCTAAAATTATAGCTAGCTAAAGTTTAGTTAGGTGCATCCAAACAAGCCCTTAGTATGAGTTATTGCCCTATCATCCGTATATAGGGTGGCTTACTATAGACGGATGGTCCATTGATACTTAATTGACTGTTATGATTATTCATCTTTGTACAGTTTTAGAGTCCGGAACTAATCATACGAAGATTACTAAAGCTCCATGTCAAGGAGGAGAAAGTTTGATCTCAGCTCTGTCAAAGCCTTGTTAGATGGTAACCTCCCAATCAAGTTTGATTTGGTGTGGCACTGATGACCACAGGTTTGCCACTACCTCAGTACCAGTGATGACATCCACCACCTCTTCTTTAACATCATAACCGTCACCATGCCACCATGCCTGTAAGGGCACGATAAATTATTATGCTTGTTTGGGTTGCGACTGGCCATCTCTCTAGGGCCAGAGAAGATTGAATGTTTCTTGAAAGCTCCAACCCTAATTTTATCCCACCTACCTCGTCACCGCCTACCTCCCACCCACCCCGTTGCCCTTCCGAAACCAAGAGGAGGAGGACGTGCGTCGGTAACAATACTGGCGCACCCGCATTCAATAAGATTTGGGGTGTTGGGGTGGGATGGCTGACGACAAGGTGTTGATCACTACTGTTATGATTAAATCTTAATAATTAGGGTGGTAGCCAGCCTAGCCGCAATGGCGTCGCCGCCCGAGCAGTTGGGGCATCCGGTGGGCAGGGTAGAAGGCGGGGGAGACCTGCAACAATGCTAGCGAAGGGTGGGGCGTCACAACGGTGGCGACATGATGTAGGCGGTGAGGTCGCCGGCGACCTAGGCGACGGTCTGAGGCGGCAATGGAGGAGCAACCAAGAAGATGACATGTGAGCAAAAAGAACAGTGGAAAGAAGGAGGAAGGAGGAAACATGTGTCGCTATCGGTAGGAGCGCGTGCAAGGTCAACCCCAGGCGAGCAGCCGCTGCAAGATGGCCGTTCTCCGGTCCTCGAATGACTCCCCAAAGATGAATCATGTAGCGTTAACTAGGCAATTGTGCATCGCCTAAACTGGTCATCAATAGCGGATCGAGCCTAACATGTCAGTGATGTTAGCTCTACTATACTATAGATAAATTTCATATATGAACATGAATTTGTAATAGAAATTAGAGAAAGTTACTGCTATCCGCTGACAGCACTGAACAGGGCAGGATCCGGCTGGTCATATATAGCTAGATTTCGTGCCACTAAAATCTAGGATGTTTAACAAATTAATAATTGGTGCGTGAGCCACCTCCATACATGCACAAAGTGGACTCCACAAGTATATATAATAGTTCTCACATCAATTTCCCCTCTAACAAACTGCACCAACGGCTTCTAGTTCTAGGCTCCTAGCTATTAACTCGGAGTCGGAATCTGAACCAACTTTCTTTAACTCGAGCTGGAGGTAGCCGGAGTCATGACTCATGAGGCCCGGAGGAACGCGACGAGGTGGAAGGCGGTGGCAGAGGAACCTGCTGCTGGTGCCGGCAGAGGATCGCATGAGAGGAGACGCACCCGTGTCAAGAGCTCGTGAGTCGCGACCCCGCGGGATTGGGAGGAGCGAGCCAGCGTGGATTTTTGCGCGCGTTCGGTCAGGATTTAGGAAGTGTTAAAAGATCGGGAAGAACTATTGCAATGTTGTTTTAAAATTTTGTCAAAAAAAAATTAAAGATTGGAAGAGTATTTTGGAACTCTTGGAGATTGCTCTAACGTGCTTCTTCCTTTCCCTTAAAAAACAGATGGTTTGTTAGGACACCATTGATCGACAAACACTCCAAACTTGGTTATGCCATAACTCAACTTGATTATTTATTACCAACGTAAACCAACACAGAATCAAGCGGCGAACTGGATCAACTTCTCCATATTCATATACGATGATCCCCCGATCTCCAAAGCAGCTTTGGCTTTGGCCTTCAGCTCCAGAGCCTTGCTCCTCCGATCCTCCCCTTGGGCTCCTCCTTCCATGAGTTCGTTCAGGGCCGCCCTCACCTGTTCTGCTCCCACCTCCGCCTTCGCCAGATCGTCTTTGACACCGTTGAGCAAATTCTCTGTGGGCTTTGTCACGCCGACGGACACGCCGATCCCCAGCACGTCAACGATCAGCTTCTCGTTCATGAACTGCTCGGCGAAGAAGGGCCAGGTGGCCATGGGCACGCCAGCAGCCACGCTCTCCAGCGTCGAGCCCCAGCCGCAGTGCGTCAGGAATCCACCCACGGCCGGGTGCTCTAGGATGGGAACCTGCGGCGCCCACCCGCGAACCACAAGACACTGGCTCTCCAGGAGGCTGTCGCCGTCGGTGGTGTTGTGTTGTAGCCACTCGTTGACGTCGTCGGGCAGAGTGTCCGCACCCTTGATGACCCAGAGCACAGGCCAAGGGCATGAGACGAGGGCCAGCCCGAGCTGCATCAGCTGCGCTGGTGACATGCGCCCGTTGCTGCCGAAGCTGACGTAGAGGACGGACTTGGCTTTCTTGGCGTCCAGCCACGCCACGCACCGCCTCGCCTCATCCGACCCGGTGCCGGCGCGCGAGTCGAGCCCGCACAGCGAGACGGGGCCGACGGCGAGCACGGCCTTGCCCGTGGCAGCCGCGAGGCGCGCGGCCGAGTCGTGCTCCAGCTCCTCGAAGCTGTTCACGACGACGCCGTCCACGGCCATGTCGAACTCCCGGATCCCTCGAAGAACGCCGTCGTTGACGTTCGAGGACTGCTGGAAAAACACCGGCAGCTGCCTCCGGGTGAGCTTGCACTCGAAAGGCGGCGGCAGGACTGGAACGTCGAAGGGCTCGTCCAGTGACGCGACCGCCTCTTGCGGCCTGTGCGTGTGCAGGTACTCGAAGCACAGCGAGGAGAACGCACCGTGCCCGTAGAACATGAAGCAAGGCGCGCCGAGTTGTTCGCGCGCCATGGCGTGAGCCCACGTGTTGCACATCCCGGCGACGATGCAGCTCGGCCGACGAGGCGCCGCCATGTCACGGCAGCGCTGTTCCACGGCGTCGCCGAACAGCTTGGTGGCGTCGAAGAATTTCTGCAAGAGATCAACGGACGGGACGTGGTCTAGCCTCTCGCAGCCATCTGGAAGGCCCGCCTCCGCACCCGGGAACGGGATCGCGGTGACCGTGATGCCGGCCGAGGAGCCTTGCCCGCCGACGCCGGCACGGTGTACGCGGCCCTGTACGAGCTCCACGCTGGCGGGCGTGGTGATGATGGTGACCGGCGCGCCGTGCAATGCCAGGAGGCAGCCGATATCCACCGTGGGGATTATGTGGCTGGTGATTGGCGACGGGATGACCACGAAATGAGACTTCGGGAGCTGGGTAATCTCCATTCCTACCGCCGTTAATTTCTCAAGACCGCAAGAACACGGTATTGTTTCTGTATAAGATAAGATGCGTTTGCTTCTACTAGCAGGGTTACAGTATTGTTGAGACAGACTTGCTTACAGTTGCTCCAATTAATGGAGACAAGATTGATGACGACAAACAAATTGTAGTTTTTCCAGGCCAAATTTTATATTATATTGGGATTTTTTAAACTCAACGATTTGGCTGGATTCAGCCGAATTCCACAAAACTGAGGCTAAGATTTCCATCAACCTTATTTAATCTGCGCAAGTGTAGTAGCATGGAAGTCGAGTGTGGGAGGAAAACATTAGTAGTGGTCCATTCAGCTTCATGAAACTGACAAGAACATGACACCTAATGATGCAACAATTGAATATAAAGTAACCTTTTTCTATATTTACATAACAATATAAGTGAGAATTTTTTATCGTCTAATATCAGATTTTACAATGTATTTAGGAACAATAGCGATGATGATGTGAATTATCAGTATTTTTAATGTGCTCAGCAAGCACCAATGATGATGTGAATGAGAAACATACTTTCTCAACCGCCTCTATGCCAGGCCAAAGGCCGAAAGGCCGAGCTCCACGTCGCATCCAAGCCCATGTTGTTACTGCAACCAAAAAGGCCAATCTCCACGTAGCATCCGAACCCATGTCGTTACGGCAGCGAAGAAAATGGAATTGATTCAGTTTGGCTAACTTTCAGGAGTGTTTCAGATAAGCTAATGAATATGTTGTGGGAACTGAGCAGCATAGTAGTAAAAAAAGACTAGTCAAATTCTTTGTCCTTCTCGCCGAACAACTACTTTTAGGATCTGAGGCCACTAATCAGCCAAACACAGCACAAAAGAAGTAGCAAAAAAAAAAGAATGAACATTTTACCTTGATTCTCTTGCCAACAAAGTACGTACTGTACCTAAGAACCTAAATAGGAATTCCACCTGAACAATACTAATCTCATCTAAACTAGCATCATCAACTACTCATCAGCCTAGCGCTAACTTCCTTCGCTAAGTACGTGAGTGAGTGGACCAGAGCCCACCACCACCGCCGTCACATCGGGCTCGCGGAGTCGGTCCACGAGAAAATCCCCTGGCCAGGCCCAAGCACGTGCATGGGGTCGAAGCGGGCCTTGCGGGCCACGAAGCGGTCCCAGGTGGCCCCGAAGTGATCGCGCCAGTGCGCCCGCGACGGCTGCCGGGCCAGGTACTGCTTGGCGCCGAGGCGGCGGCAGGCCTCGTCGGCCACCCGGCGGTGCTGCTCCATGATGGCCTCCACGCAGGCGCGGCCGCACCGCGCCGGGTCCGTCGACCGGAGCACGCTGAAGACGTACACCACCCCGTCCGGCGACGCCGGAACCACCGCCGACATGTTGCCGTCCCACCTGAAACATTTGCAGCGATCATCGGCAGTCGGCAGGAAGGATGACGGGACAGTATAGCAGCACTGACGAGCTGGCATGTGATGAGTCATAAAGGATGCTCATGATCCGATCCGACAGTGTATGCAGCAGCATTGCCATAATGGTAATGCCCATTGAACTGATGATGATGCTAAATCTGACCGACTATACGTTTTCGGGCGGTGGTGGCGCCCTACAACTTCTTCCTAAAATGGCAAGGAGGACTAGGAGCTAGGGGCCGTGACAGGGTGGACGGGCTGTAGGCCCTCTGGCACTGCCAGGTAGTGGAGTGGCAGGATGTAAATTCGCTGTCTGGGAAAGGTAGAACATGTGTACAGCGCCTCCTGGATCGTGTCAGCTCTGAAGGGATTTTGATGGGTGAGGAGAATCTTCTTAATTTTCTTTAATAAAATTAAATAGTGAATATATTTGACCAGCAGAAAGGCAGGCCGTGCAAGCATCCTCTCTGCTAGTCTGCTGCGAGCAGAGCGCCACAGAGCCTGCGAACGTGACAAACCTCTGAGCCAGGCCTGGTAATCCTGAGAACCTCACGAGCAGAAGGTTTTCAAGAGTTCCAGCTTAACACATGCTGCCCACAAGCAAACAAAACTAAAAGAAACTAGCCCTGAATATATATTTCCGAAAAAAATATATGAAAAACTACTGAAACATACTGTAAATAGACTATAAATATATTTCATGTTAAATCTCATCATAACTATTTAATAACATTAAAAATGTGATTTTTAAGTGTACATTGTTTAGTTTAAGTTGAGATAGATTGATTTAGTGGAAAACTAAAAAATTACAGCACTTTTAAGATGGAGGGAGCAATCACCAATTCACCATAAGTTACCACGGTGCTTTCTCCTAGCAAAGTCAGTCAGGAAGTGCTTGACCATTGCCATGAAAGGATGTGGACTCACACTCGCTAGGGTGCCACCAATGACCAATGCACCATGCTGGCACTGCCATTTGAGGAAGACTGGACTGCACACAATACCCTCGCGACTCTGGTTGCTGCAGCACAGCAGCAGTGCTCTGCGGAAAGGTAGCAAAGGCCAGGCGAATACAGTAGGCGACTGCTCACAGCCTCACACTGTTTTGTTTTTGTTTTATATAGAATAGGCCACACCTCACCAACTGCGGCAAGCAAGCGCTGCAACTTGCAAAAGGTAACACGTAGGAGTACTGTACTAGAGATTCAGAAGACTCCCAAGCTAGGGCAGCTGTGGACAGCCGACTCCTGTAATAATTTGTAGCCAGGGCAAACACGTCCGTAGTAGGGCTTGCGCACTGCACTGCATTGCAAAGTTTGCGACAAGAAAAAGACCGCAGTTTCTTTTCTGAAAGAAAAAAAAAAGGCTATAGTTTTCACTGTGCCTATAAAGATGTGTGAGTGTGACCATTGACAAGCGACGCACTGTCCTGCTGCTGGGAAAGGACACGGCGTGTGAGGTGACCGCTAGGAGGGGCTGTGACGGTGAGGCAGAATCGGAGGAGAGATTTGCCATGGGCATTGTCACAATTGGGCCAACATGTTGCGCCGAGTGTTGGCAGCCAACATCTCTGGGAGGATAAGAACGTGCCAAGCAAAGAGAAAAGGGTAAAGTACAACTAAAAGCTAAGCCAAACAAAATGAAAACCTCAAGCCAGGGCTGCACTTTGGCATGCAATCTGCCGTGTTCACAAACACCCCAGAAGAGAAAAAGGCATACTACAGTATGCACTTTGTCTCATATTTTTGGAATACTTTGAGATTCGCTGCGGGTGAAAAGGCAATCACGCCACATCATCCAAACGATTTTCTGCGCATGCAGATCTTTGCAGACTAATACTATTGTGATGTGAAAGGGATGCCTTTATCTACCCTTTTTACTCGTGTGGGCCGTGGCCATCAGTTTCTTTAATATGTGAAACCTTTTTTATCAGCTTGAGCAACTTTTATGAATACTCCTATGATGAACAGCTTTTTATTCATGGCTCAGACATCCTAAGCCCCAGTAGTTGATGCATGCAACCAAGCATGGCTCTCTCCTTTTAGAATAGAAATAGAAATGTATGTTAAAAAAAAAGAGACCGTACAGTATGTGGGTCGCACCTGTCAGTAAGGAGGGGGTAGACGAGGACGGGCCCCTCGAAGTCTCCCTGCGTGATGGTGTCCATGAGCAGGTCCATGAACCGCGCGACGCCACGGCTGGGCACGAAGAGGTTGAGCCAGGGGTGCGGCACGTCCCAGAGGCCCCGCCTCCGGAGGCTCTCCTCCTCCATCCGCACCCTGTTGAGGAAATCCAGGTAGGCCACCTCCACGCTGTACGCGTGGGGCCTCAGATAGCTCAGCTTCCCCGAGACCAGGTCCACAACCTGCAGAGGAAAGGAAATTCGGAGGCCACAACCACGGAGGCCAAGCCACCCGGTCGCTTCATTCATTTCAGTGCCTCTGCCTCAATAATTAACCGAAGAATGCAGTGGTCCTTGTCGCGGCTACTGTTGACGACGCTAACATGACGGGGTTGCTGTTTGTTACTACGTGAACTGCTGAGTGACAGTGAGAGTGAGTGGTATGCGTAGCAGCAGCAGGAGACTGACATGATCAGCAGCAGTGGAGTCTTGCTGTTGGAAGTCATGCACCGCGAACTCGATGCAGTAGTAGACGATCTTGCTGCCGCCGTCGGAGTCGGAGCCGAAGTCCGGGCTGAAGTTGACCGGGGCGGGGAAGGCGACGGAGGAGCTGTGGAGGGACTGCTGGTTCAGGACCATGAACCCCTCCACGTAGTCCACCAGCTCCGGCATTGAGACCAGGAGCTCCTGGTCCTTGGTGAACGTCTCGAAGCTGTCGTAGAAGGCCCTTACCCATCTCACCTAATCACCAGGGACCGCAACCATAGAAATGCTTAAGCTTTACAAAAAAGGCCTATGGAGATGATCGAGGAACTAAGCTTTCCAGATTTCTTTCTGATACTTCTAGAGAGCGTACATACGTGTGCATATGCATGTATTGTAGTACCTTGGGCGGGGCAACTTGCAGCGGAATCCTTGCCCTGGTTATGATACCGAACTGGCCAAGCCCACCAAGAACGGCGAAGAAAAGCTCCGGACTCTGGGTGGGTGAGCATGTCACCACCTTCCCTGTGCCTGCAGCAACCGACGGGACAAGCAACAAATAATAAACAACAGCAAAGAAACAAAGGCTCACTGATCACCCGTATCCTTGCTTCCTTTCTTCTTCCGCTTCCACTTCCACTCCCACCAAAGAAAAGGGAGAGAGAGAAAGAGAGAGATGGAAAAGAAAAAAGAAAAGAAAAGAAAAAGATTAGGCGCGCGCGCGGCAGATGGCGCATGCGCGCAGCGAGGCCGTGCGGGCAGTGCGTACGGTACGGCGTACCTGTGACCACCTCCAGCTGCAGCACGTTGGTGATCTGCGGGCCGTGCTTGAACGCCTGCCCGCTGATGCCGCCGTTCGACAGCGTCCCGCCCACCGTCAGGTACAGGTAGTCCGTCCACGACCGCGGCGCCAGGCCGGCCCTCAGGCACTCCTCCAGCACCTCCACCCACAGCGCGCCCCGGCCCGACGTCAGCGTAGTAGTCCCAGCCCTCGCCGCCGCGCCGCACCACCTCCACGAGGCGCGGCAGGGCGCGCGTCTCCACCACAATGCCAGCGCGCGCCTGGGCCTGCCCGTGGAGCGAGTGCCCCGCGCCGCGCGCCGCCACGGCCGCCCTCGGCCCCGCCGCCGAGGACGACAGCGCGCCCAGGAGCCGCGCGATCTCGGCGGGAGACCCGGGCCGCATCACCGCCATGGGCGCCTCGGAGACCACGGCGCCGAAGTCGCGCGCTGACGAGGGTGTCGGCTCCAGGAGCGCCACGGGGCCGAACGCGTCGGAGGGGCTCTGTATGAAGTTCACCGCGGAGCAGAGCAGCAGGGCCACGGTGCCGGCGTACACGTACAGCACCTTGTTGTCGAGCTCCATGGCTGGCTACCTAGCTAGCTATCTGTAGTTTACTTGCTCTTGGTTGGAGAGCTCACAGGGGCATGTGCATTTGTGTGTTGCCGCTTGCCGGTGCTCGGGGCCAAAGACCGAAGAATAAGGCCGCGACGTCCCCGTCAAGATCGATCCCTGGGTTCCCACAAGAACTGTGGACGGATGGAACGGGAAGGGAGAAGCAAACGAGACCTGGCCGCCGGAGATAAGAGGGGTGACGGGGCAGAGGCACGAAGCTCACCGAGGACTGCTCTCGTTTATATAGCCGGTGTCGTCGCTGCCGGTCGAGGCCGCCCGGGCCCCCGAGAATCTAATGGAAACCGGAGTCGGTGTACGCGGGCCCGGCGCCTGCCTGCGTTTTACTTCGCCATCAGCCCATCAGCCCATCAGCCCATTGCATTCGGTGGCGATCGCTGATCTGGGGATAAACACGAAACGTGTCTATATTGGACGATTGCCATGCAATTGATCAGTAATGCACCGATGCAGATGGGCTCCGCCTCCAATGGTCGATCGGGCAACCTCTCAACCTCTGTGTTGTATTCCATCTTTTTCTCAATCACGTAAAAAGGTTTACACGTTTTTATATTAAGATAGAGAAGATGTTCAATACAACACGCTTTGACAGCGCCCTAGGAAGGTCAAAAGTTATACATCAATGCTTAGACTCTCCCTAGCGAACAACACACTATGCTATTACATTGGACCTAAATCAACCCAAACTACGCCGACTAAGGGGCCTATGGTCTGGCTCCCGAAAGACGGCGACGCTGCTTGCGTGAGCCCACGTCCTCGACTGGTGGGAACAACTCACGCAAAGCTTGCAAATTGGAGTCACCGCTGAACATTTCGTCGTACGCCTCCATGGTCGACGTCGATGGGGGTGACATACCACTGGTGAACCCCAAGCGCTTCGAGGCAAGGTACTCACTTCGCTTGGACACCGGAATACGAGATATGCTTTGTGCCGCTATCCGCTTGCTTCGTGTGGGGAGCGAGGGCGAAGCATACCTGCCGTAGGCCGAATCCACTATGGGCAGCTCCAAAAGAGGCGGCTGTCTTGGCTTCTTGATTCGCTCGGTGAAGCGCTTGAGTCGTCTCTCGGCCGATGCCGTTGAAGGAGAACGGCTGACGAAGCTCGTCGTGTCTCTTGGGGTGGTTGGCTCGGCGTTGACCGGCGCAGGACGCAAGCGTCGGGGCGGAGTGGTCGGCTCAGCGCCTAGGAGGGTGTCGTAGGAGCACGTTTCGGCCTCCACGGCACCGGGCTGCCTCTGCAAAGGCGACAACGGAGACGAATCCATCGTCCACTGAACCCCTTCCACCGGAGGACGGGTGTCCACCAGCGATGCATCCACGTCCTGAGAGGCAACCGGCAGAGGAGGCGGGTGGCCAATCGCTGGCAAGACGAGCGAAGCGACAAGCCCCTCCAACATGGGGTCAACCCACACCGGAGGCCCATCGCCCGTCCACCGCTCCGACGCCAGCGGTTCTGGCACGAAGGAGCGGTGTGCAGCAGTGGCGTTGTCGTTGAAGTCGGCAAGCAGGTCCATGTTGATGACCATCGCCGGCGCACTTCGACGCGGTCAGCATCGCCCTCGGATCCCACCAGCGCCCCCGGCGGCACCCCGCACTGCCCCAACCGAGATCGACGGGTTGTCGCGGTGGACAGAGCGTCGTGGCAAGCCGTCCTTCGTCCCCGCGGCTACAGTAGGCCGAGGCCGCTTGCACTCCCTGGCGAGGTGGCCGAACCCACGGCAGCGCAGGCAACGACGTGGCAGGCGGCAAGTCGCGACGCGATGTGAGTAGGAGAGACAGTTGAAGCATCTGGTGTGGAGCTCTGCGGGGATCCTCCGGGCGTGCGGGAGCTGCATTTGACGATGCTCAACCAAGGCAGCCTCCCGCCACCCACCTCCGCCCCAGCATTTTTTTTTTCACTCCACGTGAAAAAAAAATCAACTCGCGCGGCGGTCCTCAAGCCCTCAACCCAACACGCGCTCTATCCATCGATCAAACGTAGCTCTCCTCCACTCGTCATAACTCCTCCTGCATCTTGCTCACCGTCACCGATAGCTCCTGCGGCGTCGGCAGCAGACCCGTGAGGACCGACGCCGCTCCGGCCTCCCGGCCCACTAGTCCGCGACGCGTCTACGCAGACAGCAGCTACGCCAATCGTCTCGGTCTTCCCCTCCGGCTCTCCCATGAGCGTTCCTGCGATAAGTCCACTATAGAGCCAGAGGCCGGGGGCGGCAATCACCTCGGCCTCCCAGCCCATTTGCGCGCCCCAAACATGCTGTGCTGCGCGGCGCGAAGCGTGCAGCCAGTCGTGCGTCGTTCGTGCTCTACTTGCTCTAAGCGTTCGCAATACACAGCCATTTTGTTTTCTTATAGAAAAAATAAAGAGCCTGTTTGCTTATGGTTCATACGATTGATAAGTTGATAAATCGACTTTCACTATTTTTAGATTTTTTGCTGAGAAAGAAAAATAGTGTAACATGAGAGCCCGTTTGGCTGATAGTTTATACAGTTGATAAGCTGATTTTGACTATTTTTAGTTATTTTGTTGAAAAAGAAAAATATTATATCATAACTGATAAATTAGCTTAGTTAGACTAATAAGTTAAATAAACAGGCTAAAAATAATTAGTGAAATACTCCCTCCGTTTTAAATTATAATTTGTTTGACTTTTTTAACCCTAAATTTGATCACCCGTCTTATTCAAAAAATTTATGCAAACATAGTCAAATTTAAGTCATTCTTGTAAACTATTTATCAAATAAGCAAGCCACAACAAAATAAGTGATATTTTGCAAAAAAATTTAAATAAGATGAGTGGTCAAACTTGAGGTTAAAAAAGTTAAACAAACTATAATTTAGAACGGAGAAAGTATATTTACACACATTGGACGGTTAAAACAAATCATAGGCTTATTAGATACTCAAATATACCTATTAATGCTTGTACCAACCACCGTAGAAAAGCTCGTTTAAATTCTAAGTCCTTCTATAACAAATAAGTACTCCCACACTAAGGGTGCATTTGATTCCACGCCACGAAAGATCACACCGAAGCCCTGGGTAGCACCACACGAAAAGTATAGTGTTTGGTTGGTGATTTAATTGCGCAAGTCACAACTTTTCACGTTAGTTCTTGAGTGTGGCGACCTGGCGGGTGTGGCGACCAAAATTGACGCCGCAGCTTAGGCGATGCCGGTGGCGTGCTCTGGTTAGCAACCAAGTACGTCCTGAGTTCTTGCTATAACGTTAACTAGGAATAAAATTTGTTCTTGCTAGAACTTGAATTAATCGTTGGTCCTGTAAGCAAACCGTAAATAATAAAATCTTAAGTAGTATATTATCTAATCAAACCTAAATAAATACATCTCCAAGTTGCTTACATATATCAGTGCAATCCACAGCAAGAGCTATCGTCTATCATTATCATCTACAGTCAGAAAAATTCTTGACAAGACACCAACCAACTCCTCGCCATCGTGACAACTTTAATCAGATATTAGAGTTATATATTTTAATGGAGCATCAAATAAAGTCATGTAACTCGATATTTAACTATATGAACACATAAATAGTAAGAGAAGTAAAGCTATACATATTTACAAGTAATTAATGGAGTAGCTCTTATGTCTTACAATAATGAGAGAAAAAAATATATCAAGCTTGTATTCTAATTCGATGTAGACTTAATAAAAAAAATTCTCATATTGCTATCGATATTGACATGATGTGCTATGGTCATCATAAAATAAATTATAACCTTTAATAATTTTTTAAATCATGGAAAACCTAGATGTAGAGCTGCAGGCATTGGCGCTCGTCGTGGCCCTGCCATGTGTCAGATGGGTCCCTGGATCCAGCGACATCAACAACCAAACCGTGGGATAAACAGCAGAACATGAACTTGTACTGTACAGTACCATAAAGCTCGCCGAAAGCCTGCCATCCGCCATGCAAATGCATGTCGTGACTCCAGTCAGAGTTCCGACCGTGCACGCGGCGGTGACCGCAAAGCCTGCCCTGCCTCGCTCCACGCGACCGCGGCTCCACGGCAGCAGCCCGGTTGCTCCCCCGCTCCCGCCCAAGGGGAAGGGCGCTGAGTTTGTCTCCGCAAGCGTTGCCCACCTCTTGGGATTCGTCAAGGCTGAACTTTCTCGTCGTGGTGCCGCTGGGCGCTAGCGTGCTGCCACAGTACGTACAGTACTACTCCGTATAGTTCTTTTCTAGCTTGAGGGCGCGCTCAGCTGAGTCAGCTCTGCTCTGCATGCCACAGCAAAGTCCGCGTTTTCAATGACCAGACCCAATGCAGCTGCTGATCGTAGACGTAGAGTATACGTACGTAGTACAGCCTTCACCGCGCGCGGCGAAGAACTGGAGAAGATCTCCGGTCCGGTCCGGTCGTCACTTCCGCTGGCGCTGCATGCATGCATGCCTGAGTATCTGCTACGGCAACATTAATGGCGCGTGGCGAGCCGAGCGACCTTTTGGACTTGGGTACCGATCGAGGGATGAATGCGATCGATCGATCGCTAGCAGCTCGGTCTCTGATGAAGACGCTACTATATATGGCCGTGCCATCGATCGATCGCCATCCGATCTGCGCAGTATCTTCAGCGTTGGACTGCGAGCACGGAAAGGACGACGATCTCGCGCGCATTTCCATCGATCGAACGAATGGGGTGCGGTGATCCACGAGGCAACTGCACACGGGGGCAGGGCAGCACTGCGCGAGGCACAGTCTCTGCGCACATCACGCGGTCGTCCACGTGTGAGGCGACCAGGGGGCGCACACGGGCGGATGCATGGGTCTACGTCCATGTGCTTTATTTGACCGACGCGCGCCGCCGGGCCGGCCGGCTGGCTGGCTGGCTGGCTGGCTTCTCAGTCGCCCGGCCCCGACGTACACAGGTGCTGCCTATACGCGCCGCCCCTCAGCGGCTATCCTGCCGACGACGGCCGGCGCCTCGCTCTCGAGAGTCTCCGACGGTCCTGGTGTAGTGTAGTGTAGGCGCGTTGCCTATTTGCTCTCGTCTCGTACGTGCACCCGTGCCTACTGCCATGCGCCCATGCGGTATCATATGACCGTCGGTCCAAGGTATAGATACCTACGGATACGAAAGCCAAGCGCTTTTGTAGCCTTGCGCTAGCTTGCGCGCGCCAGGGATCGGATTGTCGCGGCGCATGCATGGCCCAAGGACTAGTCAAGGACGTACCGCCCCTGCTAGCTAGGGCCCGCCGGATGGACCAAGACGACGGCCGGCGCAAGCGCATCGCTGCGTGCTTCACTGCGGCATCTGCGATCCTCGGCAGACGATCGAGTTGAGTCGAAAGGCGCACGAAATCCGTATGCCTGCATGTGACTGACCAGTACAGCTCAGACGATCGAGGCGGGTGGCGGCTTGGCTACAAGGAGACGCAAGTACGGCCGCCTGCGTGGCGTCCAGGATCGAACAGGATCTCGGAGCAGACAGACGTTGGCCGCCGTTGCTTTGCTTGGCTCCATGCGGGGGCGGGGCGCGAGCTAGCGTCCGAATCCCACACAAGATCCCGGTGATTGGACCCGTTCCAACGATGGACTGCGACCTGTCTGCATCGTCTAAGCAACTTTTTGCAACCACTACTGTATGTGTCACGAGCAAACAGCAAAGTACTGTAGCGTATCCTGATATATCCTGTGTAAGCCGGCCCTAGTAGTAGGTACTGTAGATCATCAGCAACAGCATAGCAGGGATCAAAATTAGCCCAGCACAGTAGGAGGTCGGTCGTATCAAAGAACTCAAGGGATCGGTCGGACATGCAGTAGGAGGTTTCAGGCGGTCAGGGCCCAAAGCATGGCGGCACAGTGCCGCCCGGCCACCGAGCCCCCCCCGCTGATGCTTCGTCGTACTGTATACAACAAGCAAGCAAGCACGCGCACGCGCACGCGCGGGCCGGGAAACGACGTACGACACCGCAGGCCACGCACAGCCCACAGCAATGGCAACCCCTTGGCGTCGGATCAGGCGGCGCCCCAGTTTTTGGCAGACGGCACGGCACGACACATCTGCCCGTACTCATCAAGATCCGGCATGGTCAGAGGAAATCTACCCGTAAGGCGCAGGATCTCGCTAGTCGATCGCAAGGGCAGGCGTTCGTGCGTGGCTGGCCGTGCCGGCCGGCCCGTGCATGCATGCGGGGGATCTCAGTAGTCACATGGGCAGGAGGATACGCGGGCAGCCAGCAGCCATCACTCGGCACTCGTCAACACTCAACAGCCTCACTTACGTTTTACGCCATCGTCTAGTCGTTTTTACCACCACTGCGTGACAAGCAGGTGTCAGCAAGCTAAGTATGGCTGCTAGATTTCTTGGCCTGCTTGCGATTGGCATTTGGCCACACGTGGTCTCGCTGACGACGACCGCGTCCGATCCGCTTGCGATCTCCCGGTCGTCCTCGTCGTCGCAGGCTCAGCAGGCTGTCATCTCGCTTGCTTGCTTGCTTGCCCGCTGGACAAGCTCAGGGTTCCATGAACCTTTGGAACAAGCAGACATCCGCCCATGCGGGCTCGCGATCTTTGCGCAGAGATTGGGCGCTCCTGCGTACCTCCGGACCCACGAGTAGGTACAGTAGTACATACATACTGTACAAGCTAGCCGCCGAATCTAGCGAGCTGCGTAAAACAAAGGCGCCCATGTTCATGCCGTCGCATTGGCCCATGCCCATCTATCTGTGCATGCGTGCGTCTCTCTCGCAATCGCAACGCACAGATGATATTTGCTCATGACCGGCCTCATGTTACGCTGGACGGTTGATAGTGCTGTATATCGTCACCCCTGCAGATATGATTTTGACCTCTCGTTGTCACTGACAGACAGATTGACAAAACATATTGGTTCGATCTCCATCTAACAGGTGCCAGTTTCCAGCTTTGTCATGTTAGTGCTAACATTAGTTGAAATATTTCTACTAGCAGCCTTATTATCCCACTTTTAAGGTTGCTCGGATTGACTTGAGAAAAGCCTACGAGCATAAAAGTGAAAGAAAACATGACGTACGTGCAGTACGTCTTAGGAGGATTGGCACATCAGAGCTGATATCACTATAGCTTGAACCGAGAGCGTTCCCTTTGGATGGTATTGTACCTTCCAGCTGTGCATGCGTCCATATTGCAAAACTGTCGTGGCTTGCAATTAGCATTTGTTACTTGCTGCTTGTGTGTTCTGAAAAAAATGCCAAAGTGCTGTCTCTCACTCACTGAATCACTTTCATGTGACAAAGAAAGCGGTTTCTTTCACAACTAGAATTCTCAATTTTTTCGTAGTCTAGTAGAGTTCTCCTAGTGTTTTAGCATTCAATATTTAATATAACTTTTTCTACTATAATGTCTTGTACTGTAGACTAGCATACGCCCGTGCGTTGCTACGGGGTGCTTTTACGTATTCATTGCCTTTTGTCCATGATGCAGCTAAGATATTTTCATAGAAACACAGAAATTGTAAGTGTTGCAACGGGGAAAAAATTAATACCACAATGATTTAAGTTTAAATGTGTTGTACTATTAGAAACATTAAATTAACGTGATGCTCGCAAAACTTTTGTATTTAATCATCAATATTACATGTGTTTTCGTAAAGCATAGACAATTAGAGATGGTGATCAAGGGCAGATATGATGGTATAGAAGTTACAGTGGTTCAATACCCAGGTGACAAGTTACACCTTCAGGAAACATACAAAGGATCAGTTTACAAGGATACAGAACTATTGATTCAGATGCACACAATAGTTTGCATGTAATTATTATGCATACATATAGCTTAAGGTGACACTAAGGACACCCCTGACAGCAAATTATTTACATTGCCACAACATCACCATTAAAAAGCCGAGCATAATCTATTGAATTGTTTGGTTTTATTCGTTCATCATTGCCTCTGCATCCTAGGTAATTCCATGGGTTCAAAACAAGACACTCGTACCTTGTGCATTTCAGTACTAACCTCCAACTGCAAATATGATTCATTTATCAAACTACAAGTTGTGGAAGTAGAGGGAACCCAACACTAAAAAGGTCTTGAAGTAACATCACATAACTTAACTTTCAAAGCCCTGAGCAGTAGACAGCAAAGACAGATTCTTTCTTGCACCTGAAAGGCTGAAAGTGGCCTAAAAATAAACACTCAAAGATTGCGAGCAAGGGGAAAAAATTAAAAACTAAATCATCTATTTTTTTAAGACAGGAAGTAGAATATTCAAGTGCAATCCAGCTAATTGATACAAATTTGTGTACCCTACATTTCAGGATAGGTTATTTGGGCAGTCTTCAAATTTTCCCTTTCTATAACAAAGATGCAGGAAATTCGATAGTGCTCATTTAAAGGATCTGTCAAACAAAGCTTTAGCTAATACCTAGGAAAATTTGATAGGAGTCTATTTTTCGTGCTAGAAAATCATTCTCTCGTGCTAGGAAATCATACTATCATTTATGCTGCCTTAAGTATAGCCTTCTTAATGGCCAGTTCCTCTGCAACCAAATACAACCCAAGGGAAAGCAGTATGTAATGAGTAGATGATATTAGATATTTGACAAGCATATAAGTTTAAAGCTTTACAGGAGAAAACATTAACTCACTAAGCCTGATGTCATGAATAAAAGAAAAACAATAATATTGCAGGAACAAATTAGCATGTCAAAATTTTAGAAAGAAAAAAGTGAATAAAGTGGATCTGCATGGTGATAAAAGAAATTTCTCACCTCACATCTGCTACAGGAAGAGGCGGCAGGGTTAGTGTGCACACATCATCAGCTTTCTTCCATATCCAAAATCAAAACAAGAAAGTATTGACAAGTTACAACTCTTGAAATCAAAATCATACAGCTGAAGGGCCTTCTCAATACCAACGATTACCTAATATGCAGAAATAGACTCAATCAGTTAGCTAAAATAAAGAATTAGAAGAATGAAATGCTACAAAATCTAACATTTTTTTAATAGTCTCCTTTGCTTACTGGATTGTGGACAATATAAAAAGGAATGCCATGTTTCACCACCCCATTGTGTGATCTAGCAATATGACAATTAAAAAAACCTTGAGAAGTCCACATTGTTTCCCTTGGGGAGAATCATCACACCTACACGAATGTCAATACATGTTATTCATGATTACTCAAAACAATGTTGGGTTAGGGAAAAAAACTCCAGCCACAAAACCCTCTGAGTAACGCTTCTTCCAATGAACCTGGTGAAGTTCCTGATTGTCCATGGGAACCGTGATATCTGAGGGTCTTCTATAAGTTGGCCTTCCACGTGCTCACACTTTAGTTTGTGTCACCACTGCCAACAGGCATGGAACAAGTCTGTATTCAGATTCAGGAATCAGGATAATGCAACACACATAACCAGGTTCCTACTGCAGCACATTATCAAACCAAGCTACAAATCAGGCGGAAACAAATAAGCAGTAAAATGAGATAAGAACATACAGTACCTTCTATGGGCTGGGATGTGTCAGGGCCGAGGGGATTGGGGTCAATCATCAATGGGAGGTCGTTCCGGATGTTCTTGCTGCCTTCTCCTCGTTCGCGGTTCTGCCCCTCCACCTCGACAGACACCTCATCCGTTGGTTCCACACTTCGACCTCAGTGCCATCCGCTCCCAACTCCTCACCCTTACCATCTCCACCCGCCTGGGTCTGGCATCTCTGCCCAGTTTGGGTGTTGGGGAACCGGACAAGCAACGACAACGACGTGCAAGGCGCCGTGCTTCTCCTTGTCTCCTCGCGCCACAGTATGCCTCATCGCCTCCTCCTCCTCGCTTGACAGAGATAGAAGCAGGTGGTGGTGGCGGTAATGGCGGAGGCGACGCGGGGGTTGCTTGGGGCAAGGATGGGGAGCCCGAGGGCGATGGGGGAGCCGACGGTAATGGCTTGGCGACACGGGGGTCGCTTGGGGCAATGATGGGAGCCTGAGGGCGAGGGGGACGGCGGCGGTAGCAGTAGAGAAGGAGCACGAGGTCAAGACGGGAAAGCTACGCCTTGTTTAGTTCCCAAATTCCTTTCAAATTGCACTATACAAAAAGAAGATTCTCTGTCACATCAAAATATCGGCACATACATGGAGTATTAAATGTAGATGAAATCAAAAATTAATTGCACGGTTTTGTTGTACGTTGCGAGACGAATCTTTTGAGCCTAGTTTGAGAATTTTTGGACAATATTTCACAAATAAAAACAAAACGCTACAGTGTTCTGGGCACTGTACCAAATCGGTACCGTGCCCAGAACCGCCGAATCGGTACACCAACTAAACACGGCCCTAGATGTGGAACAGGTGGGCCCATCTGTCGGCACACGTCTGATCGCAGGCGGGGCGAAGGAAGCCGAGCGGGGCGAATGTAGTTGTGGACGATTCCTATTTCAATCTTTTTAAGAGATTCTCATGTGCTATGACTAGCGGTAGTGTTTTACAACTATTTACAAATAATCTAGAAGAACTCAATCATTTTGATAGTGTTTGATACAAAGCGTCTATATATAATTACTTTTGCATAGACCAAAAAAAATCCTGAGCTAATGTCAATAACTGAGAGGCCAATTTCATGTTAGGAAATAGGAATCCATGTGTTCTCAATTGCAAAATATAATAATCATTGACGCTCTCTATTCTGTCAATTTTATTAAGCTTCAGGTATGATAACTTTTGCTTATCAAACCATCTGCACTAACTCTTGCTTTATATACGGAATTGGCATTTCAGTTTGGCACACTGTCAGTGTCATGTAGTATTTCCTTTTTGTCCGGTGTGTTTGGACGATGACCACACGTGCCACACTTCTTTGCTAAGCATGCATTTCTAACAATTTTCTCACAACACCTTAGATATGGGTTAATAAAAGTGTGACAAGCCACAATTGTGACAGAAACCAAACAACAACGAACCTAAGAAATTATGACGTGGCTAAACTACGGATTGCCAATGTTTGGCCATGAACCAAATACGCAAACCATTACGCGGTTTTTCTATATCATCCATTCATACCCTCCTACACCTGAACTTTGTGAGCATGTGTTAGAAGAAAATATTTGTGTGTTTTAGAAGAAAACCACACCCAATTTAATATGTTGTGGGAATCGGGTGAAATATTTCTTCACCGACCTAAATTTTAAGTTATATGTCAATTCTACCTAGCTAGAAACTATATCAAAATAATCACCATAAATTTAGAATAAATCGAGTGTAAATCCACATAAGTTGATGTATGGTAACTAAAATGAGGGTGCGAGAGATTCAATTTTTGGACCCAAAAAAGTTGTTTCGAAGTTTTTTTATTTGAATTTAGTATTTCTTTCCACGCATGCTATTTGGGAAGAAGAAAGGAAGAAGCAGAAAGAAAAAAAATGCCGGCGTAGTGAAGAAGATTTTCACCCGAGCACGAAATAAACAATCCCCCAACCATTAGCTATTGCCAACTTTGAAGTCTATACGTACTCAACTGCATTCTGGAAAAGACAATCATGATCGATCCTGGTCAGCATAATTTGGAATCTTGGATGTAATCATTTTTTTTTCTCTAGAATATGCAAAATATTTGTGCATCATCATAGTTAAGGTAGAAACATGACCATATAAACAACATATTTTTGTGAACGTCTTAGGAGATCCACATAATTACAGCCTTGGACTGGACCGTCCTTGCACCCTGATACAGATGTAGTCGTCTTTTATGAACTTTAGATTTAGATTTACATGTGATGATCTCTTTTCCGCCGATCGGATCTTGTACTAGATTGTATGCTTGCGTATTGATGAGCCATATACTTCTGGAATTTCCAGCTTTAAGATCTTGTTAGGTCACTAGTCCAATTCTTCCTTATACGATGAAGGGAAAGGGACCAACAATAATTGTCCAACTTAGCCTACACTAAATACCAAACCGCTTGCATACCTCACCCTGATGTTCACACTGAAGAATAGTATTATAAGACCAAATTAGACCTGAAGAAGGTATTGCTATGGTCATACCTGAAAGGAGAAAGGATATTAACAAAGAAAAGCATTTACAAATTGCAAGACTTACGATTACATATGCGCAACAATCTGAAGAAGCTCCCTAACAATGTGGACAGAAAGGGGTCCGCGCACGCTATTAATTCCTTTAATTTATTTAGATGTCAAAAGGGTGACAGGGTGATATTGATCATATTGGTATTGTCAGTTTGTCACCTGCTCCTGTGATGACATCGCCGTATCTAAAAGTTATTTGTAACTGACAAGTGCATATCCACTCTGATAGGGACAATTAACTAATGAGCCTGAAATAATCCTTTTATTTTTAGAGGACTTCAATAATGTTGGTGAGCTCGGGAGCACCTTTCCAATCCAGCACTCCAAGCTCTCGCAATCTCGCTTACTTTTGGTCACTGTCAATTCTGACTTGAGATCAAACTTTCAGCTACAGTTCCGACGATTGGCCCTTTCAAGTCATCATCGTAGAGCACTTAGTAGGCGGTTAAACTCTTCCACTTTGTTCCTTTTGTTCAGTGCAAAACGTAACATCGTCAGATTCATATTAGAGCACAATTGGACATCAGATGGAGTTCACACTTCAGAGGTATGCTTGTTTTCTGAAGAACTTCCGTCAGTGTTCAAAAAAATATAGAAATAATGACGTTGCGCCAAGAAAATGTTGCCATCGATGAAAAACTGGGCCGCTTGATGTGTCGCGCACAAGCCCAGAGTTTTAACAGAAGAAAATAGAAAAGGCCCATCACTATATCGCCAGCCCAAGAGTTTGCAGCGGCATGCATAAAAAAATAAGAGTTTGCAGCGGCATAAAATTGAAGTGGAATCCAATTGAAGTCGACCGAGCCCAAGAGTTACTCGCTCGCATCACGTCTGCAGTTCTCCCCTCGCCGAGTAGCCGACCGAGCCCTCGCCGCTTCGCGCTCGTCGCCGGCAACCACCACCGCGACGGTAAGCATCCGCCTCCATGTTTCGTGGGCTAATTGCTCGAGCCCCGGCGCCGGTTTCGACGCGTCCGCAGGCCTCAGAATGCAGCGTCATTCTGACAGCTTTTCCCCGCTAGGTTCAGTCGCTCCCCTCGCTGTGATCACCTTTCCCCTTGTTTTTTCCTTCAGTTTTGAGATATGTTGTTTTAGGTCGCAGACTCGCAGTGACGCCGCTTTAAACAGCCCGGTTAATTTGTTTATCTGTGCTTTAAACGGGGCTTACCTACACCTAGCCAACCCTTCGCCTCTCACAGTTTAGAATTTAGTGATGCTATACTATGAACTGTAATACGCACGAGGGCAGGAAGTGTGTCATTTGTTCAACTGTTCTCATTCCAGTTCATATGGCCAGGTGTCTAGCAGGTGTCCTGCGCTGTTTTGTTAGGAGGATCCATACAGATTCGAGTCTCCATTTACTAGTACTGCTACACGAAGCTTTGTTTGGAACTTCGTCCCCAGGAAGCCTGTACGGTCAGTTACATTTACACCGCTACTAGCATGGGGGATCTTGTGCCAGGTCGTTCAGAAAGAAGAAAAATCTATAGTTGGCAGTTTTGCAGTTCTGAAATGTTTTTTCTAATACAAGAGATTGTGTTTTCATATGTGGCATTTTGCAACCTCTGTTGTTACCTTGTATATAACTCTCTCTATCTACTGGTGTTAATTTGCTGTTGTGTTTGAATGTCAGCTTTGATCTATGACCTTTCGCTAGTGTAATAAATGGAGCATACTGAAAAGGAGAGCAGCACAGGACACATTCAAGATGAAGGTGGGCGTTGTAGTAAGCAAGATGATGAGGTGATTCTGATATATCTCAAATGGAAGTATGAAATTACTAGTTTTGAATTTATAGAGCAGTTCGTGGTTACCCATATTACACCGTGTGCCTTATGTTGAACATGTTCTATTTATCCTAAAAACTGATTATCTGCAGCAGGCTCATCTTGAACGATACAAAATGCTTATTGATCTAAAGGCTACTCTTCGCCAGAGCAATCTGAACCCTGAAAGACCTGGTATTATCTTTTTTTTTTTTTTTTTTTTTTTTTTTTTTTTTTTTGCTTTGAATAGTGACTATTTTCATGGAAATCACTGCAATTTGGTTTCATTTGTCTATTTTCTTTCTCGATGGAGGCAAAATGGATATACAAGTCCTTGTTTGAATTTATTCACCGAATACTGCTTAAGTGAATTGCCAATGTTTTTTATATATCTGTTTCTTTATCAGTCTAGGTTTAAATTAATGTTCTTTCCATAAAAGCTATTTACAAGGGCTCTCCACACCTTTTTGCTTCAAACTTCTCCTTTTGGCTTATGCTTGCAATTACTTTCAAGCTTAAGGCACTCCTAGATAGTTAGATGTCTTGTAGAAAACAATCATATTAATTTCATGCATGCATTCACTTGTGTTCCTAAGAAGTCTACATTGTATGCAGCTCTGAAATGTTGACCTTTATGATGTGCATGAAGCTTTTCAACGCCTAATCAGAAACATAGTTATTTTTATGTGCAATACATTGATGCATATCCAGGAAAATGTTTATCTGGTACACTAATGAGACTAAGAATCAGAATTGTATGATGGATATATCAGGCAGTTTTTGTAGTTTTTGTTCGATATGTGCCTGGGATTCCTTACTATCTGTGTAGAGGTACCACTAACTGTAACGTTGGATGTACCATTATTTTGCACCTAAGGTATGATACAATTTTTGGTATCTTAGATACCAGTTTCAAGCAATAATTTTGGTACTTCTTGGTACCTTTCTGAGATACCAGAACGCTAGTCACGTTCAATACAAATTTTGCCTTGGATTCAAACCTTTTTTTTTTCTCCCAGTATTTCCCTGCCAAACATAAGAAAGTGAATCCATTTGGTTAACTTATTTGCTCTAAAATATGTTCGGGAGAGGAAATTTCCTAAACCCTATTTCTTGCATTGGCATTCTAAATTGCTAAGTTATTCTAATTTACCCATATTAATACTCAGCTTTGCTTGGGGATGGAGAAGAAAATGCTAGTCTTGGATCCAAACACACACCTTTGTTTCCATTTCTCCTTGAAATTGTTTTCAAGTTTCCATGGTAACAAACTGATACAACAATACCTTCAAACCAAACATTAAATTAAATTAAACTTTGCCAATAATTCCCATTCCCATCCCACCTCCCACATCAGCAATCAAATCAAACTACTGTCCATTCATTTTCATTTTGAAACCTTATCTGATGGTTTGCATGTTTATATTCTTTATTCCCTTTTCTATTTCTAGAACCCCCTTGCTTTGGTATTAGAGGTGATTGTTAATATATTGAGTAGTCAATCTTGATATTTGATGTACATAGATTATGATGTAACCCGAATTGTTCGTTTCAGATGCGAATCACATGAGGACTCTTGATTCAAGTATTAAACGTAATTTAGCAATTATCAAGAAGCTTAAAGTGATAAACGATGAAGTGAAAGACGGATTAATTGAAGAATTGAAAACTGTGAACTTGAGCAAATTTGTCAGTGAAGCAGTTTCTTACATTTGTGCTGCCAAGTTTCGTTCTACTGACATACAAGCTGCAGTTCAGGTATGTGCAGTGTTAACAGTACCTGGATGTGGTTTACGTAGTCTTATCAGTTCACAAATATACACTTAATCCGTCTTGTAAGCTACAGCCTTCCTCATTATACATTTCTTTGCAAGTTATTTCATACTCGTACATGGATTAGCAATGTGTTCTGCATAAGAGAAGCATGCTGCTGCGCTAATTTTTGTCGGCATCAAAATATGTATGCTATTAGCTTGTGGAGTTGTGCAGCATTACACATATAGGTTATGTTTTATTTTTTTGGTGACATTATCCTTATCTACAAACTGTTAAGATTATGGTGAATTCTCATGGAATGTAGATTTGCTCACTGCTCCATCAAAGATACATAGATTTCTCTCCTTGCCTTATCGAAGAACTCCTAAAGACCTTCTATCCCGGGAAATCTGGAGAAGCGGATTTAGACAAGAATGCAGGAGCCTTGAAGAAGCGAAGCACACTAAAACTTTTGATGGAACTGTATTTTGTTGGAATTGTTGAAGATGCTAGTACTTTCACGACCATTATAAAAGATCTTACATCACTGGAGCATTTGAAAGACTGGGAAACAACTCAGACAAATTTGTCTCTCCTTGCTAGTTTTGCACGCCAAGGAAAGATTTTTCTTGGACTGCAACAACATGGGCAAGATGCTTATAATGAAGTCAGGAAAAAAAATTAGTTTTACTACAATACTTTTACTGAGCATTAGATGGCACAGGAGATCTCTATCTGTAGAAAATTAACAATATTCTTTCTAGTTATATTCAAGAGGATTTCCTTGAAATTATGCTGGAAGATAGTTTGACTAATGTCTCTATATTTGTAGTACATTCATCTCTTGGGCCTTTATTTATAGAACAATGATATGTATGCAAAGTGTTATTTGTGCTTGAATTCCATCATACGCAACACCGTAACAGTCTTTCCGAATCTTAGGTTTATTACTGTTGCCATGGTTACTGATTATATTCATTTTCTCTGCTGCAGTTCCTCATGGACCTCAATATTACTTATGATCAGAAGAGGTTCTTCAATAAAGCCTTTTACTCTTACTATGATGCAGCATGCGAACTTCTACAGTCAGAACATGCGGTAACTATATTTTTTACTAACTCGGTATTCTTTAGAGAAATACAATAGTGGAGCCCTATGGCGTATTTTTTAGTTTATGTGGTACTCTACCATCTTATGCATTAACAACCAACTCAACTATGCAGTCTCTTTGTGTGATGGAGTCTGAAAATGCAAAAAATTTGAATGCCAAAGGAGAACTAAGTGATGAAAATACTGCCTCATATGAGAAGCTTCGAAGATCTTTCGATCAATTATTGCATAGTGTTTCCTCGTGAGTTCTCTTGAGCAGTAACATCTTTGTTCTATTCCTTTCTTAAGTCCATCTAGCGAGTAATTAGCCTAATTAATTTCTTTCATCCTCACGGGGCGGTCTGCCAAGTGAGGAAGCGCCTCTCGCGCATGTAGCCTCGCAACTCTGTACTCTTGCTTATTAATACAAAGCCGGTTAACCGGATGTTTTTTTTAAAAAAGTATTTGCTTATGTGTCCATACAACTAGTTCTTTATTCTGTGCACTGAATTGGAAGATAATTACTCTGTTTTTTTGGTCTCCCATCTAGATTGTTTTCTTAGTCTAAAATTTCCATTTTGTGTAGAAAAGAATATTTTCCCACCAGGATAGGAGATAGCAGATTCAAAATTGAAACAAAAATTAGAAACATTAGGTTTATTGGAGAGCTGTGCAAATTCAAAATTGCACCACCATGCCTTGTCTTTAGATGTTTGAAGGTATATATATCTACACATGATTAACATATGGAATTAGCATTTGCCAGCTTACATCACTCTAATTTTTAAAGTTTGTCATGGCTTTGTTTATGTTTTTGCTTCACATCAGCTCACTGTGTTTTGTTTTCTTCACTCCAAATTACTTTGAACTTAACTTGGTTTCAAGATACTTTCATATGTGCTTAACCTAGTCTTGCAATTCTTCCATATTTTCAGGCCTGCTTAGATGATTTCACTCATCATAACATTGATGTGGCCTGCAATCTTCTGGAGACCTGTGGATGTTTTCTTTATCGTTCACGAGAAACTACAATTCGCATGTCAAACATGTTGGAGATACTGAGGAGATTGAAAAATGTCAAGAATTTGGATGCACACCATACCACACTTGTAGAAAATGCCTATTACCTATGTAAACCTCCAGAAAGATCTTCCAAGATATCTAAAGCTCGGCCACCTCTACATCAAGTAAGATTTCATTTGTAATCTGATTTTCTCTCCTCCAGAGTCTCTAAAGTCTGGTTACGTGTACATAAAAATTTAAGTGGAATATACAAATTGTTTTTAATGCTTGCAGTACATAAGAAGGTTGCTTTTCTCAGATCTCGACAAAACAACTGTTCAACACATCCTTCTTCAGTTACTCAAGTTACCTTGGGCAGAGTGTGAACAGTACATTGTGAAGTGTTTTCTTAAGGTCCACAAGGGAAAGTATAGCCAGGTTCACCTAATTGCTCTACTCACTGCTGGTCTTGGTCACTATCATGATGACTTTGCTGTGGTTGTGGTAGACGAGGTACTTTAGTTTAAATGGGAAGTTGTTCCAATTGAAGGAGCAGTGAAAAATTATGCCTTTTCACTTTACATGAAAATGTTTATGACATGCAAACTTACAACATGAATTGGGCCTTAATCTAGCACTTTTGTACTGTTACCACATTTCTTTTATTTGGATGCTGAGTTAGGTGCTTGACTTGCTGTTTTGATTTTGCTTAACCCGTATCAAAACAAATTGTACACTGTCTTCATCTGTTATCTTCTTTTGTGATTGGACATTTGGGATTGTCAGCTATAGCCGAGCTTAAAGCAGTATCAATAGTTAAATTTCTTTTGGCAATCTGTTATTTGCATAAGCAACAAGTTGAAACATAATATGAATATCATTTAATTAATGTGCACATGGAGATGTTTTTTATATAGCACACAGGAGATGTTAATGTTATCCTTTATATTTGGATGCAGGTTCTGGAGGAGATTAGAGTTGGACTTGAGCTAAACGACTATGCAATGCAGCAACAGCGCCTTGCCCATATGCGATTTCTTGGAGAGCTATATAATTATGAGTGTATTGATTCATCTGTTATATTTGAGACACTAAACCTTATTATTGTATTTGGTCATGGAACAACTGAGGTAAATCTTTTACTCTAGCAAAATTGGAGGCAACTTATCATCTGTATTCTTCCTCAATAATTTTGAGTTTTTCTTATGAAATTTGGAAGTGCTGCATTTCTGCAGCTCGCATCCTGATTTAATATTTTTCTTAAAAAGATCACACCTTTAGTAAGATAAAATTCTTGAATAAACCAACTTTTGGCTTTGCCGGTCTGAAGCATGCTAGGTATGCATTTCTGTTTCCTCCCAAAACCTTGTATAACCAAGGAGCCTCACATTTTTTTTTCTGCGATACTTTGGATCTCGAATTCCTGGTTTGTACGTTTAATAATTTTTCTGAACTTTGTTCTTATCAATTACCTCTGATGCTTTATGGGCGCCTAACTGTATAAATTTTTATTAATCTATGTGTCGACGTTTATTCTTTATTTACAAAAACATGCCATCCTTTGTTTGTGTCCTGTGCAGCAAGATCTGCTTGATCCCCTTGAAGATTTTTTCAGGATCAGGCTGGTCATTACACTTTTACAGACTTGTGGTCACTATTTTACCAGAGGCTCTTCAAAAAGAAAGCTTGACAGTTTTTTGCTATTGTTCCAAAGATATGCTCTCAGCAAAGGGCCTTTACCACTCGATGTAGAATTTGATGTACAGGTTAGTCCTTGTTCTAAACATCAGGAACTTGGTAGAGGTTGCAATTTCCAGGCATTATTAGTGGAGTCTAAACTCCATCTAAACTTAATCAAAAGCGTGAATTCTATTCTAGTCAATAGGTATAGCTTTTGAATTCCGATTCATTTGTGTCTGCTGAAGGATATGTTTGCTGATCTGCGACCCAACATGACGAGGCATTCATCTCTGGAAGGATTGAATAATGCGCTAGTTGAGCTTGAACAAAATGAGCACGTGGCTGCAGCCAGGAAAGGTGGAGATGAAAGTCACTGGGACAGCGAATCACAGTCGAAACAATCTGAGAATGCTGTATTTGATGCTAATGACAAGATGGCAGCAAATATATCCAAGAATAATGGTAGGGACCATGAAGAAGCAGAAATCGGTGAGAACTCTACAGATAGCACAAGCAGATATCGGAATGCTCATGAAGATGAGGAAGATTTTCCACGTGAAGGGAGATTGGATGACAGGATGGAAAATAAGGATCGCATTGAGGACATTGCTGTGCCTCTTTGTTCTGGTGAAGAGGAAACTGTTGATGTTTGATAGAAGAAGGTGCAAGTTGACCCTAAGGATCAAGACGACTTTGACAGGGAGCTGAAAGCCATTCTTCTGGAAAGCTTGGAGTCACGTAAGTTGGAGCCGGCCAGGCCCACTGTGAACATGAAGGTACCAATGACAATGAGTGCCTTCAAGGGGTCAAAGGACTTGATGACTACTGAACCAGCAGACAAAGAAAACGTGTGGGGTGAGTTAGTCAAATCGGGTGGTGCTAACGAGGTCTGCTTCAAGGTGCTTGTGAAGAAAGGGCATAAGCAGCAGACAAAGCAAATGCTCATCCCGGGGGACTGCGCACTGGCGCAGAGCACGAAGCAGCAGAGTGCTGCTGAGCTCGAGGAGAAGCAGCACATCAAGCAGAAAATCCTTGAATACAATGAAAGGGAGGAAGAACTGAACTCAGTGTCGCAGGGAAGTGGGAACGAGGAGGGTCAAGGAGGAGGAAGAACCGACGAGCCTCCTGCTGGTCGTGTTACATGGGACAGCCCAAGTAGAGGTGGTGGTGTTCGGCAGCATACTGGGTTGCTGGTGGGTTCTACCGTGGCTATGGAAGAAGGCGAGCTGATGGTACTGCGTTCATGGTTTTTGTTCTTGCCCTAGGAAAGAGCCGCCTCAGTGTCGTCCCATGAATGTATTTACTCGATTGTGCGGCGTGAGAATGGTTGCATCAGGAGTTGATTCGTGGGTATGGTCGTGGTATGTTAGCCAGCCTTATCTCGGGAATTAATCTGGTTTGGTTGCTATGATTGTACATAAGACCGTTTTCACTATCTCAGATCAGGTAATTTCGTGACCACTAGCTCGACTGATACCTTGCAATGGAACCCTGGACCCAGTGAACCTTGAACAGGTTAGTTGACTTTCATGTTTGCTCTGTCAGATGTCAGGACTTATTCTCTACGTCCCATTGAAAATGTCATTTGGAAAACGTGTCTGTAAGGAAAACCGTGTTTTCTAGTGGCATTTTCAATGGGACGGAGAGAGTATGACGCAAGATCTGAGCGTGAGAATCTTAGTACATTTTTCAGATTTATAAATCGCTCCTTCACTGCCCCGTTTACTCGTTTTATTTATGCTGAACATGCCCCTGGTGCCTCCTATCATTATAGGCAGCTCGTTTATTCTTCTCCTATATAGGTCTTGTTTGGTACAGCTTATAAGTTGCTTATGGTCAAAATAAGCTGAAGTCAACAGCTAAACATTATGATTTTCAGCAGCTTATTCTGGCCACGCTTATTCTCATAGCTCTTATTTGCACTAAAAAGCATAAGCTGGATCAAATCTGCTTCTTAAATAAACGTAATTTTCATATTTATGTAGCTTATTTGAGAAGCGTTTATCTGAACTATGGTACCCATCAGGGCCATATATGCATGCATTCAACCCTCCATGATTATTCTTTTCCCTGTATACTGCAGTCCGTGCATGTCTGCAGTCTGCCTGCCACGGGGCATGGGGGTGGAGGTCCTTTGCGCCCAACAATTGCGATGCGAGGGAGAAAGCGAGTGCGGGCCGAGTGAGCGACGAGCCCGATGCCAATGCCGCCCAATGGGGTGGTGCGGCGGTGCCCAAATGGCCAAATTGCTCAGGCGTCACGTCCGGCGCCTGCAGACGTACAGGGAAGGGCGGGCAGCAGCATCTCGAAGCGCGTCCATGATTACGGCTCGGAATCCGTGGTCTCTCTGTTCTTCAGGCTCGCATGCACAGGCACCGGATAACCTCGGTGCCTACGGGGGGCCTATATATCCTATGAAATGGAATCGGTGGTCGTGCAGTATTTTTTGTTCTCTCGGATAAGTGCAAGAGCTCTGTCATTCGTTCCAAGAGGACGCGAATACAGTCCGGCAGTGGAATCCGAATCGATCTCGGGGCCTCCCTTTACACGGATTTATGGAATCGCGCAGCTCCAGCGTCGGCGGATCGGATCCATGCCGGTAAGGTAAGGGTAAGGTAACACACGCACACACGTAGCACGTGCTCATCCATCGTCGGCAAGGCATCGCATGGCAGGGAGCTGACAACAAGGTGCGGCGAGCAAGTTGCAGGCAGGGAGGAAAGCCGGCCACCCATAGCTGCGGGAGCACCTCAGCGCACTGCCGGGCAAGGAAAGAGAGGGGAATAGTATCTGGGTGGCCTCTGGAATCTCCGTGCCCGAAGTGGATTCTGTCAGGGTGGCACTCGCTCGCTCGCGCCCAGCCCAGCCCAGCCCAGCCCCGCTTCTTCTCTCTCTCTCCCTCTCTCTCCAGCAACAAAGGAATCTGATGTGCTTTTGATTCTGGGTGGTTTTGACCCTTGGAGGAGGGGATCTGAAAGAGACGGAACGAACGAACGATAGGCGTTAGATTCTGCGCCCCAAGTTGGTTCATCCCCGTCTATATATATTTTGCTCTAACACTGCATCTTTTTGGCGGTGGGCCGGACCGAATAAAGCGCCCGATTCTGGCCGGCTTTAGGCGTCGGATCGTGGCTCCTGCTCCCTCTTTCTCGCTCGCTCGTTCCTCTCTTGCTCTGCTTCGTCCTTGTATGTAGTTGGATTGGATAAAGCCAGCGCCGGCCCTGGCTCTCAGGTGTGTTTGTGGGAGGCTGCTGATGTGCAAAAGCGGTTTTGTTTTCCCCAGTGTTGTTGCCTGGTGCATGTTGTTGCCCCCGGTGCTTTGCTTTGCGCGTGAGGCCGTAGTGTGCGCGGTGCCGCCCGTCGCCTCAGACCTTTCGCCGACGACTTCACTTCACCTGTGGCTCCTTCGCTCGGTGGATCGACCGGTCGCCGTCCTACTGGGCCTTTTTTTTTTTTCTGAAACTAACCGTCCTACTGGGCTTGGTGGACAGGGCGGTGGCCGGTGAGTGATGGCGCCGGCTGCAGCGTCGTTCCGCAGGCACGCGTGGATGCAAATCGAACGGATAGAAACGTCGTTGCCGAGCCCCGTGTTCTCCGGCCGATGCGCGCGCGCGTGGAGCCAAAATCGAGCGTGACGGCGCCTGCGCTCGCGAAACGGACGTAGCTGTGCGGGGGGAAAGGAAGAGGAGGAGGAGCGCGTGCGATTCAACTTGAGGTGCGATGGGCTGATTGATTGATGGGCCGCCTCGCGGTTCTCGGTGGGCCCGGGCTCCCACCTCGGAGACGGGAGACGGAGACGCAAGGGACCACCAGAAAGGCCGAAACGAGCAATTCTGGGTGGAGCCACTACTGCTAGTCTACAGCTACTTACCTCTCAGACAGTCACTGGGCGACGGCGAATGTTGCTGCTCTAGTGCCCACCAGCGCTGCATTGCAATTCCGGCGGGTTTGGTGGGGCCCGCGGCAATCTAATATGCGCCCGTACGTTTCACACGATCCCGGAATGACAGCACGAGGGTGTCAGGGATCTTTTTTTTTTCTCTCTCTCCTGTGTGGGTGACTGGGTGTGTGGTCTGTCGTCTGTCGTCTGCGCCAAGAGATCGAGGTCCAATTTCCGGTAGGCCAAGCAAAGACCAAAGGAAGTGAATGGAAAAAAAAAATACAACTACACGTCGCATCCTCTCAAAGAAGGGAAAGAGATGAGAGGTGTAGGCAGATCGGTAATAAAGTCGTCCAAATACCTTTCAGCTAAAACCAAGATTCTGCATTTTTGCAAGGAAAAGTCAGTTGGCACCTGGCACTCACCGCAGGTCGAGGTCGTTATTAGAACTAGAGTAGTAGTAGTATAGTGTACTATAATGTACTATATTTCCGCCTCGGACCATTTTCAAATCAAAAGTAAAAGAAAGGGAAGGAAAAATATCTATCAAAGCTGGATCGTTGACACGTAACAGCCTGACCCGACGCCGCGTGCTATACGTGTCATGCATGAGCCATGCACCAACGTTTAACACGTTTGGCCTCATCGGAGCGTCGCAGCCGCCACCGCCAACCGTCCATTTTGAAGCCAGTGTGCAGTGCGTGGCAGCCGCCGCCGCCTCCTCCTGTCGAGCCTATCCATCCAAATCCGTGGATCCATGCCACGGGCGAACGCCAACGCCACGAGTGTTCGCAGATACTGTACCAATTCTTTACAGCCCAACGTACCGGCCGGCAGTGCCAGTTGGGACCGGCTAGCCAGTCCTCTCGCAATAATGCGCGCGTGAGCGTCTGAGCGACGCGAGTGCGATGCCCCGAACCTCTCTCTCTCTCACACACACACACACGCAGACAGAATCGAGTTATGGCACGGAATGGAACGCCCGGCCGCTTTCGCCCACTCGCCGTCGCCGCCGGTGGATGATGCCCCGTGTGGTGTGAACGTCCCCGCTGTCGCTTGCGGTCTCGCGCGCGCCGCCGGAGGCCGGACGCGGGGGTTGGTGGTTTCCTGCATGCCACCGCCTGGGATGGCCGTTGCCCGCTTGCCGCTGGGTGCCGTTTGCCCGCTGGCGCCTGCACTCCTTTTTTTTTATTATTATTTTTTTTATAAGCTATATACGCACGCGCCGTGGACAAGAGCCACTCAACATTATTGCACAGTGGCGATTGCATATTGCCGGAAGCGAATCGCGCAGATTCCCTGGATAGCCACACCACTGATCTTAGCTACTTACCTACTCCATCCATCCCTAAATAGAATATAAGTTATTCTTATTTTTTTAAAAAAATATTTTATTTAACTTTAACTAATTATATAATAAAAGAATATAAATATTTATAATATATAATTAGTACACTTGTATTTTTATAATAAACTTATTTAAAAATAAAAATATTACATATGTTTTTTATATAAATTTAGTTAAAATTTAGAAAGTTTAATCGTATTTTCTATAAATCTGGTTAAAATTAAGAAAAATTGTATTTTTTATAAATCTAGTTAAAATTAAGAAAATTTGACTACGTGTCCCATAACGATTTAGTATGGCCGAGCTTGACACGTGCCGACGGAATGCGAATCTGATCCTCGCTCCCAGCAAAAATCTGAGCCTGGCTAGCTGATTCATTCTCAAAATAAAAATAATATATTCTACTACTAGCCAATAACACCGGCCACTTAATCTGATACACTCAATTGCTCCACCGAACTGATTCCCTACTACACGGTCACATGGCCGTAGTAGAGACTTTGCGCGACATGACATGGCTATAAACTTTTCGGTTACCGTGACTATCCGGCAAAGCCAGTTTGTCTCCACTTGCAGGTGACCCTGTAGTACGTGAGATCTTTGAGGAGCTCCTCGATCCGCTTTTTAACGGCCAGGATCGACGCTAGCTAGTGAATCTTTTGTGCGCGGCGCAGCAGATATATGGGCCGGCCGGGGCCCCCAGGGGCAGATTCCGGCTGCTTACAATGCTAGATGATGAGTCACGCCCAAATAGCAGCGTGTTGTGCCTGCTTTACATGCAATCTTAGTTTTTGGTTCCTGGGGAAATTAGTCGGATCCGATTCCAAGTCCACATTCAGATCAAAAGGGAGGTTCTCCGTGAGAGAATGGAACGGCCACTCAAGTCTCTGGTGGTTGCACTAGAAAACAACAAAAGGGGAGTAAAAATAAAAAAGGACATGCAAATTTTAGGTTCGGTCACTTTGCAGAAAAAAGAAAAAGAAAAGGGCGTACATGAAAGTTTAGGAAGCCAAAGAGAGGGCTCCGAGTAAGGCAAACTGCTTTAACTAATATAGTTATAAAGTCTTTGTCTAGTATTTTTAGTTAAAGTAGTTTCACCACATATTTTCTGGCGCAACAAACTTTTACCACTACAGCAGCGAGGTCCAACAAGAAAATAGTTACCGCGTATCTTGGTTGCACCAAGTGGAGAGAATTGGATTCTAGGTGTATGGCAGACCATTGTATCTAATGATAACTAAGCATCTCCAACAACTTAGAAAAGTTGACTTGCTAAATATTATGGTTTGACAAGTTGCTAAATTATTTGACAAGTGGAAAAAACCACTCTCTCCAATAATTTTCTATTTCAACTTGCTAAACTTTTGAAAAAAAAAGAAAAGGAAAGGCGGGAGACTGATAACAAGTTGAAAAAATAGCAAGTTGGTTTGAGGAGTTGTTGGAGAGGAATTTTTGTGATTTTGCCAAATTTATTAGGACAACTTGTTAAATATAGGCGCGCAGAGGCCGTGAATAGCAACTTGGAAAAAATAGCAAGTTGGTTTGAGGAGTTGTTGGAGAGGGAATTTTGTGATTTTGCCAAATTTATAAGGATAACAAGTTGTTTTAAGGAGTTGTTGGAGACGCTCATGCCTCACTAAAGTACGGCAAGCGGAGGCAAAAATCCAAACCGGCTCTTCTACTAGAGCAATTCGAGCAATTCCAGTAGAGACCTCAAATTAAGATTCCTATTTATATTTTAGGGTCTATTTTTTATTGCACCTACTTCACAATATCCTTTTGAATCAGAGTTTGCTAATTTATTTCAATAGACACTAACACATAGAATCCACTTATTATCTTAAAGTGCAACATCTACCTCTCTTTCTTTTCATTCCTCTTTAGCGTGGCGGGCATGTTCGCTATGGCCCTCATTTATCCAAAGATCTCAACTGCTAGGAGGGGAGGAACCACTGAGAGAGGAGGAACATGAAGATGTCACACTAGGGAGTGAAGAGGAACACGTTGAAGGGAAATATGGCACGGGGGCAACGCTAGAGGGCGGTGATGAAGTGACGGTGGCGGGCAACATAGTACGATGGGGACAATGCGAGACAACAAAGGCGGTGTGGTCGAGGGTGGAGCCGATATCGAGAACAGCGCAGTGGAGGGCAATGGTGGTGCGGGGCCAAACAGGTGGGAAATAGGATGTGGGCATGCTCAAGAAAAAGAAAAAACTATTATAATTGTGGTTTGAGGGGTTGAAGGAGGGAGCCTTTAAACGAGGTCTTGGAGGCTTTATTTGAGAGCCCTCTCACTTTTTAAGTCAAGTAAGAGGTCTAATCCTTTTTTTGGCTCTGGCTCTCGATTTGAATTTGAGAATCCAAATAGGGGGCCATAGGAGTTATCTTATATACCAATGCAAAATGTTCTGTCAACCAAGTTTCATTAAATTTCATGTCTTGTTAGCCCTGTCTTGTTTGGAAAATAAAGTCCGGTAGGAACAAACCCCATGAAACAACCATGGACGCTTAACATAAATTCGCAACACATGTCCATATCTATGCACCAATCTTATAAAATTGTTGCTTAAGTTAGGAGGAATAGTTGGAAAGGAAAACTATTACTCTCTCATACATTACATTGGATGCATGGGTATGGACACATGTTACAAATCTCACAGAAGGTGGCCATGATTGTTCAATGAGTACCATCGTCATTGATTTTTTGCCTCTCTTATATTGCAACCAAAATAATCCACATAATCCATGTGTCTTATAGACAATTATTAAGCCTCTTCTAGTCGCATGTTTTTCCTTTCGTTATGATGTTGGTGCAATGGTCTCATTGGAAAATAAAATCAACTATACAGTTGTGAATCTCAAATTGCATGATTAAAGATTTAAAGACACCTACCCACAATTCCTTTAGATAGTGTTTATTTCTATATTTGGGCATTTTTAACATTGTCGCTGTTTGTCATGAATTTGAATGCTTTGTTCCATAAACAAAAATTAACAAATTGATAGGAAAGTTTTGTATTAATATATTTCCAAGAATAAATTGTGTAAATTCTAGAGGCCCTAAGCGAAAGGAGCTTTTTATAGTTCTATAGCTGAACATGCCTCTCATAACCAAAAAAAAATATGATTCACTTATGCAACAAACTAGTAATTAAGGGTTTGATTCGTCCTTCTGTTGCTCACCTTTACCTAGCCTTGTATGGCAAGGTTAGAGAAGAAGAAATCATTTTTGGATGCTTTGCTTGTTTGAATTTGGGTAATGCAAACAAGAATTCCTTGCTTGAGGGGAAGTCAAAGTGATCTCCTCTCCTAGCAAGATTTGACTTACCTAACGTTAATAAGGAATTCTTTTGGGCAAGGTTGGAAATACAATAAAAGGTATCATAAGATGATAATAGTGATGGAATAAAGGTATGTTTGGACCGTTAGTGTTAATTAGCAGCTAAAATTGGCATAAAATAATCTAAGAGGCTTACTGATAGATGATAGATCTGCAAACAACTGCTTTTAGTTAGTGGAGCAGTGGAGGGGCACTGATCATTCATATGCACCTTCAACTAGTTATTACTAGATGGATAGCCAATACCCAAAATCGTAAGTGTATAAACTTATATTGGGAAAATTCAAACTTTACAAATTTGGACTAATAATTAGTCAGATTATGTATAAGTTTAGAACATTATACTTGCATCAATGGATTTGCAGATGATATTAATTCTTTAAAACATAAAAATATATTTTATAAGAATCTAGGTCAAAATCTTTTTTGCTCAACTTTTTATAGAGTAAAGCCCACTAGCGGTTCTCAAACTTGTTCAATTATGTCATTCTAGTTCCTAAACTCGCAAATCGATTATTTAAATCTTCAATGTAAATTTATGAGATTTAATTACAACATGGAACAACATATAAATATGCATGTGTCTATTTAGTTATTTAATTGCAGAGTTAAAGCAGAAAGTACATGGTCATTACTTTTATTTTGATTTAAAGTACATGTTATCAAGAATCTAACAAAAAAATGGTTTTACATTTTTTTTATAGTTCTACAGCAAGTTTGCAGTATTTACAACATTTATGGACCAAAATATGATAACTAAACAAGTTTGAGATACTAAACAAGTGATTTGTAAGTTTAGGGATAGGATGACACAACCAGATAAGTTTGAGAACTTAAACAAGTGATTCAAAAAATTAGTAACCGAGATAACATAAATGTACAAGTTTGATGACCTAAATAACTTTGCGAATTTAAAGATATGAGTGACACAACTGAAAGTATTTATTTTATTTTTTGGACAAAACAACTATTTGTTGGTTAACTTTTGGACGGACAAAGGGAGTGAGACTTAAATATAACTAGCAAACGTACCTATGTATTGCAACAGGAGAAAAAAAACTGAGCGTTAATTAAAAACATAGACATGAGTATTGCATATTTATTCATATTTTATGTTTTTTCTATATCTCGTACAACCTATTTTTTTTCATCATCAACTTATTATATTGCTATTTTTCAAACTAAATATATGAGCTCTTCAGAGTCTCGAATAAGAAGAGTCTGTGATGGAGTCCATTACTATTTATTTTGTATTTCTATTTTTCTCTATAATAAGCGTCGTTGCTTGAGAAGTCTATGACAGAGTCTATTGCTATTTTTTATTACTATTTTTTCTTTACATGTCATTGATTTGTATTAGTAAACTATTTTTAAAAGAATTAGCCTAAAAAATATAATATAATCTTCTCATGTCATAATAGAATTCCTATGGAAAGCTGGTTATTTTCAAGTCCAAATCATTGAAATCAAACTCTTTTTCATGCTAAACAAGAGATATTCAAACTTGTATTAGCACTATATAGAATTGGAAATAGATCTCTACTCTTGCCTTTTTACTATTTGGATTTGTATTAGGGTTACAATCTCTATTCATCTTACTCGGAGGTATTCCATTATGAGTCATGTTAGAATACGAATAATATGGAAAGTTGTTTGTTTCCGAGTCCAGGTCACATACACAACCTAATAGAAATCGAACTCTCTATCATGGTAGACAATGTATGAGCACAAATTATATATATAATTAGAGAAAAATAGATCTCTGCTCTTGCCTTTTTACTATTTGGATTTGGATTGCAATTAAAATCCCTATTCATCTTACCCAGAGCTATTCTATTTTATTAGAATAAGATGGTTAACTATACTTGTATCCAATCTCTATATATAAAAATAGGAAGATTATAGTAGACAAACTAATAGAAACATCAACATTCACGAAGTTAGTTAGGAAAGCTATAAAAAAGAAAATAGGGAAAACATTATCTTTTTTATAGATTCAGATATAGATATAGATATAAATATAGATATAGATAGTGCACTTTTACGTTTTTTATATATAAAGTTATAAAACTATGAAGTAGGAGTATATGTTATCACAAGCTGCCGCCTCTAGCCCTTCTTGCCATCGCGGCTTTTAAGTTCTTAGCGTTGCTGTCTAAGGTCCTTTTCCTGCTTCCTCCTTAACCCATCTTTTATTTACAACAACTTTTTAGATCTAGTTTTCTTATATTTAGTTTGTAAGCACTGATTTCATCAATATGAGATCCACCTATGACCGTTATTTGCAAGGACACTAACCTCGGGTCATTGATCTCATTATTAATAGTTGTGGAGAGAAAATCAAGGACACTAACCTCGGGTTATTGATCTCATTATTAATAGTTGTGGAGAGAAAATAAGACATTTAACATGGCACAAAGGGTTGAAGGTGACGAATATGAAAATAGAATGTATCAGTCGATGTTCTTTGGTTGCTTTAGATATATTTTTGACTGGTTTCAGAATATTAGATGTCGCCGCATGCCTAATATTTTGGGTTGATCATTAGATTCGACATTAGGATTGCACTTTAGCTTTAGTGTTTATTGTCTATAATATTGGCTGCAGCAAGAAAGCCATTAAAAAGGGAGAAAATAAAGAAAGCAGGTTATGAAAATTGACACTAAAAACCGCAACACAACTTCTCAGGCTGAGAATGGAAGTGCAAAACAGAGAAAAGGAGTTGGGATTTTAAAAATCATGAGCGTGTTGCTTTCGTGGCATGACCGCACCGCACGAGCGAGCTGGAACGGAACCAACCGAGAAGGGAAAGGGGCAGGTGAGGGGAAACCTAAGCTAGAGACCAATAGTGGCAATTATTGTTGGAAGGGCCATTGCCGCTGGTGGGCGGTGGCTTCCCCTTCCCCGCCGTACTATTAGCAGCAGGCAGCAGCTCTGGTCTCTGGACCTCCGGTGAACTCCAGCAGAGAATCGCCTCCTCCCTCCCTCCCTTCCGTCCGCCATCTCTGATTCTTTTTGCGTGCGCAAGTTGTTAAATCGGCCACACGACCTCTGCTTTTGGAGTGGAGAGGGGCATATACGGTTCACTGGTGCGCCGGGGCCGCGCTTTTTCTGCTGGCCTCTCCCCGGCTCTCCCATTGGAGCGCGCAAAGCCGGGCGGCACCATTTAAAGAAGCAAACTGCACTCCACCACCACCAGCACCAAGGCGAGGCGAGGCGCCACCACCAAGCACACCGCCACGCCACACGATCCAACGCACAGGCGAGGCGAGGGTCAGAGCTTAATTGCTTTCTCCGTCAGGCAGGGGTCCCTGCTTGCTGCGGCGCGGGAGCAGATATTAGATCGGATTTGGGCTGGGTAAGGTAAGTTTGTCGAGCAGGATTATTCTTGTCGCCGCCCCGTACTTCTTGCTTGATCCTGGTCCGGCAGGATCGGGACCGGCGTCCCTTTCCCAGCGCGCGTGCGTTCTTTTGGATTGCTTGCTTCTCTCGCCGGAATCGTGCGTGGTTTAACTAGGTTTTGTGTTTGGTATGAACCCTCGTGTGGAAATTCAGTTCCTTGTCAGCGCTTTGCTTGCATGCAGATTGTACGGCCACGGTTGATTGGCGACGTCGGTCTGACTTTCTGTAGTACTAATCATTATCACTGCTAGATTTGGTTTTCCTAGGTCATTTTCTAGTACTTAAGAACTGCAGGACGAAGTTGGCCAGGTCCCTGTCCACAATTTACTTTTTTTTAATGGGCTGACCTTTGTTGTTCCGAGGATTTGCATGCAGCATGCTCAGTTATGCCTAATTTTTCCTACCGATTTTATCATTTGGTGTTCTAGTGTTGTGTTCTTCATACGGTTTATGAAAATTTGTCAGTTCCACAACTGACAGAGCGTTTCTGTTTTGAATTGGATATTTGCGGACTGAAAGAAAATCTGTTTGTTTCTGAAACATACATCTTCATTTGTTTCTGAAACATACATCTTCATCTTCATGTTTCTTGAGCTTCTTTTTTTTTTCTTTTTTGCCGGCAGTCTTAACATATAGAAGTTTCGAGAATCCTCTTTTAAAGCAAATCTGTTAGTTTGGAAGGTTAACTTTCTTTGACATATTTTTCCATGTGCAGGTTCTTGGAGCAGTAGGCACAAAACTCGTCCAGGTTGTGCAAAAATGCTGTGCAACCAGTAGCTAACGGGGCTCTCTCATCTTATACTGTGGCATTTCTTAAGTTGTTTGGGGAGCTGAGCTTCCTTCTAGGCTGGAAGATCCAAAATCTGTTCTCGAAAATTTACTGTGCCTAGAGATGGCAGACGATCCTAATATGAATTTTGGGGCATTCTCCCAGTCACTCTGCAACCAGCATGTAGTTTCATTTCAGACAAGCGCAGCCACTAGTGGCTCAGGAGGCATGCCAACATACCTGGATTGTTCCCCTGGGATGGATGCCAGTGTGGGCATACTGACCACACCTTCAGTGGTTGTTTCCACTGGTTCATCTAATATGCCAGCAGATTCTGGGCAGAACCTCAAATATGGTGGGCCGCTGGCTGCGGATTGGACACAGGTTGAGCTTGAAATTCTGAGAGATGGCATGGAGAAGTAAGCTATCACAACTATCAAATGAATACATACTGTTTTGTAATTCTGTTCCTTTCAGAATTTTTTGCCTTTATTGTTGATTTTTTTGATATCTTAGCGCTGTGTCCAAGGGATACAGATATATGAATGATGCTGCCTCAAAGTTTTTCTATCACTTGCTGAAGTTTGGATCCATTTAACTCGTTGCTAAAATATTTTCCTTCATTTTCTTTTGTGTACAATCATGAAAAACTCTCAGATATGTTCATGAACAAGGCATCATGAAGTATATAAAGATAGCAGCATCGTTACCGAACAAGACAGTAAGAGATGTCGCAATGAGGTGCCAGTGGGTAGGGGTAAGCAGTCTATAGCCCGTACATGCTGTTGTACAGTGATATTTCTTCTTTAAAAAAGGATCCATTTTTTTTTTTACTTCTGACTACAAGGATACTATCCGCTTAAGATGAATAATGCATAAGAACACCGAATATATGCAACTTGTGCAAAAATGCTCATAAATATCAATCACTTCCTTGGGTATACACGTACGTAGTTCCTTTCTTCCTTGATCTGTTTCCTCACTTGTCATGCCAAAACTTACATTACATCTGAAAGTTGATCTGAATAGAATTCCACTAACCATGTGTGCATTTACTAATACTAGCATGACTTTGTTTTCAATCTATTAAGACTTGAGCATTTGAATCATGATCATAGTGAGACCTGAGTTGGCAATCACTGTACCATTTTGGTCTATTATTCTGTCACTTTTCATTTGTATTCGGAAGAAAAAGGAAGGGCTATCAAAAGACAGCATGACCTTATTTCATGACAAAGCACACCCATCTCTCTGTTGGCAGTATTCCACCTTTTTTATTCTATATGTTTGTTAGCTGCAATAGGTCTACTACTGAAATAAACTGACCCTCACTTACATATTCCTTTTATTGATATGGTTACTGACTTACTGTAATATTCAAATTTAACTAAGGTATGAATGTATGATAACTATTTCATTTGATGTATATGATAAACTAAATTTTTTATTTTATTTTGAAGTTCCAACAGAAGTATACCTACCTAAATAACAGATAATGTCTGCACTAATCCGTCTTTACTTGAATGTGCATTTTGTATCCAACTTAACTGTTTTTCTCATTTTATTTAATATATTAATCTTAACAACAATTTGGATATATCTTGTAGAAGAAAGTAAATACAAGACGGAGGAAGCCCCAAGAACACCATACTGGGAGAAATACAAAAGAAAGAAAGGTATTAATATTCCTTTCTATTTGATTAACTTTGTTCTGCATTGTTCTCTTTATATGTACTGCCACTGATTCTACGAAAAATAGAAAATAATTCACTTTGAAAAGTTAAGGCACATTTCCAAATTTAATTTTGATGTCGATGGAAAGTATAGTAAAAGACAATATATGCGAATATATCATGTGCTCCCATGCTCCCACAATAAAGTAAAAACACATAAAATTCCACCAAAATATGGGTGGTTAGATGAGACAATGATGTATTCAAGGGGGAAAAAATGTGATTTGGTGTGGGTTGCTGATCCAGATGAACACTGCACCCGACCCAATTGCATGCTGATTTTTAGTTTTTTTTTTCTGTTCGCACAAAGTTTTGTTCAACCCTTATGTTTGGATGCACCAACTAAATTTTAGTTGACTAAATTTAGCTTCTAGGCATCCAAACGACCCAGCTAAAAGATTAGCTAAAATTTAGCTGAGTTTAGCTATTTCATCCTAGCTAAACTCAGCTAAAGTTTAGCTGTGTCTATTAGATGGAGCATCCAAACACCCCAGCTAAAGTTTAGCTTTGCAATTTTAGCTAGCTAAATTTTAGTTGGGTGCATCCAAACTGTGCCAAAGTTTGCATCAGCATAGATCATTGCATCACTATGCATCCATGTTTATGGTGGAATTTTTCGTGCACTTCTTATTTATTTTTATTTTGCGGGATCATTGGAGCACCTAAGGGGGTTGAGCACAGATACATTCGCGTCATCATATACCATGACAGTTATCTACTGGGTCTATCCATACATCACTTGCATTTATATATTTTTAAATGGTTGCCCATTATGGTTGTTTATCAGGATAAATTTGTAGAGCCTGCACCGTGGGGAGCAAATCATCCTCTTCAAGCAGGCATGAGAGCCTCTTCATTTATGCCGCATAATGTTCAAAACATTATGTTTCTATCTGGAGGTTGGTAGGTCACTTGACTACTTGAGTATCAGGTCTAATTGTTTGTTTCCATGTATCTTCTATGTTTCTTGTTATCTGCTGTTAACTGTCTCGCGCAGTTATCAAATATTATGATCTGGCATTTGAATTTCTTTTTTGCGTATATTGTCTGCATTGCTAAGTTTATCGCAGGTAGGCACCCCACTGGAGCTTGATATTTAATATATAATCTTAAATGCATATATTTTTACCTGTAAGTCTTGGGTGCCTGTAATTGTATATATTGTCACAGTTTCTAGTGTCAAGTGACAAAGGGATAAAAAAAAGTTGACACTTTGGATATTTACTGTTCAAGAACATGAATGAGAATAGCTTTGGGTATGTGGAACTTGTTAGAACAAATTTGGGATTACACAGCCTTCTACTTGTTAGTATTTGGAACTATATACAAACATGTAGCATGCTCTTTCGTCCTTGGTTAATGACATACTGTAAATCAGTTGATTTTGTTCGTCATATAAATTGCACTTTTTTTTTTGAAAGATCCGGTTGTCCGGCTTTGATTAATAAGAAGTTAGCATACAACGGATGATTACATGCGCGAGAGGCGCTCCCTACTATAGCCTAAGCTACAGTGGTTTTAGGATTTCATTAACCAAGGATTGCACTTGAGATCCTTGTAGTTTTCAGTAGTGCACTATAACAGATTCATGCCCTAAACTTCGGTAATATCTAAGCAATCCTTGTTTGCAATATGATATGACAATACTGTATTTTCCATCATGTAGCCTCTGAGAGAGATGGTCCAGTGCAGCATCTACTGGATGAAAATCATAGACTTCTTAATCAAATAGAAACAAATATTCAGAGATTTCAGGTTTGTATAGTTCTCATTTTGTTTCTTTGCTCTGTTTACAGTTTTTTATTCATCATTTCTATTATTCAATACTAGCAAGAAATGCACATCTGAATAGAAAATCATATATTTCTTTTAGAATAGCACAACCCCTTCAATTTTAGTTAGACTGCATCTGGGACATTACTTTTTCCCTCCAATCATAGTTATCTTTATTCCCCCTTGCAGCCTCATAACAACATCGATCTCTTCCATCGGGCAAGAAGGAACATTAGTGATCTTTTACAAATGTAAGCATTGTCTAATGAAACGCCTTTGCAGTTATTTTGTAAGAAGATTAGAGTTATGCTTGAAAAGGTTCGGTTTTGTGATACAGCTGCTTCCCCTGCTGATAATAATGCTTCTTCTATAAACAGCACGACTCAACTGCCTGGACTGAGGATCAAGATGCCCCCACTTCCCGTGTCAGTGGATGAGAATCTTGCTAGCTTCGTGCTTCCTGGCATTACAATGGTAAGAATTTGAAGTGCTGTTCGCCGATTGACACTCTTTTCCCACACAGACGACTACATTTTACCTTGAGATTTCAGGCCCTTTCATGATTTTTCGTGAACATCAAAATGCACCAACTGCGTTGTTCTTGGCTTACTGACCAATTTATGTTACTTATCAGGATCAAGTTCTTGGAAGTAACCATTTGAAGGAGGAGCCAAGAGGATGGTAGGTCACTACCAACAGGCTTCAGTTTAGGCAGACTTTGGGACTCTATTGCTAGATGGATGGAACATATGGAGAAGAACTACTGCTTCATTTTGCACACTAAGTGGCGACACCATTCACCAAGGACCCCTGCTTTCTCTATCTGAAAGCAAAAGGAGAGGTGACTGAAACCGATCAGCTGCCCAGCCGCCAGACCACCCTGCAACTAGCCTTAAAACATTGGTGGCTAAACCGCGAGGATTTTTAGGAACTGCAGTTTTTGTGGCCTTGCTGCACCTGTAAATAACTACTGGAGTATGATTCTTTTTGGTTTCTCCTTCAGACAGTAGGGTAAATAGATGTAGCAGAGGAAGCTCCCAAGAACTAGCTAAACAGTTCTCTCTAGAAAAAAAAAACTCGCTACATAGCAAGAAGGAACCTTTTTGCCTGTCGCCATTTGTTGCTTTTCCTGCTTGTGAACGTAATCCAATGTCCCTAGTTCTCTTATTATCCTAGAAATATAAGCCTGTTTGGCAGGATTTCTTTTGGCTCTGGCTAGAAATAATGGTTCTACTTCTACCGGCTCCTAATTCGTTTCTGGAAACGAGAGAAAAACATGAGCTTCTTGTCACATTACAGAATATTCCCCAGGAGTTGCAGCCTTCTTGTGAGAAGAAACCTTCTCAAACAGGGCCTAAATATATGAGCATCTACATGATCTTTGCGAAAATCTGATCGAGGGCGGAGACGATGTTGCCGTAGTGTTCCTGCACCTGGAGCTCGTCCTTGTCTCTGGCGGCGTAATCCAGCTGTGACCAATAAGAGCAGAGCACAAGATGAGGACGCACGCACGCATCCATGCCACTGTCTGCACTGCAACGCAACGGAGCTAATAAGATAACGAGCTCGAGCTGCACTGCTTACGCTGGTGACGCTGTTGAAGAGGTCGGAGTAGAGCCTGCGGAGCTGAGGGCGCTGCTCCGTGGGCCTCGCCTGTATGATGGCGTACAGGTCCTGCTTGAGGTTGGACGCGCTGGCGCGCAGCGCCGCCTGCAGCTCCCGCCACGCCCCGGCGTCGATGAAGCGCTTCACCCCGAGCAGGTTGCGCGCGTGGGTCCGCACCACCGCCTCGGCCTCCTCGCTCGACTTCTCCGGCAGCGTGAGCCGCAGGTCGAACGTGCCGGCGCCGCTGCTCGCCACGGGCGGCAGTAGCTGGGACGCCAGGACCGCCGCCCCCGCCGCCGTTGCTAGCCGCCTCCTGCTGGTCGTATTGGCGGCGGCGGCGGCTGCCCCTGGCCGCCTCTGCGACCGCTGCTGCTTGCTGTTGCTGCTCGGTCTTGGTGGCTTGGGGGACGTAGTAGTTTCTGCGCGCGACAACAGGGTCGCGGACAGCGCCTGTACAGCGAGCCGCAATGCCATTCCGGAGCTCGTGCGCCGGCTGTGGCTCTCGCCTTCTCGATGGATGGGGGTGAGGTTTTGGCGTTTTGCTCAGCCAGACATTTGTTAGATAACGTGGCAGGCGTCAGGCGTAGGTCACGCTCGTCGCTCGATATGGGGTACTCTCGCCAGGAAGATGCTACTCCCTCGCGTACAAGGCGTTTTTGGAGATTGGGGCCCTGTTCGCTTGTTGCCGAACCAGCGTTTGTTTAGCAGTGTTTTTTTCTCACAGCATACCAGCTGAAACCAGCCTAAACTAGTCACCAACACCTATTTCCAGCCGAAACCAGCCGAACAAGCCCTGGCACGGTGAAAAAAAAATGATCTATAACTTTTGCTATATAAATTTCAAAATGAATCTAGTTACGTCATTGTCATTTTCATATTTTCGAAGTCAACATGAAAAATATTTGTAGTTGAAATTTAAAATACTTGACTTAAAATAACCTCGAAATGACTCTCTTTAGGAACATTAAGGGAGTAGGTGTTACTTTTGTTTTGCATGATATGGGCGTGTCGCGTTTCAAATGTTTACTTATCAATTTGTCACCCGTCTTTGCGTGCATATCTTGCTCTAGATTATTATTTTATTATATGTTTGATGTACTTCATCCATTCTAAACTATAAAAACTATAAGACGTTTAATTTTTTATCCTAAGTTTGACTATTCGTTTTAATTAAAAAGTTTTATGTAATTAAATTTAAGTTATTTTTATAGACATTTTATTAATAAAATAGATCATGATAAAAGAAGTAATATTTTATATAAATTTTTAAATAAGATGACCGGTCAAGATTAGGATGAAAAAAAAATTGTCTTATTATTTGAATGGAGGTCTTATAATTTGTACATGGAGGAAGTAGATATTTAGCCTTAAAAAAATTAGAATTTACATTGTAATAGCTCCTCCAGATGTTGTTGTTTGGATAGCTTGAAATTCAGAACAATGCCATAAGGCTTCAGCTCTTAAGTTTAGCACACAGGAAAACCCAAACACACCACAGCGCCGTCGCGCCATGTCCGCCGCCGCCGCAGCCGCAGCCGCAGCCTACTGGCTCCCGTCAGCGTCCGTGACGGCGTCCGGCCGCCCGGTGCTTTCCGCAGGCGAGGTGGAGCGGAATCTCCTCCCGCTCGTGGACCTCGAGCCCGAGGAGAACCCGCGCCTCGCGCCCCTCCGCGCCTGCCTCCTCGCGCTCACTTCCCACCGCTTCATCTTCCTCCACGAGCCGTCCCGCTCCGCGCGCGGCCTCCCGCTCGCCACCGTCGTCCATGCCTACCCTCCCCACCGCAGGCACAGCCACAACCCCTTCCGCTCCCTCTTCGCCTCCTCGTCCTCATCTTCATCGTCGCAGCATCACCGCATCCGCCTCCAGATCTCCATGCCACCCGCGCGATCGGAGGTCGTCGCCATCGTCGTGACCTGTAAGGCTGACGTTGATGTGTTCTTCGGGAGGCTGCTCGAGGCGATCCGTGCAAGGGCTTGGGAGGTGCCCCCCGCAGTTGCTCCGTCGAGCGGCACGCCGGTGGCAGAGGGGGCCGCGCCTGCAGAGGACATAGCGATCCGGATGCCCGTTGTTGGGGTCTCGGGGATACTGCGGATGGAGCAGGAGTCATGGGAGAGCGCCGGGCAGAACTTGCAAGATGCGTTCCAGGATCTCAATGCCCTCATGGTTAGCATTGCACAGCTATCATCTGAGATTGATCGCCATGGTCTAATTTGAACTCAGTTATTGTTATTTTTTATGCTCCAGAGCAAAGCTAGGGAAATGATGCAGTTAGCAGAGAAAATGAGGCTCAAGCTATTAATGAACTCATCTACTGAATCAAATTCCAATGATGAAGAGATGGGTTCTAAGCAAGACATGCAGGATTTGCTATTGAGTGTTGGCATTGTGTCTCCTGTGACGAAAGAAACCGCTGGTGCGTTGTATCATCAGCAGTTGTCACTACAGGTAACATGCACTTGCTTTTTTATGTAGCTTATTTTGGACTGTAAATTTGCTTCGATAATGCACGAATTTTTATGTAGATTAGATCAATATTTAGTTCAGGGCTTCATTGCCATATGGCTCAAGCACAGTACTATATATCCAGGACAAATATCTTTCTCCTGCATATGGTGGGAATCACAACTTCTAGTGGTTAATAATTACAGATTTACAGTTCATTTTCGTATGTCAGCTAGAATCCTGAACCATTTAGTAATTTAATATTACTATAATTTGTTCAGGAGCTCTGGCCCCATCTTTTCAGTGAAGATGTGTACATAGATCAAATATTTAGTTTGAGGTTCACACCACATGGATTATGCACATAGTATATATACAGAAAAAAATAGCTTGTGTTTCACAATTATGGCCCTGTTTGGCAACCATGCTTAGGTTATGTTTTTAAGACTCAATTCAACCCAAACACGCAGCTTATCATGAGCTTGTCCTAGAAGTGCTTTCTCCGGTAGAAAGAGAAACATGAAAAGCTAAGGGCCAGTTTACCTCCACCTGATTGTCGAGCTTCACTCCTTGATTCTTTGTAGGGATGGCAACGTGTCGGCCTGTCGGGTATGGTGTGTGTGGAGTAAAAACCCGCCCTCAATGACACCCGCGATATTTGGCTACGCCCTCCCTCAATGAGACCTGCGGGCGCAATGTCACACCCGCACCAGCAGGTGACTCGTAGATACGTTAATACTTAATAAGAAGTTAACATATAACAAAAAGAAATTATAAAATTTGAAAGAAAACAACACACAATTATCAATCTATCATCACCATTGGATCGGAAGTTCACAACAACTTAAATATAGTCTAGTACATGCTATGTAGACAACATAGTCTATGCAAATCATCCTAAGTTTTACATAGGCTTACACAAACATTTGTTCTAGGCCTCTAATTGGAGGGGCAGGGATAGAAAAACATATGTTTTGTGCCTTGCGGGTGAAATATGAGACCCACACCCAATCTGACACCATCGTGGGCCCCGATACCTGCGGGTCAGACATTGCACCCGCACCTACACCCTAACGGGTGTGGCGCCTGTGGGCACCCGCACCCACAAGTGTGATTGCCATCCCTATTCTGTGATGAAGCAAGTGAAGTGATTCTTGTGGTGATTGAATGGGGAGCGGTGGAGAGCTGTTTTTTTAGCTCCCTAGCTCATAGTGTAAATGAAGAAATGATTTGTGTCAGCTCCCCACCAGAATCCAATTGCATTTTAACCGTTTAGTATAGCTCCACAAAATCCGCTCGAAGAAGCTGGGAACAGAGCTCTACCAAACCGTCCCTAAGAAGCTGTCGTAGCCTCGCTTCTCAGCTTTCTCCCTCAACTCGCCACTCCTCCCTCCCTCTACACCGCTTTCCTCCCCTCCCGATCCCCTCTGCATGACTGCATGCGCCTCCTTGTAGCACCGCTCCGCATCGACCTCCTCACAGTGCTGCCACGACACTGCATCCACCTCACCATAGCGTGCTCGCGGAGATGGCATGCCCATATGATGTGCTATGGACACACATAGTGAAATTGAGGGAGTATGAACACTTCAAGCCATCAACAAATTACAAGATTCACACTCTTGCTTAGATATTCAATTGGCAGGAGGCAAGGATAAAAATCTGTCCATGCTTTCAGACTTCAGAGAATCACAGTTTCCTTTTAATCTGAGAGACACAGTTCCATATTCTCCATTCCTCCTTAGGCTTTGTTTGGACGCACATATACCCACCTCAATCCACAAACAAGGCCTTAAATTTCTAGCTGCGTTATACTAAGTGTCAGACTTGTTATTTACCAATGATTATTTTGTCCATTCTTTGTCAGCTGGTGGACTTCGTAAGAATACCTCTTGAGAAAGCAGGTGGTATGATGGCACTAGTTAATGTTTATTGTCTCTTCAACCGTGCGAGGGGAACAGGTCTGTGTTTTTTTTCCGTTTATAATATGTATATAGAATTTCCTTGTTACTTGTGTTCTGAAATTAGTTTTGTTTATTTGTTTCTAGAGTTAATCTCACCAGAGGACCTTTTGCAAGCTTGTTCGCTGTGGGAGAAAGTTGATGTGTATGTATATCATGCTTTTGATGATCACCAAACTAGCTAAGTTTACTTTTCTGAAGACAATCCAGGGTGATGGGAATGCAAAGAGTAATTCAATGCCTTTCCAGTTGGCTCGTCACCAGCCATTGATCATGGTTTTGATGTTTTGCTTATAGATGTTGATTTGTAATGAGCAGCCCAGTCATGCTCAGGAAATTTGATAGTGGAGTGAAGGTGATCCAGACCAAGACACATAGTGATGAAGAGGTAAAGCAATCACAACAATAAGCCTTAATGCATACTGAATGCCCACTAAACCATATATTGCACCCAATCAGCATTGACTCTGTTAGTGGATTGTACCGCTGCCACAGATTCTGCAGTTGTCTATGTTTGTACTTTGTACATTTGTCACTAGCATTGTTTTTAGCACTCTACTAGGTACTAGCAATCACTGAACTTTTTCCTCAACGAACATAGGTATTTGCAAGAATCTCATCACTTGTACAGAAGTCGGATGTTCTTCCGAAAGGGATTAGCCCAAGTGATGCTGCATTCACACTGGGAATTGCTCCAGCTTTAGCAAAGGAGCATCTTCTAAATGCAGAAAACAAAGGTCGCTGTAACTTTCAAGTACTTTGCAAGCTACATGTATGATCTGAAAATGAAACTGACTACCTCTATTTCTCTCAGGCCTGTTGTGCAGAGATGTTAGTTCAGATGGATTCCGCTTTTTTATCAATTTATTTAATGAAATTGATGCCCAAAATATTTACTCGTAAGAAAATCACAGCACTGGCTCCCTGCAAGTTCCTTTTCAGGTATTGCCCCTTTATTGATTGTTAACTTTGCAGGCAAAAACCCCATGGGCTGTACAGCGCGTGGATCTCCGTTGCGATGTCATCTCACTGACACTGGTTAGATGGACTGGGATATATTGAGACTGGTTTCGTCAAGCTGGACATTGGTGCAATTATAGTCTATTCTTTGAAAACATTCGATCAAGCCAGACATTGGTGCGATCATGTATCCTTTGAAAACCTTAGTCTGCATATCTCGCCATTATGTACCATATAATAACACAAAAAGATGTGATATCATGAATCCATTGTTCTGTTGAATGAAAGAGCATTTGAGTGCGATGTATGAGGATTCGGGCTGTATTGGGAAGTGTATTAGCATGCGACCAGAGCAACATTTCTGTACTGCCTCCATCCAAAAATAATGCAACTCTGGCAATAGTCCCAAGTTGAACTACCTCAATTTTCATCAAATTTATATAAAAAACTACAAAAAATTAAGTATCGTTAGTTTTTTTTTTTGATAAAACAGTCCGTCTCAATCCTTTGGAAATGTACGTAGGATTGAAGAGTGTGTGTGTTCATATGAGCAAGCCCGAGAGTGCATGGACATATATAAGGCTGCATTGTATCGTGACTAAAAAAAAATGCAATTAGAAACATCTTTTGCAATGGAGATAGTCAAGCTGAGCAGCCACATTGATAAGAAATATATATTTCTTATAAAATGTACCTGCGCTGCTGCGCTCCCCTGTCGTTCCTCGCTGCCACCTCCAACGCCGTGCTCGATCAGACAATCACGTCTCCCATAGTGTTTAGTCAAGCCTTCTACTCGTTATTAGCCAATAGCCAAATAGCTAGCCGTAATTAATTCATGTTTTTTTTTCTCCACAGCAACTAGCCATGTGTATCAAACATGTCTTAGAAAGTTAGAATCATGTGCTCACGATAATAAGCATTTACCCATCTAAGAACAAAATATAGCAACTCACATGTCACATCGGGCACAGCACTGGATCGGTGAAGACCTACGCTAAGGCATGTCAATTTAATTACCATACCATATCCGAACATAGGTAAATATATGATTGACAGTCAGTTTTGTGAAACCGAACAGGCGATGATACCGACCCAAAAACAAAAATACAATCCAATCTAGTATCAATCCCTCAAAAGAGAGCTCAGAAGAGTTTTTTCATAAGCACCCACACTATCTACTGTAGATTGTGTCCCAGTAATAATATATAAAAAATAGCAGCCACAAGTTGTTCAGACATCTTCCTCTTGCTAGGAGCCCAGCCGAAAAGCTTCAAGACTGCAAACAGATGGAATGGAAACAGTCAGTTGCCAGCAGCATTTTTTTTTGAAAGCAAGGCCACTGACAGCTGTCATCATGTCCTAGGAGTTCTATGCCTATGGAGAATTGTAAGTATGGTAGTGCAGCCAGCAGCCCCTCAAAATATATCGAAATAAAGTATGGTAGTGCAGGACAGAGGAAAATGCCTGTCTAATACTGCAACTTTGTCCTATGCCTATCGAAGCACTGAAATCCCAATTATACTGAGGCAGCAGCAATAGAGCTTCTGTCTTCTGTGTCTGTCTATGTTACTTCAACCTCTAAGGACCATATGATATAATCAGAACAGGAGCATTATTTCACGTATTCACAAAAGCACATAAGACATTAGCATGCAGCTAATGTTACCTTGCTGGCGATGTTGTTGGAAAGCCAGTCAAGCCCCTCATACAACCCTTCACCAGATGTAGCACAAGTGCTCTGGATGTACCTGCAACCCAGGGAATAAACACATTAGCATATATACATCTGTTAAATATGAAAGCAATTGTGACGTTGGCAATTATTCAAGACAAGACAGTAATACATCAATTGCAGAATGGAAAAAGATTCAGCTCAATCACAGTATCTAAATGGATGCACATTAATGCACCATTTCTGATCCCATATAACCTCACATCATGAAGACATGATGACTAAAACAAGTGCTTCAAAGATACGCTATATATACTCGCAAATATTCCCAATACAGATACACTAACAAATATCAGAATACCAGGCAGGTAAAGGGTTATGAAAACAAAATTTCTTACCAGTGCCGCTGGCGCAGGGAATGCAGACCAAGCTTGTCAGTAATTTCAGCAGCATTCATAGCATTAGGAAGATCCTGTTTGTTTGCAAATACAAGCAGCACGGCGTCACGCAGCTCATCCTACAAAATGGAAATATATTTATATCATTAGGGATTAGGTCAGTACGATATGGATACAGGAACTGAAAGTTAGCACTGTGAAATGGCGCTGTTTAATGTTTTAGCATCCCTATGCATGCCTTATAAGCTGCACTGACAGCTTTAAAAAACTTTGTTGGCAAGCAAGCACATATAATATCCAAATTCATGTCTGTAACATTGCTGAAACAAAAACTACTCATAGAGAAAGGATAGTTGCAGAATGGAACTTTTTGGAACTACTAAAATAATACTACTTTATTACCTCATTCAGCATCCTGTGGAGCTCATCTCTAGCCTCAACAACACGTTCCCTGTCGTTGCTGTCTACAACAAAAATAAGTCCCTGTGTGTTCTGAAAGTAGTGCCTCCACAGGGGCCTGATCTGTTTGACATAAAGAATAAAGAAACCATAATTCCTCAGTAAAGTTTATGACAACAGAATAATGCTATGGATCTTGAGATAAAACACATTTGCAAAGAGTTGATAACATGATGCGATATAATAACTCAATTATAAGCACATATGCTCACCTTGTCCTGGCCACCAACATCCCAAACGGTGAAGCTAATGTTCTTGTACTCAACAGTTTCAACATTGAATCCTGCAAGATTCCAAGATAAACCAATCCTATCAATGAGACTACACTATAGTAAATCCATGCCATGCATGAATCAGTAACAAATGTGTATTTCATATTTACCAAGTTCTGATATACACAATCAATGAGACTGCACTATAGTAAATACATACCATGCATGAATCGGTAAGACATGTATATTCTGATATACACAGAACGCTCCTAAAAAGATGGCATGTCATTCAGAAGCCCACTTTTGTCAAATACTAGAGCTATTATCCTAAGAATACATTTTTACACGAAAATGATGTAACACAGAAGATCAAAATTCAGGATCCAGGATATAACTGTCAACTTTTATAGCTAGATTAGACTAGTGTGAACAGAACATTTTCACGAATTGACAGTAAATATACACGCCCGAATGCATGGCACAACCTTTTACCTTTGAGGGTGCATTTTACATTTCAGAAATTGCATGCCCTGTACAGTTTACTAGCAATTTCCCACAGTATAGTTTAGCATGCAAAGCAGAACAATATGGTGGAGAAAGAGCTCACCGATAGTGGGGATGGTGGTGACGATCTCGCCGAGCTTGAGCTTGTAGAGGATGGTGGTCTTACCGGCGGCATCGAGACCGACCATGAGAATCCTCATCTCCTTCTTGGCGAAGAGGCGGCTGAACAGCTTCCCAAAGGAGAGCCCCATCCCTTCCTGAAAGAAATCCTGCGAGATCCAAAGCGAGGCGCGGGATCGAATCGGATTCGCATGACAAAGTAGAGACACGCGAATGAACATACTCGTAAACACTAGCGTCCAATCTAAGCTAATCATGCAGCAGCCCATAGGCCGTAGCATAGAAATATACCACTCGATCAGACGATCGGGACGATCAGATCCGCGCGGCGCGGGAGCGGGGCGGAATTCTGAGAGGCGCTTGACCGGAAGCACTCACCGCGACTGTGGCGAACGCCTTCCTCCGCCGCCGCGAGCTCCCTCCCTCCCCTTGGGACTGCGCCGCCGGGCTTCGGCGATCTGCTCGCGCGGATCGGCGGAGGCGGGAGCGCGTGGTTGTGAGGCGACGACGAGAGGCAAATGGCCGTGGTGCGGTCCGGCTCCGGTCCGAGGGGTTGTCCAGTTGTCCCGAAGCGGGCTGGGCTTCATTCGCCGATAAAAATAAAATAAAATAGAGGATAGGTGCGCTCGCGTGGGGCCCGGCTGAGTCGACCCGCATCGGCATGGAGCTAGCGTCATCAGTAGCCATGGATGATGGATGCGTCGCCCGTGATCGCGGAAAAAGGGACTTATTGAGATTAAAAAAAATTAATCCCTCTCTGTTCCACAATCTAGCTAAGCAAAACCTAACCGATGATCATGAGTTCGCTCAGGGCGCTAGCAACTGCGGAATGTTTGCTGATGGTAGATGGTATGGCCGGATTTGGCGCGGAATGGAAAGCTCAATCGTCTGACCAACATATACCTGTTAGGTACGCGGGATTTTTTTTTCCTTTTGCTACGTTTTTACGTGATAATGAATTGATTCTTATAAAACTTTTGTAGTCATGCATCAATAATTTAAATTTATTTATTTGATCTGATGGCGACCTCATCTTCGTCATGCCAATTGCCTAAGTGGGCGGTACACTATTTCCATCAGATATATGAGGCGGTGACAGTTAATAATTTACCACTCCCTTCATTCCAAATTGTAAGTCATTCCAAGAATCTTGGAGAGTCAAAACATCTTAAGTTTGATAAAAAATTATAGACAAAACCATAAAGATTTATAACATCAAATAGGTATACTATGAAAATATAATTGATAACGAATCTAATAATACTTATTTGACATCATAAATATTATTATATTGTTATATAAGTTTGGTCAAACTTGAGAAACTTTGATTCTCCAAGATTTTTGGAATGACTTACAATTTGGGATGGAGGGAGTACATACAGTAGCAGAAATGATAGGTATGCCACAAACGTTTTTTTTTTCACCTTCTTTCTATATCTATATGTAAAAGAAATATGGTACGAGCATGACACACAAAGAGAAACGGAGGATTCTCGCGCGCGCGTGCGAGAGAGATGGAATCAGAGCTGTAGAAACTGTAAATAGGTTGTATTGGTTATCAGCCCACAGTCCGATCGCCACTTGGGCCAAAATAAGACCTAGCCGCAGCCCATATACAGCTTCGTTCTTGACAGGCAACAGCTAGTAGCAAACTGCCGACCAGCGGCCATCCGGAATCCGGTGGGTCTCCAGCGAGCCACTGCTCACCAGTCACCGCCATGGCGGGGAAGCAGTTCCCCTCCGCGGCGCACTCGCGCCCCGCCTCCGCCGCCTCCCGCCGACTCCTCGCCGCCGTCGCCGTCTCCCTCATACTTCTCACCGCTTCCTACTTCCTCCTCCTCTCCCCCTCCGCGCTCCGATCCGCCCCAGCCATCCTCGCGAGCCCTAGCGCTACCACATCCTTCCTCGCCTCCCTCGACCGCTTCCTCTCCGCTCCGCATCCCTCTGCCTCCACGGCCGCTCCCGGAGAACTTGACGCCGCGATCCGGGTCCAGGAGGAGGCCCATCTCTACGGGGATGACCCCGCATGGCCCGCGCCGGCCGCGGGGCCGCTCAGGGTCTACGTCTACGAGATGCCCAGCAAGTTCACGTACGATCTGCTGAGGCTGTTCAGGGACTCCTACCGGGACACCGACAACCTCACGTCCAATGGGAGCCCCGTGCACCGCCTCATCGAGCAGGTCGGCGTGCGGTGAGATCGAATTGCATTTTGTGCCGCCTTCTACCTTTCTTTAGCTGCGATGCTATGAAATGCACACTTCGCGATTTGGTTGTATATTGTGGTTGATCCTGACGAGACTAGGTGCATTACCCGTAATGCTGAAAAAGTTCAGCTCATGATTCACGCAGATTGTTTCCTGGTTGGAAGTGGGGCAATTGTACTATCCTAGTCTCCTTTCTGATGTTTGTGATGTATCTGCTCTCTGATGCTTCGGAATTTGGAAGACTTGGAGATGTTACTGAAATGGGTTGGGAACTTGTATACTAGACCAGATCTCTAGAGCTGGTAGTCTCCAACCTGCTGTAGCATGGGTCAGCTACTGCTTTCAGAAATAGAGCATTTTGGCTAGTGAGACTTTATGCAATATGCTCATGATTTTTTGTTGTGGAAATTTTATGTTGCGATGTGAATGTGATTTAGATTAGAGTATTATGGAGTACATCTTATTCTTAAACCAGTTTCAGAATTCTTATCTTAAACCATAAATGACTCTTGGCATTGTTTTGGGTGGTCAGGCAAAGTTCATACCAAAAGCAATCCACTTTGATTTCACAATTCTAGCTACGGATTATAATATTAGAATAACACTTGATTCTATGCATTGGATTCAAAATGATGTCTCCTACATGCTACAGTTGAAGGTATATTGTGTTACAGCTAACGATCATGTTTGTAATCATGTAATTAAATATCACATAGTTTGTAAGATATTGAACTTTATCCATCTGTCTACACAATCAAATTGTTTTTGTGTTCACATTTGCAGCATTCTATTGACTACTGGCTGTGGGCGGATCTCATTGCACCTGAATCACAAAGACTTTTGAAGAGTGTTATTAGGGTTCAGCGGCAAGAAGAAGCTGACATTTTCTATGTGCCATTCTTCACGACAATCAGTTACTTCCTTCTGGAGAAACAAGAATGCAAGTCACTTTATAGGTGTGTGGGAGCATCTCTTAAGGTTTAATTTTCAGAAAATGTCTGTTTTAGGACACCCACATGGACAGAATGGTGTTTGTGATTTTTATTTAGGAAAATTTGTTGATGAATTTAAAAATTGATCCTTCCTTGCGTTCAGTTATTTAAGAGTATTGGATTTGTTTCCCCAATTATATCTGAGATCATAATTTGCCTGAGTTTGGTTCTATTGACATTAGAAAAATCATTTTAAATCTTTATATCTGTGGATGGAAATTAGTTTATTGTTTATTCACTTCTATTTGTTCCAAGAGGACCTTATCATCATTACTCCTTTGGTGTCAGGAAGCTTTAAAGTGGGTGACTGATCAGCCTGCTTGGCAACGTTCAGAAGGCAGAGATCATGTCATTCCTGTTCATCATCCGTGGTCGTTTAAGTCAGTCCGGAGATTTGTGAAGAAGGCAATATGGCTTCTACCTGACATGGACTCCACCGGGAACTGGTATGGTATTCTTTGTTTGCCAGTTGCCAATTTACTTAGGAAAACTACTTGGATGTATCACTTTACTGTCTTATTTCAGGTATAAACCTGGACAGGTATATCTAGAAAAGGATGTCATCCTTCCATATGTTCCAAACGTTGATCTTTGTGATCATAAGTGTGTATTCGAAACTCAATTCAAAAGAAGTATATTGCTATTTTTTCGAGGAAGACTGAAGAGAAATGCTGTAGGTTTCTTGGTACCACTCCCTGGGTTTTGATTGTTTTAAATATATATGCATGCAAACTCCCAGTTTTATTTGCCTACTCCCTTTGTAGGTTCTTAAGTCAAATCTCTCTAACTTTGACCAAGTTTATAAAAAAATGCTTCAACCGTCCGACATCTACAGCATGAAGTTAGTTTCATTAAATCTGCCATATGCAACACGTGGCAGTGCATTTATTTGGTATTGTAGATGCTACTCCGTATATTTTTTCTATAAATGTGGTCAAAGTTAGAAGAAGTTTTACTTAGGACAAAACTAAAATGACCTACATTTTGGAACAGAGGGGCTATGTTTATACTCCCTCTGTCCCCAAAAGAATGCAATTTTCACTTTTCGAGGAGTCAAACATTTTGAACTTTGACTAAATTTGTATAAAAAAATACTAACATTCATGATATAAAATAAGTATCATTAGATTAATTATCAAATATATTTTCATAATAAAATTATTTAGAGACATAAATGCTAATACTACTAGTATAAAGTTGGTCAAACATGAGCTAACTTGACTGGTACGGTTCCCACAATTGGATTCTTTTGAGGACAGAGGTAGTATGTATCTATTTTGTTGACCTTTTTTATCTTATTATAGGGAGGAAAGATCCGCAGTAAGCTTGTGGAGGAACTAAAAAGTGCAGAAGACGATGTTATTGAAGAAGGTTCTGCTGGAGCTCAGGGAAAAGCAGCAGCTCAGGATGGCATGCACAAGTCTCTCTTTTGCTTGAGTCCGGCTGGGGATACCCCATCTTCTGCTCGTCTGTTTGATGCAATCTTTAGTGGTTGTATCCCAGTTATAATAAGTGATGAACTGGAGCTTCCATTTGAAGGAATACTTGACTATAGGGAGGTAAAGATGGCAATCCAGGCAGCTTTTAATATCATTAACTAATATCAGATACATTAACCGATCTCTTCTCATAGTGGTAAGGTATTTCAAGATAGGCACAGGCTCAAAATTTGATTTGCTGCACAGGAAATGAGTGACCTCTTTGTAGTTGCATCCATCAATATAAACAAATACTGTATCTCAGTAAGTTGCATATTTATTGATAAAATGGTAGTTCTGGTATTCTGTTCCCCAAGGCTACTGATGATTTAGAAGTTAGACAGTTAGTGACCTCTTTCTTTTGACATTTAGGGACATTGGGTACGATCAGTTCTTTAATGAGCTCAACTGGACAAACTATCCTGATGTAACTATGCTGTGTTGCCTTGTCTCTTTATTTAATTGGTTTAATTGCATGCTTTATTAGCTAGTTATTGGAGCAGTTAAAACTTAAAAGTGGGATCATGGGAAATTGCAGTAATTTTACTGCTGCTAGAGTCTTGCTGTTAAGAGTGAACTTATTTGACTCTCCGCCAAGAGCAAATATTTCCTTACTGGTACAACTAAGCTAACCTTAGAAGGTTATCCTTTTAGGCTCTTTCCAAATCCCTAACTAGCTAAGTAAGGCTAGCAGAGATCCAAAAGTACCCCTTGGTTTGGGCTCCAATAAGCCGTTTAGGCTAGAAGCTTCTTTAACACTTTAGTCACTATACCTCAGGATTGTTTCCTTGCTATGCACTTGCATTGTGATGTAATGAAGGTGTTGGCTGTAGTGGTCACTGACTCATTATCAACAAAGAGGTGTATTAGCGATACTGATCTAGAGTACACAAAGAGAACATGGCTATCGCTACACTGTAATCCAAACTACTGTCTGCAATGTGGATGCATGCAGATGCAGCAGATTATGATTGCAGTATGCTGGGACTGCAATATCAGCGTCAAGATTTCTTTTAACCCCATGTCTGACTGGCTTTAGCAGATATTTCATTGTATCTCACTGTTTCTCTTGTCCATTTAAGCTGCTGTTGTTCAAAACATCTTTGTACTTTAGCACGAATCTGCAATGCGAATGATGAGCTTTATTGTGCAGATAGCATTGTTTGTTTCATCGATTGATGCTGTGCAACCTGGCTGGCTAGTGAAGTACCTAAGAGGAATCAATACCAAAAGAATAAGAGAAATTCAGTCTAATCTTGTGAAGGTTATCTCTTTATCCAACTCTTAACTGCACATACATACTGGCAAGGTTCATTATTGATGACTAATAATCTACTACTGATTCATTCACAGTATTCAAGACATTTTCTGTATTCAAGTCCTGCCCAGCCTCTTGGACCAGAAGACCTTACATGGAGGATGGTAATTATGTTGACATTATTCTAGGAGCAGCATCCTGAATGTGCCTTATGAAATGGTTTATCTTGCTACACCATTTGTTCAGCCTGATGACATTCCCACCACTGCATGTTCAGTTCTCTTAAGTTTTAAGGATGTTAGGTTAATTGTTTCATTTGCAGCTGCATTTTATATTGCTCATAATCTCGCAGGTTCTACTCATGGAGCACGTGTTTTATTGTAATCATTTTGACATTTCAAACTAAAATGCAGATTGCTGGTAAGCTGGTAAATATCAAGTTGCAGATTCGGCGTTCTCAACGTTTGGTTAGAGAGTCAAGGAGCATATGTACATGTGAATGCAGAGTTGGGAACACCACGGGGATGCATTGACCAATATTTTTATTTGTGCCTTCAAACTTTTGTAGCGTAGCCATTTTTTGTTATCAATGCAATGGGGCGAGCTTTGAGTTTGGCAAATAAATTTGCCAATGTATTTGTGAATGCAACCGTAGTCATGTACCCAATGTATCAGTTGGAAGTGGAAAGAGTTGTGATGCTGTGTTATTCTGAGAAATCTTAACATGCCAGAGGTCCCACTTGGCTGCCCCTGTCGAAGGTCATCACGAGGGGTTCTGTTACTCTGCCTGGCGCTGGCGAACTGATCTTGTTCTTGGACGAAGTGTTCTTTTTTTAATTACCGTACTCAGTTAAAACAGCATCAACCACATCATTGTCTAGGCTAAGTATAACATAAAATACGTCGGGTTTTACGGAACCGAACAACAGGGAAAACAATCAAAACACCACCGTAAAGGCGTATACACATTCCAAGACACTAACTGAAACCAAACAATAAACGAGATAGCCGGACACATTCATGTGGTTATGTGAACTGTAGATCTACCTCCTGAATCACAGTTCACATCCAAGATCTCCTTCGAAGCTCTGTCTGTAGAGCATTGCATGCACAAGCAGGCCTGCAGCATGCAACATTTCACACAGAGGGTTACAGGATCAGAGAGCAGCAGAAGCATCGGCAGCACGCGAAACGCAAATGGTGGGGAAGACTCCAACCCAAATCTGAGATATGTACCATGTATGTATACACAGCCACACGGCATTTTCTGCCACGCTTGGAGGTTTCTTCGACCTATCCTATTCCTATCCTATCAGATCCAGCTCTCTCTCTCGCCCGCGGCCCGCGTCACGACACCGCGTTTGCACTGCAGGGGCCAGGGGGCGCATCTGATCTCTCTATTCCTCCGGATCATGCGGGCCGACCTGAAGCAGGGACGGCGCGAGGACGGCGACCACCTCGCGGAGCGCGTCAGCGGTGTCGCTGTACCGCACCTGCGTCAGAGGGAGGCTTCTGCTCTCCACTGCGTCGCCTAACTGCCATGTGTGCAAGCGCGTCATGTTATTATTATATATCAGAAAGACATCAAACAACATCAACTTCAAATCAAGTGTGCTAATTGCTTGCATAAAAAAAAGTGTGCTAATTGCTTACATGAAGCTTACTGTGCATGTACAAAAACTACCACCAAACATTGACTTAATATAAGGTTGGCTAAGCCTAGTCAGTAAGCACTAGTACTACTTGCCTTGCAAAGGTGCTAAAATATCCGGAAGATCCAAAAGGTTCATATAACCTGCTAAAAAAACTAAAAATACTCTGCCTTACAGTATCATGACACTTGAATCCAACAAATACTACCCTGAATTTGCAATGAACCAAAACATGCTTTTGTATTACGAAAGGGGAAAAGGTGTAAAAGGATCCTCACCTCATCCATGGAGTAGAAGAACTTGTTAGCAAGGACAGTGAGCGCCTTCTTGTGCTCTTCTCCCTCGCAGAAGGCGATCACACGGCTGAGGTCAATGTACAGGAAGGTGGCCTTTAGCCGGAGGTCCCTGCCAACAAGGTCCCACGAGTCCTCGTCGTCCATCTCCAGATCCTCCTCCATCGCTGAGAAGAGCTCGATGGCGCAGTTCTTGATCCGGCACAGACATCCCTTCTGCTCCATCTCATGGTCCATGGCTCCCCACGCTCTGTGTATGGGTAAGATTGAGAACTGTGACACGTAATTATAGGATGAGGGCGCAACGAATGAAGCAAAGTGAAAGAAAAATCGATTCTTGGACCATGTTTAGAAGGCAACAGATATCACCAAGTGCATGAGGAAAAAGAAGCCACGTATAAAGGGGTGGGGTAAAGTGGTCAATGAGAAGACACCAGATTGGTCAGCAATGACGCTCTTCAAACTCATCACATAAACAAAAAGGAGACACGTTTGGGTAACGGGTTTGTTGCCTGAGCTTGGAGATTAAGAAACTGTTCAGTTCCTAAGAGGGAAAAAAGGAAGGAAGAAAGAAACTGCTAGATGACAAATTTGTGAGGTGGACATATAATAGAAACTTGCAACCACAAGAATTCAGAAGGCAGCAGGAAAGGTCATGAACTCAGTAAACTTAGGAGTGAAGAAAGGAGTCGTCATACAAACCCATAAACTACAACAAATATATCAACAAACATCCAAGTCTTCACTATTTAGAGAACCCTTTTTGAAAGCACATTATCTAGTGGCTATTTCAACTACATTGCTTCCTTTGCCAAAAAAAAAAGAATAGTTAAAGTTGCTTTCCTGATTGTTTTGATTCAGTTTCAGAAGTCTAAAGTTAAAAATTATCATAAACCTTCCCGAAGGTCATGCCATGATTATTTAGATGTTTCTGAAAGAAACTCAAGGAATAACAAGCTCCCTTTCTCCCATTGTTTCTTGAAGTCTCAATGTGAAACTTCAATTAGAAACTAACTAAATAACCAAACAGTAGTTGCAGCTGGGCAAAGGCATCATATGATGCACATGGAGAAACAATGCTTTCACACTAGGTATCCCATATTGCAGATAGGGACTATTTCTAAGGGACAATTGTCAAAGCTTCCAGCTTTTATTTACTACAAAATTGCCTTCTGAAAGACCGAGAAGTTATACCAAACAAAACCTTAGTTATGTCTGCCTCTGTTTTGACCTCAATGTTGGCTCAACAGCATAAATGATCAACTCAAGCTTTGTTTTCCTCTCCTATATCCATCACCCCGTGCCTTTCAAGAAAATTCTAAATGGATGCATGTCCAATGAGCAGCTGAGGTGTGGGGCCTAGTTTCCATTTTAATTCCATTTTCCTGGGTCGCTATTCCAGTTCAGATAAGTGGGAGGACGGGGACAAGCAGCTGGAGCTGACTGAAGCAGCGTCCGGAACCAAAGGACTAGCTGGGGGCCTGGCATGGGGGAGGCGGAGGGCCCAATTCCATTTCTGGCCTTCTTCCCTATCTTTCCCGATTGCCTCCACAGATGTCAGATGGACTGCACAAATCACACCTACGAAGATTTGAATGGAGAATCTCGAAACCGAAAGAGAAGAGGCTTTCTGAGGCTATGGTGTAAGATCATTGGAATAGAGGCTTTGACCAATGCACACAGCACCTCAATGAATCTACAGGAAAATGGCTGGGGCATGTTCAGCAAGAGGTTGCAGAAAAGTGAATGGAAATGGCATTTTGGATGGCTGATGAGTGATGGCTGGTTGGGTTAGGAATGGAACAAGTGGAACCGGACAAGTGAAGAGGGGAGGACAGGTGTCTCCTCCCATCATCTTGCAGAGACAAAACGAAACCCGTTGATCCGAGGAGGAATTTGAGAGCAGGTATACTTTTCTGTCCGGGATATTTAATTCTACTAGAGCAAAGGAATCCATTTGGGCCCCTCCTTACCTCCTCGTGAAGAACATGTCAAACCAAGAAGGGAACACTTTGGGGTTTCTTCCGAATAATAAGAAAGAAAAAACGAGGAAGATGCAGCGCATTGTGCGTCGGATGGATACAGACAATCCTAGCAGGGTGAGACGAGAGAAACGGTGAAGGGCAAAAGTTCTCAAAGGTTATGCTGCCGATCGATCAACAGCGAAGGCGCATGCGATCCGAACAAACCGCTCCCAAGAGAAGATGTGGGATGGGGAAGAAGACAGCAATATCAGATTCCCCCTGCATTACCGATCCAGTGAGCTCCGACTGAACTCAAATCCGATGCTCCCTCATCTCCCCTCCCCCCGCAAACAAAAAAATAATTTTAATAGAGAAAGGGAATTTAACCAACGACGGCGATAAGACGAGACAACCACCCCTTGTTTCTTCACAGTGGCGAGAAGCTCGAGGCCCCCCAAAAGTCGCTTCTTTTTCCAATTTATTCGAAAGCCCGAACGATGCATCCGAAGCAACAGCTTCATCACTAGTTTAAGAGCCCCAGAAAACAAAACAAACAGTGCCCTGTTCTATTCCTACCCTGCCTTTACGGCGGCACTTACCCTAACGATTTCCGTTCATGCGGCTCCGGCGCTCCGCTGCGGTTGCGATTGCGGCCGCAATTAATTACCGAAGATCCAAACTGAAGTAAAGCTAGTAATATACTCTACTACAGTAGCAAGCTATAAGCGAGAGAGAGGACAAACAAATAAAGCAAGAGGAACGGAACAGGGCAGGGCTGGTGTCTGTACCTCTCGCGGTCTCTCCTCGCCACCAGTTTCACCTGCGCTGCGCCGCTTGCGTGACAGCACCCGTAAAAGGGGAGGGGAGGGGGGCGGATTCTTTGTTCACTCACAATCGCCTACGGATTTACAGACCCCGTGGGTTCGCTCTTTCTACTTGGCGTAGCCCTCCATGTCCGGTGGTGCGGTTATATAGACGTGGGCGGGCCAAGGATCGAGCCCACAGCCTCTGCCGCTGCAGGTGGGCCCTACGTTTATGCTTGACTAGTAGTATGAGTTCCCGCAGGCGAGTTCTTTGAGCACCTGCTTTAACGTGTCACCTTGAGTTGAGTCCTTGTTAAACCATACTCGGTTTGTTATTAACTGACGGAACTGTGTATGTTTTTATTTTGATGATAAAAAATATTTTATATTTGCTAGAATACTAGTTGTACTAGGAAGCTTTTTTTAATGAAAATAAAAGAAAAAAGACACTAGCATTCTATGTATCATGGGTGTTAAAAATTAGCACTATATTTAGATGCTAATTAAACATGAACAAACCTGTAAGTTCACTCTTTTTACTCGGCGTAAACGTCTATGTTCGGTGGTGTGGTTATATAGATGTGGACGGGGCAAAGGTTGAACACACTCTCTGTCGCTGCAGGTGGGCTCTACCTTTGCCCCGTCCACGTCTATATAACCTCCTACAATTGTCCACGTCTAAGCTTAGAAATTGCCTTATGAAAAGTGCAATTGTCATGAGTTGTGCAAATTTGTGGGCAAGCGATATCCTCTCCACAGAAAAAAGAAACTCTTCTCTTCTTGCATTTTGTTTCAGTACAATTCTATGTTGTTTCATGTTTACGTAATATAGTTGCTCATGACTTTTTTAGGGAACCACGTGATTCTATTAACCAAATGAATAAGACAAATCGCTAGTCACCAACACATGAGACAAGCTAGTAAATCATTAGGACCAAACACGATATCCTCCTAGCAGTAACAACCCAGCCTAACTAGATCATGTGCTACGCTATTACAAGATCGCGGAACATAGGCGACTAGAGCATCATAGAACTCTTTCGATGGCAGCTCCTTTAACTCATGAATCAAACTTCCCATTGACGCTAGCCTCTACTCATGCGATCTTAGGGCTTGGGGCACCAGCTGGGCGTCTATTTCAAGTCGAATACGGTCGATGCCTAGGCACTAAGTTGCTCAGCCTCCTTTGATACAGGCAATTAGCTTGGTCTTCTCTACCTCTAGTGCATGGTCACCATTCGCTTGACCCGCTTGGATCACTTCCCCATCTTCATTTTTTATGACAAAACCCCAACTACCCTTTGCCCTTTCTTTAAAAAAGTCGTCATGATTTCCAGCACTCCATTCAGAGGTCTTCTCCATTTAGACTATGTCTAACGTTGTTGCTTTGGCCTTTTGGAACTCTTAAAAAAACTAAATTCCTCAACTTGCCTCATGGTCAGCACCGCAAGATCTTATAGCTCACAACCAGCTTCTCCATCCCTCATTGTATTTTGTTCACACCCCAAATTGTTCAATAGGAAAGCAATCAACTCAACATTCTTTGGCTTCAGTCGCAGAATATATCGAGTGCATCGTTTCACATCCGGTAATAGGCTTAACTTCACTCTTATATCCTCCATCGCGATTCCTCGCCACAACCTCTTATCTCCTTTACACTTGAATAACAAATGTGCACCATCTTGATCAAAAGCTTCAACAAACTAAGCAAAATATATCTATTTCCATACCACATCTACATATATTGTTCTTCAAAGCCAAAGAGTTGTTTGCAGACCTTTAGAAAAAATGTTTCACTCTATTTAGACAATGTATACTCCATAATTTATTCTACATTCCCACATTGCTGCACTTGAACAAGATGAAGAGATGCCTTGAGAACTCTCTCTTTTCTCAACTTCAAATTGCAACCAATAGGCTAATTTTATAGAAAACAAGCCTTTTTGGTCAAAGTGCCAAGTGACAACAACCTCTATCTCCATATGAATTGGCATCAAGAGAATTAGACTAGCATCTTCCTCATAGAAAGTGTCTCTAATTAAGTCTTGATCCACTATCCTATCACATGATCTACTAGGTCTTGCACCTTTGTTAAGAGGGTCTATCCACTGGAGTAAGTGATTTGTAGGTGAAACCCATCGTTAGCCAGGCATTTTGCCAAATTATGATTGTTTCACCATTCCCTACCCTCCAAATAACACCATCATTTATCCAACTTATGCCTCTGAGTATGCTTCCCATGTATATGACATATATTTCTTGCTAACAGCTTACAACACATCACAATTGGTAGTATTTGGCCTTTAGGACTTGGTCACATAGAGATGTAGGGTCTTGAAGAAGCCTCCATCCTTGCTTTTTGTAAGCATAGCTAGGTTGAAACAATGAATATCTCTAAAGCCCATGGCTCCATCCTTGGATTTTTAGTTTTTCCTAGCTAACCTAGTTCACTTTCCTCTTCTTATCTTGTTTACTCCATCAGAATCTACATATGAGTGACTAGTTTGATCACATAAATTTTTGGTTAGATCAAAATGGCTCATAGCATACATTGGGACCATTTGAGCCACCACTTTTATTAGAGCTTCTTTCTCTGAACTTGAGAGCAATCTTTCCTTCCATCCCTAGATTTGTTGCCACACCCTATATTTCAAATATTCAAAACATGAGCTTCTGGAGCTGCTCATGATTTAGTTTACCAGGGACCATATCATTCTTGTGATTGGATTGGCCCCCTCCCAAGCTTTGTGTAAGTGCATCTAGGTTTTGGATGATTGGACGACAACACGAGTAAAGGACTAACAAGTTGCAAAGTGTTGAACATTTATTATATGCAAACTTGATAAGGATACATATTGTGTTAAAATGAAAAGCCAAAATGATGTGTTGTTGTAAAGACAAACTAGTTCAAGCACAAGACAACAATGCAAATATAATTCATGCAAAGGCCTATATATTTGAGGACTTCTATGATTAAAGTGAAAGCAAGCATATTGTGATTGAATAATGAGACATGAGGCATTGCATATGGATTGGTCTCATTTGGAGAGCTTGCTATGAAATCAATATTGATGAAGATGTTTTCACTTCATAAAATTCAATGTTGATTTAAATCATTGTATGACTTCAATTAGCTTATGAGGGTGAAGATAACAAGAAATGGTATTGAAGGACCAAGCGTAAGTGAAGGTCAAGTGATGGCTTGGGCAACGAAGGACCATGGCTGTGGTGAAAGAAGAGAGTACTTTCATCTAGTCATGTCACTAATCAAGCTAAAGGTGGTTATGTTATGAGAAGGATCAAATTATTGTTGGATTATTTGATGAAATTGACTTGGTGCATTGGATTTATTCACATGTATGGAATTGGACCAAGTCACATGCTCAAGATGGCTATGCTCAAGATGAAAATCAATAATGGACATTTTAGCACTCTCTCTTGATAATAGTTGAAAGTGATGGCAGGGTTTGCAAAGAGGTTATCTCCGATGCTTTAAATCACTTTTGCATAACCTTGAGTTATTTGGTATGTCGTACTATTAAGAGGGATGCAATATGATGGTAGATGTTTTTTTATAATTGCTCAAGCCAACCCATGTGAGAATAGAGAGAAGAGTGCCTTGTGATCTAATTTGGGTGCGTTGTGGGCAGTCATACCAGACATGCCTACTGTACTTGTCTGATATACCGTGCTCTATTGTGTTTGAAATTTCCAGGCTATAGCTTGTGAATTTTCATATGTATATGCTATGTTGTTTTGGGGGCGTTTAACCAGAAATTTTAGGTGTTTGACCTAGAATTCCCATGGCAAGTCCATATGCAAGTCTAGAGCCCAACGCCTCTCTAACGACTAGTTTTGAAAATTGGGGTATTTATACCGCCAAGCCCTCTCCCTCGAGGGCTGTTAATTCTACTGAATAATATACATATTTTTTAGCCTTGAGAACACTCTCCAACTCTCTCTTAGTGAGTTTGTGATTCAATTTACAAAATCTAATGTGTGGGATGAAAGGAATTCAAAATGAGAGCAAATCATTGTTAAGCACTTGTGGTGTTCATCGATCTCGTGATTCATATTTCTTACTCTTAGAGCTTGCTCCTAGATCGTTAGGAGTCGCCAGAGAGCAACAAAGGATTGCGGTATGCCTAAGAAGGCTTCGATTCTGCCTCCTCAAGGAAAGGACAAACTAGTGGATTGAGAGAAGCAGTTGAAAGAGACTGCGTCTAGAGTGGATCCCGGAGTGGTTACTCGTTGCCTCCTCAACGAAGAGTAGAACTCAAGAGTGTCCAAACTTCGGTAATACAATCGAGGCATTTCATTTGATATTTATTTTGCCTCGATTTCATTTGATAATCAATGACATTTCATTTGAAAATTCAAATGAAAATTGAGGCATTTCATTTGATATTTATTTTGCCTCGATTTTCTAATGTTGTGATTCTCAAAAAAAAAACTTATGTTGTGCTAGTTTGTATGCAGGTTTATTGCTGGCGGCATAACCCTTTTAGGCACCTATAGCGTGTATTAGAAGATTGGAATCGAAAAGGGGAAAGAACAGCACTTGGTGTGCTCAGCCTGTGAAAACCGGGACATGTCAAGAACAGCACTCTGTCTGAATTATTTGTGTTGCAGGTGTAGGGCTAGATATATTTAATATCTTTCATATACTATGTGACTTACTCAAGAGAGGGGTTAGAATATTCGGATTTGGAGTTTCCATTTGGATGAACTGTTTCCGCATCCTAGTGTCCTTTCACTTCGTAAATGCTTTGATGGAATATAAGAGGCGAGCTTTAAGTTTTTCTTTATATAAAAAGGCTGATTGCCGTTAGCTGGTGATCGGCGTGTTTCATAACAGCGATAGTTTCCAGATTGAAGTTGCAACATCAACATGTAGGACAGAGTTGACGGATCGTGCCTAATTTAGTCCACGGCTAGCCATCAAACGTTCCAAAGCAGCCAAGTAGTGACGGATCAGGACAAGCTGGGATTAGGCCTTTAGGCTAGGGTACGTCCTGGACGAAAACCGATACGTACTTACTGTACGTACTTTCACTGTTTCATGGCTCGTTTAGTCGCATTTTTCCTGCCAGCAAGTCTTGCTCTTGCAAGGATAACCTAGGACAGCTGCATAGTGCCTCCGCTAATGCCCGCTCTGATTGGCTAGCCATGGACTATGGCACATTGACAGTTTGACACAGAGCAAAAGTCCTCATACATGTTGCGTCTTCAAGCTGCGTGCGAGCTATCGAACTTAAAATCAATGCACGCCTATAGATCGCTAGCTATCAGCAGGAAGTAAGCCTTGGACAGGCCGAACCACACATAACATAGCTAGCAGATAGCAAAGTTCTTTCCTAGGCAGCCAAGTGATGCATGTAACTAAATCTCACTTGTCACCGTGTCGTGGATTGGCGGCGGCACCACGGCGGTCGTTCCGAGCGCCCGCGCGGCCGATGGTTCTGGTGATCATGGTGAGCGTGGCGACTGCCCTGCTCATGGCCGCCGTCTGCCGCCGGTTGATGCCATTCAGCGGCGGCGGCAATGCCTGGGCGCCGGCGGGAGTACGCGTCGTCGTGAACGCCGGCACGATCGCACGTACGTACTTGCGCACGGGTTGGTGACTGTGATCCTCGCTACCAAGCGATGCATGCATCATATATTTGGCATCCTTTGTCAGCAACATACTCGTTTTTTCCGCGAAGGTGTTTTAGCAATAGCACGCATCAGATCAGCAACATGCTTGCCGCTGGTAATTGTATCATTGTGCATAATATGATTTTGATTTTCTGTCTTCAAAAAAAAGTTTTTTTTTGGCGATTAATGTGCTAATAATAAGCAAGAAACTGTGTAATCTCCTCCGTCCCATTCGACGTCCATGAAATTTAAGATGCATATTAACTGATCTCCTCGTCCGATTGCTTACATTGGTAGTGTCCGACCAAGGCCGCGCCGGTCGCCCATTGGCAACAGTACCGGATCCCCGCGACCGGCGTCTAGGCGCCCTCCTCTCCCCGGACTTCGACGACAGCTCCTGCCTCAGCCGCTACCGCTTAGCGCTGTACCGCCGGCCGTCACCGCACGCCATCTCCTCTCACCTCGTCTCCGCGCTCCGCCGTTACGAGTCGCTGCACCGCCGCTGCGGCCCGGGCACCCCTGCCTACGCGCGCGCCGTCGAACGCCTTCGCACGCCGCCGAACGCCTCTACTACTACTGCTACTGCTAACACCTCAGCAGCAGCAGGCGGGTGCAGCTACGTCGTGTGGAACCCGACGGAGGGCCTCGGCAACCGCATCCTCTCCATCACCTCCGCCTTCCTCTACGCGCTGCTCACGGACCGCGTGCTCCTGCTCCACCGCGACAGCGGCGCGGACCTCGACGACCTCTTCTGCGAGCCATTCCCGGGCACCACGTGGGTCCTTCCAGCAGACAAGGACGACGACTTCCCCATCCGTGACATCGAGCAGCTCACCGACCGGAACCGCCACGAGAGCCTCGGCTCCGTGCTGCGGCGCGGCGAGGACCCCGGCGCGGCGCCATGGCTGTACCTGCACCTGCGGAACGACTACACCGGGGCCCACCACGACCAGCTCTTCTTCTGCGACGCCGTGCAGGCGCAGCTGAGCCGCGTGCCGTGGCTCGTCTTCCTGTCCGACAACTACGTCGTGCCGGGGCTGTTCCTGATCCCACGGCACGAGGCGGAGCTCGCGCGCCTGTTCCCTCGCCGCGACGTCGTGTTCCACCACCTCGGCCGCTACCTGTTCAGCCCGAGCAACACGGTGTGGGGCATGGTGACGCGGTACCACCACGACTCGTCCTTCGCCGACGCGGACGAGCGCGTCGGGATCCAGGTGCGCAAGTTCCCGTGGTGGGCGCCCATCTCCACCGACGAGCTCTACGGCCAGATCCTCAACTGCTCGCAGCGCGAGGACATCCTGCCCGGCGTCGACGTGCCAGCCGCGGACGACGACAAAGCCACCGCCAGCGGCGGCCAGCGGCCGGCGAAACAGACAGCCGTGATCGTCGTGTCCCTGCACGGCGAGTACTCTGAGAAGCTCAGGGGCCTGTACCACGACGAGCACGGAGCATCGTCGGGCGGGGAGGTGGTGAGCGTGTACCAGCCGACGCAACTGGGCTGGCAGCAATCCGGCGAGCAGCAGCACAACCAGATGGCCTTCGCGGAGATGATGCTGCTCAGCTTCTCGGACGCGGTGGTCACCACCGCCGTCTCCACGTTTGGATACGTCGGCCAGGGGCTGGCGGGTCTGAGACCGTGGGTGCTCATGAGTCCCGTCGATGGCAAGGCGCCCGACCCGCCGTGCCGGCGTGTCGCTACTATCGAGCCGTGCTTCCATGCGCCGCCGAACTATAATTGCCGGGCCAAGGCCAATGGTGACTCCGGCAGGATGGTGCGGCACATCCGACACTGCGAGGACTTCCCGCAGGGTGTGCAGTTAGTGGAGTAAAAAAAAGAAATTGGGGAAACTGGAGAGATTGTTGTCGCGTTGCATGCACCACACGTTCTTCAAACTCATGCGTAAAAATAAGTCTTTTGTCCAGCTCCATACTCCAAAAAGCAATTGAAACTAGAACACGAGACTATGTTTGTGAGAAATCTTTGTGGAAAAATTCATTGAGGGAAAATAGTACCATACAATGTTTGAATATATATAGGTTGTTATTGTCTTAGGAGATGACTCCTTCTAAATAGCTATATGTATTAGTCGAAGTTAGGATATTAATATATTTTTTGGCAAAATAGCCGTTTTAGCCCCTCAACTATCACCGAAGGCTCAAATTGGTCCCTGAAATATCAAAACGGTCACTTTGACCTCTCAACTATCACCGAAGACTCAAATTGGCCCCTGAACTATCAAAACAGCCACTTTGACCCTTAAACTTATGATTTTCGTCTCAATTTCATCCATTATCCCTGATTGATGGACACGTGGACAGATGGACTGTGAAAAGGTCGAAACTGCCCCTCATTATTTTCTTTACTTGTTGGCCGCTAACGACGTTTCCAACCCTATCGTTTGTTTTAAAAATACCAAATCTGATTTAATGTAAGAGAATTCATAAAAAAAATTATTTTACCAAAATTTAATGTTCGAAACCGGTTTTATTTTACCAAAATTTGTTTTTACTACAATCATGATATATCTTTTTATTACTCGCTTAGAATATTTAAAGCTTATATGATCTCATAAAATTTAAAATTAGGTTAAAGTGAAACAGTGGATGCAAATGGAGGTAAATTCTAGTCTAGCTTAACCAGGTAAACTTCATGTGTTTTGTAAAATCATGCCACGGTACATCATCATACGTGGCTCGCGACAACGGTCTGTGCTACATGACCCACACGGAGGACGGCGCGACTAGCAAGATCATGTCTTATGTGGATAGCTCATGAAGAGTAACTCCTCAAATTTGCATTCAGGTTATATGTTTTGTACTATATTTGTTTAGAGAGATTATTCTCTACTATGTACCTTCAACAATCTGTGCTCATTGATTTTTCTAAGTTAAAATAAACTTTTTTATGAATTTTCTAACATTAAATCATACTTTGGTATTTTTAAAACAAACGGCAAGGATGGAAACGTCGTTAGCGGCCAACAAGTAAAGAAAATAATGAGGGGCAGTTTCGACCTTTTCACAGTCCATCTGTTCGCGTGTCCTGTCCATTGATCAGGGATAATGGATGAAATTGAGACGAAAATCATAAGTTTAAGGGTCAAAGTGGCTGTTTTGATAGTCCAGGGGCCAATTTGAGCCTTCGGTGATAGTTGAGGGGTTAAAGTGGCCGTTTTGGTAGTTCAGGAGCCAATTTGAGCCTTCGGTGATAGTTGAGGGGCCAAAACAGCTATTTTGCCATTTTCTTTTCTAAAAAAACGCAGCACTAAAATTCATCATGTACCATTTTAACGAAATATAGATCTAGGTAAGGACTTAGTTGGTAGATTAGCGAAGTTATGTTTTTTTGTGTGTGTGATGGTTCACAGTCCCCTACTCCCCTGTTCCCGTGTAAGTTAAAGTAAGTTAATGCATTCTTTTGGGTTGATAGTAAGTTAGAGAACAATAGAAAAACACTAAGTTCACATCTTGCTAGAGTACTTTAAATTGTTTTCTAGTGGTAGATTGATTTGAGCCCTAGGTTTTAACTTTTTAGTTTGAAATTAGACACAATTCAACCCCCATCTTAAATGATCATGGGACCTTACACTTTTAGAGCTCTATTTTAAATATATGCAAATAAGTATTGTTGACTAACAATGATGTACAATTCTTGTAAAAAATTTAAGCCATGTTAATTGAGTTTGAGAATGTTAGTTATAGATTTTTTTACTGGTGCGACACATGAAAATATTTATTAGTGTATACATTGAACATAAATAAACATCCAATGTTTGTATTTCATAAAATTCTAGCCTGTAGGAGATAACGGGTTATGAACTAGTGTAGCTTACTTTTGTTCCTGGTCTTTGCTTCCAGTCCAGCGCAGATGGACCTTGCTGAACGAGGGTAAATTAGTCGACACGAGTGCGCACCACATGTTAAATATGAATATGAAAAGTTTTTACGACCAGAGGTATATAGTAAATACAAAGATGAAGTTATAAGGAGTCGGTTAGAGTTGGGCATCTCATGTCAGAAGAATAAAGTTTCCTAGATAAAATGAGAGATGGAGACTTGGAGAGACTTACTGTATCATGATTTATAGTTGGGCCGGGTTCAGTAGTGTTTCACAGGTCCTCATTCCTTCAACCTTCAACACAAAATTTTGACAAATAATGCTCCGCACAAGAGATGAAGAATGGGCTCAATTTTATCAGAAAGCGGGCTGATTATAGGCCCATGGGTCGCTTTTCACACCACCAGCTTTCTTCGCCCTAAAAATTACCTGCGTATGTTATGCAAACCTACAAACCACGCAAACTAGAATTAAGCGTACACGTTCTAATCCGATGACTTCAGATAAAGGTGAGATAATTATTCACTTCAACCCTCTCATCTCTATCTATCACTTAAACCCTCTGATCCGTTACGTCGGTCTCTCCCTCGATGCCGCCGTTACGTCCGTAAAAAAAAAAACTTCGACGCCACCCCGCGAGAGAACCCGCGTCGCCCAATCCGCTCGGCGCCCCGCGAGAAGACTCCCTTCAAGTCGAAGCTGGGATGGGGATGAGGGGGAGGACTGATCGGTCGGAGCCCGAAGGGAAGGTGCTGCTCTGCTGCAGTCCGTCGCAGGCTCGTTTCCCAGCGGGCTTCGACATCGGCTGCCGGGCACAGCCGTGCGCGCAGAGCACTGGTTGCCGGTGCTGGGGCCTGGGGGTCGGATAGGCGTAGTTGTCAATTGAGCAGAGATAGGCGGGGGAGATGGGGCTGAGGGAGAGAACCACAGAGGCCGCAGCCTCATGCTTCTCGACTGGTCGTCGATGGATCCATGCAAGTGACAGACAGGAGCATGGAGCGTCGGGAGATGTCAATTGGTTTTCCTGCCTTTCTCAAGTCTGTGACTTCATGGGCTGCTACTGCTAGTTGTTCTTATATAGGCTAGATAACACAGATAGCACAGATAACATGAGGTTCTTGCACACACGAATACACCGTTTTCTTGGACACAGGATGACCACACGAATAGCACAGATAGCACAGATAACATGAGGTTCAGTGAGTTCGCATGGACAATTGCACACACGAATAGGGCCGAGCTGATGGGGCGACGGCGCCGAGCGGATTGGGCGACGCGGGTTCTCTCGTGGCGTCGAAGGGTTTTTTTGTATGGACGTAACGGTGGCGCCGAGGGAGAGACCGACGTAACAGATCGGAGGGTTTAAGTGATTAGGTAGATAGAGGTGGGAGGGTTGAAGTGAATAATTGTCCCACCTCCATCTGAAACTATCGGATTAGTTTGCGTAGTTTGTATAGCTAGTAGGTTTGCATAGCATACGCTCCCATACAAGTATTGGTTTAAGCCTTTCTATTCAACAATAACGTTCTACAAAGTGAGGTGACTCCTAACAAGATTTGATTTATGAGCTTAAGATTTAATGCCTATAACCAAGAACCAAATAAATTAACAACGCGAGAAGGAGGTTGAATTCTAAAAGTGATATGCACAGTATTAGAAAAGCTCCTAAAGTGACCGTTAAACAACAAGTGTTGCATAGTTTCAACAGAACTACAGGGGCAACACTTGACACGTCCTTGCCAATTCCTTTGCCAAGTTATCTTTAATGAGAGCGACACCCCTATATAGGTACCACTCAAAAACCTTAATTTTCAGTGCTACGCGTAATTTCCATCTTAATTATATTAGAACCAAAATGGATAGGTTCCATCATAAAAAAAAACTTAAACAACCAAGCCACATACTCAATTCACAAAACTACACCTAACCAATTGACTTGAGACAAATAATTTATGTTGTGTTGAGAAATGAGAATATTCTTTATGTTAAATCTCGCTAGCAGCGCCAAGCTAGCTAACTATATGCCCCCAACCTGACAAATCTTGAAAGGCTTGTTCGGTTGGTCGATTTTGACTTGTAGTTGCAGGGGATAAAATCTCTCGGTCTCCTCTAATCCTCTCGGATTGAGGATTAATCGAACAAGTCTTAAGATATGCAAATCCTGCTCCTCCCCCTAGATGTAATATATATGACTAGATGTCTAGAACTCTAGATGATGTAGATATAATTATCCGAGTAATTTGATGGATTGATTGTTGATGCATTATGACTTTGTGTGTAGAATTATGCAATTATGGAGAGAGTTGAAGACATTGCCTTTTTTTTAACATATTGCAAAGAAGGTTTGTTCTTCATCCCCTGTGTGGTTAAGAGATGTCTCAAAGTAGCTTAGCAAACTAATTTTGTGCCCAAGCTTCTTTTATAGACACTTTGAGCTATCACAAACTATTTGTATTGTTTTTTTTTTCTTCAAATTTTTAGCTTATTTTTGTTGAACTTTAGACTTGTTATGTTATTTGGTACCTGTGCATTATACCGTGAACCGTGGGGCAATGTGTTATATATAGCTGTTTATATTATATCGAATTGCTAAATTAGTTCTTTTTTCTGAATAGTGTGTGAAAAATATTGTGTAACACAACAAATAAAAAATCCTAGGTGGCACGTGGCAGCCATTGATAGAAGTTCGCGTGGTGTCGTTCTGGTCGGCTTGCGTGAATGGCGGCGCCGCGGCGGACATCACGACGTGGAGGCGGCGAAGTAATACAGGAGTAGCCGGCGGGAACGGCGGCGATCCGACCCGACCGAAGCAAGTCGCGTGACTATAGAAACTTGGTGGGTTGATAGCCTACATCACTGAAGGCATGGCAATTACTCCTAGCTGAAGCTGATACCCTACACCACAGAGGACTTGTTGGACCGAAGCAGGCAGGGGGAGGGTCCTTTGCCGCTTTGCATGCATGCGACGCGTCAACAACATACAACACAAACAGTGCGACGTCAAAACCCCAGGCACAGGGCAGCGCACACGGCACATCAGCAATTCAGCACAACACATGGTGGTGGACAAGAAGAACAAACAAGCCTCCACGGCTCCAGCCGTGCCCCCACCGACGGAGTCACGTCGCCGGGTGACGCGGGCGCGGGCGCGCGCACCATGCCGACGACAGGACAAACGCGCACAAGAGCAGCAGCAGCAGCAGCCATGACCCCACTAGTACAGAATTTCTTTTAGGAGACACTGCCTATTTGTGATTGGATGCGGTCACATAGCTCGCCCGCCTCCATTAATCGAGTCCCGGCCGCCACCGTCTGTGGAAGACGGTCGTCTTAAACGTCCGCCTCCGTTAATGATTAATGGAGGCGGGCATATAAGGATTGACCATATTAACCGAGGCGGTCAGCATAACAAACCCGCCTCCGTTAATAGATTAATGGAGGCGGGCGCCCTAACACGACCGCCTCTGTTAATCTAAATTAACCGAGGTGGTTTTGTTATATTTGTCCGCCTCCATTAATCTTTTCCTATTTAATGCTACAGAGCCGCCCCCTTCTTCCTCCTCTCGACGGCTCCTTCCATTTTTTTAGGGTTTAAAACCCTAGAAATTAAGGAAACTTAGGGGGAGGAGGTTTTGCTCTTGATTTGTTGGAGGAGGACATCCCAAAAGGTACACATGCTCTCCAAACATCGTTTACCTTTCTATTTGGGCTCTTTTAGATCTAGTCTACATCTACAATCATGGAGGAGAGAGAAAACTGCTATTTTCTTGAACTCTAGATCTAATATCTTCTTTCTAATCCTTTGTTCTTTGATGGTTACATGATTTGTTGAAGATTGGACCCCAAAAATTAAGGAAAAACTAGGGGAAGAAGTTTTGCTCTCTTGATTTGGGAGAAGACATCACAAAAGGGTAAACACATGCTCTTCAAACTTCATTTTACCCTTCTATTTGGGCTCTTTGAGATCTAGATCTACTGCACTAAATTTTTTTATCTATCTTCTTTGTAAACTTTGTTCTTTGATATGATGGTCATATATGATTTGTAGGGGGCAATATGGAGAGGTCTCAATGGATGTACGAGATAAAGAGAATGGAACCACAATACCTTCTTCATGTCCGGAAGTTTATTGCAGTTGCGAAAGCTCACCGTGAGCGTCTGGATAGGACGACAACTACTTGTCCGTGTTCTCACTGTAAGAACATGAAAGCCCACAAAGATGGCGAGGTGCAATCTCATTTGATCAGATTTGGTTTTGTTAAGGATTACACGGTTTGGACTTTTCATGGCGAAAAGGTAGTAGATTCAACTGTGGAAGATGCATCTGGAGGGAAATCGGTCAATAATAATAATGCAGAGTTCGTAGGACGAGCTGAACCAGCTGCCTCCTCGTTTGTGCCGGCAGCAAGCGATGACAATGCTCGTGATTACATCACGATGGATGACCTTTTCGAAGATATGGGTGGTGTTGACGACGATGGAGGTGATGAAGACGCTGCTGTGAGAGACGTAGAGGGTGCAGAGCTAATGGAGGAAATAGCTAACCGTCTTGATGAAGATGATATTATGTTTGGCAACCCTGGATGGCTTGAGAATTTTAGGGAGATGAAGCAGGCTGCATTGGACCCTCTTTATAATGGTTGTCCAAAGCATTGGACGGCGCTGCGTTTTAACCTCACGATCCTGATATTGAAGGCTAGGCATGGCTGGTCCGACACTAGCTTCAATGACCTCATGACTGTCCTTGCTGACACATATCCAGAGGAAAACAAGGTGCCTGCAAATACATATCGAGCGAAGAAGCTGATCCGACCAATGGCGATGAAGCTTAGAAAATTCGATGCCTGCCCTAACCACTGCATCCTTTTTCGAGGAGAGCATGAGAAGTCAGATCGTTGTCCAAACTGTGGTGCTAGTCGATATAAGATGAATGCTGGTTGTCGCGTGGATGAGAACGACGAAGGACCTATGGGTGGGTCTAAGAAGAAGAAGGTGACGAAGAACAACCAGTTATTATCGGCTCAACTAGACGAGGAAGAATTGGGTTACATACAGAGAAAAAGTCCTGCACTATCGATGTGGTACCTACCTATCATTGATCGTCTACGAGCTATATTCGGGAACCCTGAAGATGCTAAGCTGATGTCCTGGCACGCCTCTGATGATCGCACGAGAGACGATGACAAGCTGCGTCACCCTTCCGATGGCAAGCAGTGGAAGGCTTTCGACGCCATGTTCCTAGAGTTTGGCAAAGAGGCACGAAACGTTAGGTTTGCGCTGAGTACTGACGGAATGAACTCGTTCGGTGACCTTAGTAGCTCGCACAACACTTGGCCGGTCATCCTGACCATCTACAACCTACCCCCTTCGATATGTCAGAAACGTAGGTACCTTTTGCTGACCATGTTGATTTCTGGACCGAGACAACCCGGCAATGACATAGATGTGCTCCTAGAGCCGCTCATGGAAGATATGCAGAAACTATGGGAAAAAGGTGTTGAGATGGTCGATGCGTCCGTAAAGAAGAAGTTAACTCTAAAAGACATAATCTTTGTGTCCATCACTGATTACCCTGGTCTCTTTTTGTTGTCGAGACAGATAAAAGGCAAGACTGGTTGTACTGTTTGCATCGAAGATACTTGCTACACTTACCTCAAGGGATCTACCAAGATGGTGTATATGCGTCACAGACGGTTCCTTATCAAGAAGCATAGGTATCGAAAGGATACGATGATTAAATACTTTGACAACAAGAGAGAGCCGCAACTTGACGAACCTAAATGAGCAAGTTATGGGGAAAAGGTATTTAGCATGGTCAAGGATATGGATCATGTCGAGTTTGGAAAGAACAAGAAAGATGCAACGGGGACAACAACAAGGAAGAGAAAGCGGGGTGATGAGAACGGAGAAACATCTCCCATCATTCCGTTCAAGAAGAAGTCGATTTGTTTAAGTACCTGTCGTATTGGAAAAAACTTAATACACCTCATGCGATCGATTTCATCCACTTGGAAAAGAATGTATTCGATACCACGATCGGCTTCTTGCTAGACATGAAGAAAAAGACGAAGGATGGTCTAAAGTCACGGACGGATCTTGTCAACCTAGATATCAAGGATGACCTTCATCCTAAACCATCCACACAGAATGGGAAAGTTGAGCTTCCGTGTGCGGGCTACAACCTGACAATAGACGAGAGAAGGGATATGTGTCAATGGCTTAAGGGTGTCAAAGTGCCAACATGTTTCTCTTCCAACATCAAAAGCCTGGTCTCGATGAAAGACCTCACATTATCCAACTACAACTCACATGACTGTCACGTCATGTTGACGGTGTTTCTTCCGATTTTGATCAGGGGCATCGGTCCAGAGTTCGTGAAAATGATGATCACACGGATGTCCTACTTCTTTAATTGTATTACCCAGAAGGTCATCGATGCTCGTGAGCTGCCTGCCCTAAAACAGTTCATCGCGGAGACTATTTGCCAGCTCGAGATGTGCTTCCCACTGTCTTACTTTGATATGATGCCACACCTGATGATGCACATGGTTGATCAAATAGAACAGCTGGGGCTTGTCTACCTGCACCAGATGTGGACCTACGAGCGGTTCATGTCAACACTCAACAGATACGTCCTCAACCGTGCTCACCCAAAGGGCTCTATGATCGAAGCCTATACAACCGAGGAGGCCGTGAACTGCTGTACTAGTTACATTCGAGATTGGAGGGCGATCGGGCTACCCGTCCATCAACACGAAGGCAGAACCTCTGGGAAGGGGTGCACAGGTCGAAAAGTTCTCACTGATGTACCATACGAGAAGATTCAACAAGTTCATCACAACATCCTTCATCAATTAGTGGTCATGGAACCCTATGTCGAGAAACACCTAGAAGAGATTCACGGCGCACATGATGGGCAGCGCATGGAGGCATGGGTCCAAAAACAACATAAGTGTAGTTTTACAGAGTGGCTCAAAAAGCTTGATATAAGAGCAGATGGAGAAGAAGATGAATCAGCGGAGAACGTTAAGAGGCTTGCATCCGGACCGTCCACCCAAATCACCACATGGCAAGGGTATGACATCAATGGATACAGGTTCCACACAAAAGAGAAGGACAAGAAAAGTGCAGCACAGAACAATGGTGCTAGATATGAGGGCATCGACGAGTCAACGGGACATAGGAGACAATGTTTTGGGGTTATTGGAGAAATATGGGAACTAGACTACGGCAATGACCTCCAATTAACAACGTTTGGATGCCAGTGGGTCAAACCAAATGGGGTTGTTGTGGACGACTATGGTCTCACCATCGTGGAGCTCAAAAGTGTTGGCTACAAAGATGATGAGTGGGTACTAGCATCCAAGGTCGCGCAAGTGGCCTACTATGCCATGCTAAAGGACAACAAGAGACATGTGGTTGTTTCAGGGAAGCAAAGGATTGTGAGAGCTGATGGGATCGAGAGCCCCAAAGAATACAACAACTATGCAGAACTCAAACTATTTACCGATCATCCATCGAAGATAAAAAACGTCGAGGACCGCTGCAACAAGTCCAAGATCATGCCATGGGCCCGCACCAACGGTGAAAAGAGGACCGTCATAGGATCACTACCAACAAAATGATATGTATATTGCAAATTTATTTTGCAGACAAGTCTTGTGTATCTCATTAATGTAATGGAACCACATATTTGTGTTAAGTTGTTTGCATGTAGTATGTTTGTGCAACATGTGTGTGTCCATATACATGCCTTTACATATATTTCTATTGAATGTCTCTCCTTAATTCGTACTACTACTCTCCTTACTACTACTACTACTACTACTACTACTACTACTACTACTACTACTACTACTACTACTACTACTACTACTACTACTACTACTACTACTACTACTACTACTACTACTCTCACTACTACTACTACTCTCCTAACTTGCCAACTCTCCTACTACTACTACATACTACTCAATTTACATCTCCTCCTACCTCACCCATCCCTCTCTGTCTTCCTCCTACCTCACCCATCCCCCTCTGTGTCTTCCCATCTGACTCCCAAGAGAAACACAACCTAGGCGGGCACTCTAACCCGCCCACCTCCATTAATATTAACGGAGGCGAGCAACATAACCCGACCGCCTCGGTTAATATTAACGGAGGCGGGCAACGTAACCAGCCCGCCTCGGTTATTCTTCCGCTATATAAGACCTAGCCGCGCCTTCTTCTTCCTCACTTTCTGTGATAGAACCTCTTAAGATAGGGCCCACTTGTCAGGATTAACCAACTTAATCCCAACAAATGATTCAAACCTTAATTAGTCCGTCAGGTGTCGCCACTTTGCAGCGGGTCATCCACCTCTTTCCGAACAGGATCTCCTCATTACAAACATTGCAGAAGTAATACGAAAATTTTATATTACATCAAAGTAGCGGAAATTTAAAGTCATATATAAAACCATAAGTTTTGAAACATAACTTAAGTGTCATACGTTAATAATACATCAAGCTGCTGATAGAGGATAGACAAACAATCGAAGTACTCTTGCCCAAGAGTCAAGCAAAGACATATTATTCTTCATCTTCATCTACACTGACCACGGTCATGCAACATGAAGCCACACAAACCGGATTGTGATCCTCATCTGCAACAGGGGGTTAACAAACCCTGAGTACGGGAGTACTCAACAAGACTTATCCGACAAAGAAAAGTATTTGGTGGACAAAACAGTATGCACGTCATAGGATCCAAGGTGTGGTTTGCAAGGATCAAGTGTTTTGCATAAATGAGCATTTATAAAAAAATTGAAATTCATTTATGTTATCCATAAGATTACTCAAGTACCGATCTAGATGTATGATCGATAACAAGGTAATAAACATCCCTAAAGGGATCCAACAAGTATCCAGTTTAAGTTTCATTAACTACGAAGAAGAAAACAGGGTTATGTTTCCATTTCCGAGGAACACGACGATTCGAACCGGTTAAACCTAGCTGGGGACTTCCCAATCACATGACATATACAACACTAAAGCACGCATATGACTACCTTTCCCTGGATCCTCTCGTCAAAACCGGGTTCCGCTACCCGAGAGCATAGTACACCTCCATCTAGTTTGCTAACTTGGAGGGTACACACTACTCTCGCCATCTCTCCACTCCCAGTGCGGGTTAACCGTTCTTAAGACGAGAATAGCCAGAGTCCAGCTTCCCAAAGTATGTGATAAGTACTCCAAAGTCACAACCCTAGTCATGCATCAACGAACGGTCCCTAATGACACAGGCGGAAAGAACCCGCTCACCAGTCACCACTGGTGGCTCCCAAACACCGTGTCCGCCCGGTCCCGATTCATTACTTCCAGCAACACCCCTTTCTCAAAAGAGCATAACCTTTTGCCGAAGCAATACACTATGCGTAGGTGACCGGAAATCACCCAGTATAAAAGTTCTAAGCATACTAAGTATTTTTGTGAAACTTTGCATCTTTAAACAAGTGTCAAGGTTAAAGGTACAACTAGTACAAGGATAAAGCTATGCATCAAGTAGGAATTTAATAAAGTACCATAATACAATAGTATAATCATAATTGTATTTAAAACAAACAATTTTAAATACAAGGAAATGTTTGAATGCACCGGAGCTTGCCTTGGTTGGAGGGATAAACGAACTCGTACTCAGATTCAAGAGAGAAAACCTCTTCACTAGAGGTATCCAACCCAACCAACGAACAATCTACACGATATAATGACATGTTTTAGATGATGCTTGAATAGTAAACATGATGCTCAACACAAACAAACATGTTCTTAAGAGATGATCAAAACAGATTACACCTTGGGTACAACTTCCCTTCATGAAGGAAAGCAAAACAAGGTTATAAATCAAATTAATTAAACCCTATTTATCTTGATTATCTAAGTTAATAATTACATCCAAAAGAACTGAGTAAACAACATCACATCAAACATGTCCAACTTGTGGTTGTCACTGAACAAATGACCATTTGCATCAACTAATCCAAAATCACTCAAAACCTAAAGTCATTAAGGTTTCTAAACATTTTATAATTAATTATTCAATTAGCCATGTACAAAAGTTCATCCAAAAATTCTCAAACTTTTTGTACAGCAAGGTAACAGTGTATAAAGCTTACACAAAAAAAAATCATGGAAAACTCATTTTTCAATTAATTTGGGCATTTTTACAAGATTAAAAACATACTAAACATAGACATATTATATTTTTCTTAAATACTACACATCACAGAGAGCATCCTCAAATTTTTACAGAATTTAAATATGCACAGATTTAAACATACAAAAATAACAAAAGTCATTACTGTGCAAAAGTGGAAAAAGGAAAAACTCTTCATATAACCCACTGACGGCTGGGTCCCGCCCGTCAGTGGCACAGACACAGAGCAGCGGCGCCGACGACCACAAAACACGGTAGCGCGTCGCCGTCGGTGACCAAACCAAACAACTACCCCTCGAACCAGCTTCTACACTCCACCCCGAACCCAACGAGGTGCGACACGACCAAAACCATCCCCCATAAATGTCTCATCGACGACGACGGCGGCGATCCGAGCTCGGCCGCACGTACGTCGGCGAGTACAGCCATGCGCCGGAGAAACTAGGCCTCGAAAACGACTCAGGGAACAACCACGAGCAAAACACCCAACAAAAACGAGACTAAAACCTACTCAGGTGACCTCGTCGACGGCAACGGCGGCGACCCGTACGCGGCCGCACATGTGTCGGCGGACACAGGCCGTAACCGGCTCAACTAACAACCCTAGCATGCTAAGTGGCCCCCAAACAACGCAAAGCGCACGCAAAACGAACCCAGAGCTAAACACAACATCCTCATCGACGGCCATGGCGGTCGGCGGGGATCTGCACGACGTGCGCAGGAAAAAATACGCACGCGCTCGAACAACCATCACCCAAACCAGACTCAGGACGGCTAGACGAAGCTAGCGCAAGACTCGGATCAGAAAAAGATCAACTACAACGACCAGACGACGAACACAACGTCGCGCCGGCCATGAACCGCGGCGGCGCTCGTGGACAGAGCTCGATGGCTCGATTCAAGGACAATCGAGGGTGCGGAGAGGTCTAGGAGCTCACCCTGGTCACGAAGCGCTCGCAAGCGTGGCCGGAGATGAAGCAGAGATGGCTGTCGACGAAGACCGTGCTGGCGGAGACGATGAACCGAGCGGCAACGATGATGTTCCCGGAGCTATGGTCCACCATTTGCAAAATGGAGAAGCTGACAAGGATTAGTGATGAACAAGGAGCAAGAAACACAAGATGAAAAAGCAATGTGGCTCCTGTGTAGCCCGGTCGAGGGCTCACCAGAGCAGCGGCGCTCTCGCCGGAGCCGAGGAAGAAACGATCGCGCCGGGCAAACGAGGTCTCGGCGACTTCAACTAACTCGACCCGAGGATGCGCGAGGTCAAAGCGAAGATAATGGCAGTGGATTGAGCGGTTGGCAGTGGCTAACGAGCTCGAACGAGCTCATCGACGATGGTGAAGAGCTCGGCGGAGCAGAGCAGAGCGATGTCACGGCGTGGAAAGGGAGGCAGGAGTGGACGGTATCCCGTTTTGAAGACGGCAACGGGTCCACGACGCCGCCACACACATGATAGGACGTGAGTAAAGGCCAGGAGTCGCATGGTGGCGTCGGCAGGTGGCTGGCCAGGTGTCGGCGTCGAGCTCAACGCCGCCATGCAACTTTTTGATGAAATGTCTGAACTTCCCCTGTGACTATTTTGCAAATTGCTCAAGTTTCCAGGGGTTTTCATGAAAAACTTTGAATACGAAAGTTTCTCAAAATTTCAACATCTACAACTTTGTCAATACTCACATTTTCAAAATCGGCCTAGAAATGAAAATGCATTTTTGAAATTTGAAAACCTTTAAAAGGATTTGCCCCCTTTTCAAATACTTTTAAAAACATGAATAACACTTGAAAAGCTGTAAACACAACAAAAGCAATTCAAACAGAGCTCTACAAATTTGCTTAAACAACCATATGCAAATTCTTTATAGATTTTGAAAATCATGTTTAGGGTTTAATCCACCCCCTCTGGGAATTAGGGTTTGGATTCAAATTTAAATTTGAGAATTTGAAAAGATGACCTGCATTCAAACAATTGATCAAACATAAGCAAGTAAACTCATTTTAGTTCAATGCATATCCAGGTTTTCAAACAAATGAATGATGCTTAATGCATATTATGACATGATCAGTTTTTAATTAAGTGATTAACACCAGGGGTGTTACACTTTCCCCTCGCCCGCCGTTTGTGACCCCGAAGGGCTGCCAAAATTTGCCGCCGCCACCGCCCGCGCAACTCCACCGAGGTCCTCCTTGTGTCCCCGCCCACCAGTTCGGGTAAGTCAAATTGAGCATTCTTAATGTACATATGTAGTTTATGGGATCAAGACTAGTCATATGTATTTAATCATGTCAATTTTAATTCGTGTGAATGGTGTAGCCGTGGTATCATGGGCCACTGGATTGTTTTCATAATATATCCTTAGGATGGTTGTATATTTGACTCTCTATGGAATACAAACAAAGAAGGCTACAAACATTTTGAATCTTGTTTGAGATAGTAAGTGATGATATGTACCCATTTACAATTAACAACATACGTGTTCAAATTAATTGTTGCTGACTCTACGATTTCCATACAGCGCTTACAAGAAGTACTTACAAGAAGTACTTAGACGATCCCGAGTGCATTGATCGGAGATCTGAGAAGAAAAAGAAAATATTTGGCCCAAAATTGCAACTCAAACGTGATTTTCCGGTAAGTAATTGTACTTCGTCCTCCTTACTCCTACTACCACTACTATCGTACTACTACTACTCGCCTTACTTAATTATACTACAACTCTCGTAATACTACTCTCGTTACTACTCTCTTTACAATTGTACTACTTATTACTACTCTCTTTACAACTATACTGCTTACTACTCACTACATAACATACACTACTCACTATTATATATCTTGCAGTGCGCCAAACAACCAGAGAACTCAGTTCTGTGTGGTTTCTATGCCTATGAGTATCTAAGGTCGTGCGTCAAATTTAACATGAGCTGGCGGCAACTCAAGACCGAACTTAATTATTGGTTGCAGAAGTCGCATAAGGTTGACCAAAGATTTACTCAAACAATCGTCGATATTTGCAAATTTGTTACAGAGGCCGCGCACGAAGGGTGAGAGCCATTCTTCCACACCAAAAGCGACCTAGCTATCAATCCAAAATACAAGGATATAAGAAATTGGAGCAAGTGGGGATAAATCTCACCGATTACACTTTGTCAGTTGAATTGTAAGAGTTTAGTGACCGAAAAACAGTTTACATGGTTGTAATATACTCCCTCTGTCTCTTAATGTCTGTCTCTAGAAAGCCGTGTTTCCCTCACAGACACGTTTCCCGGACGACACATATAAAGGGACAGAGGGAGTAGCTAACATCGAATTGGAACTTGTGCATGTGTTGGACAACATCTATATATTAAGTGTTATCGGTTTCTTTTTCGTGTTTCTATATGTACCTCTGCTTTGCATTCTTATTCATATTCATATACATACATACATATATATATATGGTGCCAAATTCAAATTCAAATGAAATATGGCGTCAAATTCATTTTTTTGAATGCTGCAAATATAATAGAGGCGGACAAATAAAAACTGTCCGCCTCAGTTAATAAGTTAATGGAGGCGGACGCGTTATGATGGCCGTCTCCGTTAATAGTATTAACGGAGACGGTCATGTTACGGCGCCCGCCTCGGTTAATACTTGATTAACCGAGGCCTTCTATTAGAGGCGGTTCGGTGTTTACCCGCCTCCATTAAGGCAAAACGACCACCTCCATTAAGCAATTCTGTACTAGTGCCCCCGCGTGTTTTCTGGCCGGCGACGGCGACGAACAGAACAGGTCCATCCATGCATCTGGCGACGGCAGGCGGGCGCAGGCTGGCGTGCCAACTCCTGCCGCGCGGACAAGGACCGCGGCTGCAGCCACGCGGCGGGGGAAGCAAGAGCAAGGCCGGACCCGAACCGGTGCTGCTGCCTCTCTTCTGTTCCGCGGGAGGGAGACGCGCGCAGGCGCAGGGAACAGTACGTGCAAATATAGACCATAGTAGACCATGTTCCACTAACCGTTACTGAGCAGCTAACGTCTGTCGTCTCTGCCGGTGAGAGGTTCGTGCAAGGTGTACGAAGTAACATGCACAATAGTAGCGTAACCACCACCGTCCTATTGCGAGTTTGCAACCGGAAAAGAATCTGTGCTACAACAGTAGCTTCTGGTACTTGACTGTCTCTTTTTTTTTTCTGAGTCCACAACAGTAGCTTCTGGTACTCGACTGTTCCTCGGTCCAACACGAGGACAGTAGCAGATGTTGACTCTCAGGCAACCGGTTGAGACCTTCATGGTCCCTTGTACAGTACTAGTACGTACTACTAGGCGTCCAGTACAGTATACTACTAAAAAGAAAAGTCACAGCAGCAGGAAAAAGGTAACATTCACGAACGTGCGAGGGACAAGGTAACATTCACGAACGTGCGAGAGACAAATCTTGCTGCTTTGTGTGCGGCCCTGAGCAAATCTCGGCAGTCCGGCGGCGGCCGCCTTGGCACAATGTCGAAGCCTTCTGTTTGACGTTGCCGCTACGCGGGGGCAGGGAGCATCGCTGAACGCTGATGGATGGATGGATTAGTTAAAGCAAATCCCCGATGAATTTGACTGATTGACAGGCGAGGGGAGGCAGGGGATTTCTGTTTTTCAGCGCTCTTGGCACAACAAGTCCGCAACTGCTGTCTGCTACGTTCATTGTTTCGGTGCCAAAACAAACAGCGAAATCAGTCACGAGAAACTGCTCAGCGGGTTAACTTCCTCCTGCCGACAAATACTGCACCCCACTACTGCCGGCAGATGGTTTTTCTTCACAGGATCCAGCAGGATCGCACGTCGCTGCTGTGCCGCCAAACGCTGCTTCGAATATACTCTCTCTGTGCCAAAATAGACGTTATTCTCGCTTTTTGAGAAGTCAACTTTGCTCAACTTTAACCAATTATAAATTAAAAAATATTAGTATTTATAATACGTAAATAGTATCAATAGATAGATCTTTGAATAAATTATCTAAAAACACTTATTTGTTGGTATAAATATTACACTTATTTTCTACATACCTAATCAAAGTTAAGAAAGTTAGACCGGCGCATATCCCATAGCGACCTCTATTTTAGGATAGAGGAGTACTCCTTAGTGGGAGTATGCATGCTTCTGGCCGATCTTTGTTCCCTCAGCCTCAGAATTCATCTGCAAAGTTGGACGAGCCGCATGCGTCGTTCTAGCTAGGAGCCTGGACGAAGAAAGCCGATGCACAGCACTGTTCACGTCCTGTGTAGTAGTAGGATGTGATAGCAGAGCACCGAAGAACACATAGCCACATGCATGCAACGAATCCACTTATGACAGTGGCGTGGCGGCAAACGTACGGCGTAGAGATTCGTTCCAAATCGCCGCCCCCTTCGTTCCATCGGGCCCCTGCTTTGATGAGTGCTTGTTGCATAGGAGTAGTTGCATGTGAGGCGAGGGGGACAAGGCGCAAGCGCGTGTGCCCGTGGGCCGTGGCCGGCCCCAGCGACAGGCCAGGCGGCCTCGCTCGCTCGCAACCGTCACGGGACGGCCACGAGGCCACCGATCGAATCCACCTCGTGCGGCACAGTGTTTTGACGGCAAGTCGGGGAGAACCGCAGAAACAAAAGGCCGCCTTCGGTGTCACGAGTTTGCAACCGCGCGCTCCGGCCGGCCGGCTGGCTGTCCGGGCAAAAGAAAGAAAGAAAGAAAGAAAGAAAGAAAGAAAGAAACGGCCGGCCGGCCATGTGTCCCTCGAGAAGCTGGACGTCCGTGACTCTGGGCTCATGGAAGAATCCGGTCGAATGGGAATGGGAATGGCATTTCTCTGCATTTTTGTTAAGCAAAAAGAGGAGAGGGAAAAAAGTGACCGTGACAGGAAGATTAGACGGAAACCAAGAACCGGAGCTTCGTGGTTTGTTTACCATCACTGCCGCCGCGCTCTGCTGACTGTAGAGGCGGGTGGAAAGATCGGAAAACCTACTCCGACTAGGACCACCCGTTAACCGACTTTGGGCAGGTAGTCAGAGGCCCCGACGACCTTGGCCGGCCAATGATGCAATGATTTTTGTTTTCTATTTCCTGAAAATAGATTCAAATATTTAAAGCTTTGATCAAATTTTTAGAAAAATATTAAAATTTATGGTATCAAATTAGGTCTTGTTTAGATGTAATTTTTTTTTTGAAAAAACCGACATTATATCACTTTCGTTTGTATTTGACAATTATTGTCAAACCATAGAGTAACTAAGCAATTACAGGTAAATTGTGCAACTAGTTATTTTTTTATCTATATTTAATGCTCCATGCATACGTTAAAACATACGATGTGACAGAAAATCTTGTAAAATTTTAGAATTTTGAGGGAATCTAAACAAGGCCTTAGTATTATTAGATTTATCATAGACATGTTTTTATATGGTGCTTATTTTAAGTTATAGATGTTATTATATTTTTCTATAAAATTATTTAAAATTAAAAAAGGTTGACCGACTTGGATTCTATGAATTGATTCTTTTAGAGAGAGTAATTATGTATGATTTATTTACATAAGAAAACTTACTATGAAAGTCTTTCATTTTAATTTGGCATTCCCCTTTACCCCATTCAGTCCAAAATTAAGTCGTTTTAGTTTGTTCTAAATTAAATTTCTATAATTTCAGTTAAGTTTAAAGGAAAAACATATTAACATATTTAATATATATTAAATAAATATAGTGCTACAACTAAGGAATGGCTAGAATGTGTCTATTACGCTCTCTTACTGTATCCAAGTATGGCTAGAATGAGCTAAATTTTCAGAACAGATGGGGCCAAGAACTAGTGAAGCTTTGGGAGATGGTGAACCTATAAAGATCACACGTGTCACCGAACACTTGAACTGCTTCTAGGTTTTTTTAGTTTATTCTCTCTCATAGAATACTATTCAATTAGCTGGAATCAGCCGACTTTTATTTCAATACATCCTGTAATCATGTAGCTCACGCAATGGCTAAAGGGTCGTTTGGCAGTGCTCTTTAGAGCAAATTTTAAGAGATAATCGTTCTTTGACTGTCAAACATATTTTTCCAATGAGAATTGATTCTCTGTTGATTCTGTGAGATGATTATATAAAATAAACTAAGAGGTTGAGAGCTGATAAATAGCTTTATCTAATTCTGTGAAGTAATTCTCCATGCTAATTTTAAGAGTTTAGATTAAAGAATACAAAATAATTATTTTTAGCCATAAAATTACTTCAACGGTGAATCAAAGAGCACAACTATAAAATCATAGAGCATGACTACATCAAAGAGAATTACCTTCTTCACAAAATCACTTCACCACTAAAACAGAAAGCACACCTATAAAATCACCATGGTTCTGTTAAATATGCTCTAATTAAGCAAGTCTCGGTGGACAACAAGTTGGGTGAATAGTGTAGTCATTGCGCTGTAGCAAGAACTAGATTTTTTGTGTAGTCAATGCGCTGTAGCCAATCGTCAATACAGTCAAGTTAAGAAAACATATCCGAGAATGACCAAACTGAATAGTAATATTAGAGATTGAATAGTGAGGGAGGTAGTGGGCTGCATGCGGTGTGTCAGTTTAGCATGTCAACATGTGTAGCAAGTGTTTACATATGCGCTTTGTGAGGTTGAAGAGATGCCAAATCTCAAGCGGCAGACCAACCCCTGGCGGCCTGTGCTGTCAACATACATATATTAAAAAAAATGTCGGCCTGTCGCACGGCCCCCCACCCGGCAGACCTACGTACGGCCTACCTTAACCCTGCCTAGCCAAAGCGTGCGTGTTCAAAGCTTCATTCCCCAAGTCTTCACATGGATAGGGACCTTGATGATACTTTTTTTTTGACAAGTACCTTGATGATACTTTGCCTACCTTACTACTTATTACTTCGGCCTGTTTAGATCTGTAAAGATTTGGAAAAATAACACGGTAGCATTTTCATTTGTATGTGATAATTATTATCCAATCATAAAGTAACTAGTCGTAAAAGATTTGTCTCGCAAATTACAAATAAACTGTATACTTAGTTATATTTTTTATCTATATTTAATACTCCATGTATGTATCTAAAGATTCGATGTGACAGAGAATCTTGTAAAGTTTTGAAATTTTAAGGAGAACTAAAAGTGAAAAAAAATGGAAAGTAAAGAAAGACAAGTTGGTGCAGCTGCCTTGGGCTGCAGAAAGAAATAATCTGCATACATCATGTCCTTTTGGGAGTAAAGTTAGATAGGAATAGGATGAACGGCAATAGAATACACTCTAGCTTCCTAACCTTTATGTGGTATTGTGATTGCAAAATTAGGAGCCTGCTTTCAGAAACTGGAATCATCGTACGGATAATTCGTGGTATTGAGCTGCCGCTAATAACATTCGGCGCATATTGTGCGCCATGTCTCCAACAGGCATTCGATCAGTGTGTGCGTGAAAATGCCCCGGCATTATTGCAGCTTTTTGTAGAATCGTGATATCACTCATTCATGTCACATAGTATGTGTGAGTGATATCACTCATTCATGCCACGTACATACAGTATATGTGTTACAGTGTTAGTGACTATGCAAGGTTTTCTTCCATGCAAGTTGGTGATATCACTGATTCAGGGCAAATCGATGCAAGGTGCTATCACTCATTCTTGCCACTTATTATAAAACTGTAGAAAAAAAACCTTTTTCTTTTTTGCAGCCTTGGGAATACAGCGATCCCCCCCCCCCCCCCCCCCCCCCCCCCAACACACACACACTTGCACTTTTCGGTTTCAATGAATCCTCCTGGCCCGGCCCGGCCCGGCCGGTCAAATTAAAGAAGACACACCACACGGCCCCTCCCCCCATAACTTACTGCGTCGTCCGGCCCCCAAGTGTCGATCCCTGGCCGTGCGACGCCCCATGAATCGTGGCTCACCGTCGAACACGGGCCGCCGGCCACGCAGCCAGAGCCTTCACCGTACCGCGCCTCGTCACCTCACCCGACCCGGCCCCCATGGGGGGCAATGCAACCGCCACCGGTAGCAGCTGCCACGGGGGAAACGGGATGCTTGCCCTTGCCCTCCTGGTCTATATATACACACGCGGTGAGCCAGTGCTAACACCACATCAACAACTGTGTACTAGCAAGAGTGCACGACGACTACGTACGTGTAGCTAGCAGCTTAGCTAGTAGAGAGTGTGGCACTACACTACTGATTGATCACACACATAGTCGTAGTAGTATCTTACATGCGTTACTACGTAGCTGCCGCCGCTCCGACGACGACCATGCCGGCCTTGGCCGCCGAACCGCCTCTGGCGGACAGCTACCTGGACCTGCTCCGCCGCGGCGGCATTGCAGCACCGGCGCCGTCCGAGGGCTGCTGCTGCGGCGTCGTGCAGGAGCGTGAGCTGCCCCTGATCGACGTCTCGTGCCTGACGAGCGGGCGGGGCAGCGCGAGGGCGAGGGCGGCCTCGGAGTGGGGCTTCTTCCAGGTGACAGGCCACGGCGTGAGCCGGGCGCTGCTGGAGCGGCTGAGGGCGGAGCAGGCGCGGCTGTTCCGGCTGCCGTTCGAAACCAAGGCCAAGGCCGGGCTGCTCAACGGCTCCTACCGCTGGGGCGCCCCCACGGCCACGTCGCTTCGCCACCTCTCGTGGTCCGAGGCGTTCCACGTCCCGCTCGCCAGCATCTCCGGTGCTGCCTGCGACTTCGGAGACCTCAGCTCCTTGAGGCGCGTTGCGTATGCTTGCTCTGAATTTGCATGGCCTATCTTAATTCTGCCGGTAGCTGTAGCTCTATCTATGGTCTTCTTCCTCGATTATACTCCATCTATCCGTGAAAAAATTAATTCCTAGAATCCGTATGATTTAAACTTTTTTAATTTAATAAACTTTATATAAAAATATAACATCTATCACTTTGTTCGGTCGGTACAAAAACTGACAAATTAAATAATATTTTATGTGAAAGAATAAACTGAAACAAGTTGGAACTAGTTCAAGCGAATAGAGTCTATATATGATTTAAAATAAACACTATGTAAAAATATTTTCTATGATAAATCTAACAATACTAATTTGGTACTATAAATTTTAATATTTTTTTCTAGAAATTTAATTAAAGTTTAAAAAAAATTGACTTAGGATAACTTTAGAAATCCATTCTTATTCCACTCCCCAACTTTGTTACTGCAGCGTTGTTTATGGGAAGTTTGCTACTTACTATATTTGGGGTATATATGAATATTATTATTATCAGTCGCCTTCTTAATCATGACCATGTAGTGCCTGTCAGTAACAGAGACGCGAGGGAGGTATCTTAGTGAGTGAGCCAAAGGGACCCTGTCGATAACAGAGACGCGAGGTATCTTAGTGAGATAATGATCGAGTGAGAAAGTGGTGGAGACATGCTATCACATACAGTATATGTGCATCTCGTAGGCCGTACGTAGCCGCAAGCACATCGGCACATGTGTGCTTCGGTGCTCCACCCATGCATGGGTATCTTTCGGCTAGGCGCCTAGGCCGGGCCACCTACACGGCGTAGGCATAGGCGTAGCCTAGGTGGTGCTCACATACTATATGCAAGGCGTACGTGCGTCCTTGCTGGGTGTGGGTGGTGTGTTTTCCGTGCTACTAGTACTCCGAGACGACGTGACCAAATACAAAATAGTGGTGCATTTGTACCCTTGCACACGTACTGTACTGTGCTACGTCTCATAGTGGACACAGCACGCTGCAGAGAAGTCGGTCACCAGGATATTTCTCTTGTCCACGTAGGCTGCTGGGGCTCGCGATAACATCGCAGCCTGCTGTGGTATTGATCCGGCGCTACGAGTCAATGCGATATCACGTGTGCGGTGGTGTGCGTGACCACGAACCATGGTGGAGCTTTTAGTACACGAACCCGATTTAACGCCGTCGTGTCCATCGAACCAGCCTACCAACGCCGGCTTCCACCATCATTGATGCATTATTATTATATTAAAATAAAAAGTCCTGTCCGGCACACATCATGTTGCATCACTCAGCATACAGTGGGCCGGGAACAAGTAGCTAGCGAAATATCATAATGACACGTAGCTGTACTGTAGCAGCGAAATATCCTAATGACACGTGTACTCACTACTTACAGAGTACTACGTACTAGTGATGGTATTTTCGATCTCTCTCTCTCTTTTTTACCGTGGTAAATTAAATTAAATTAAATTAAAATAGGCAGCGAATGAACCGTGTACGTATCTCGCCTCCTAAACAGAGCAGTAACTGACTGTACTGTACGTGCATGCGCAGGGGAGTGATGCAGGAGGTGGCGGACGCGATGTCGCGGGTGGCCAAGACCGTGGCGGTGGCGCTGGCGGAGAGCCTGCAGAGCAGGGCCAGGGCCACGAGGCGGCGGCGGCAACGGCGTTCCCGGCGGGCTGCGACGAGACCACCTGCTACCTGCGGCTGAATAGGTACCCAGCGTGCCCGCGGCGGGCACCTTCGGGCTGGTGCCCCACACCGACAGCGACTTCCTCACGGTGTTGTCCCAGGACCACGTCGGCGGCCCCGCCCGGACGCGCTCATCGTCAACATCGGCGATCTGTTTCAGGTAACAGTGTGCGCACCCGTCGTTCTATCTCTATCTGATGATGCACTCCTGTTTATGTAGCAGTACATGGTTTCTCGAGATTTCTGACTCTGATCATCCTCCCCTACGTACATACAGGCGTGGAGCAACAACCGGTACAAGAGCGTGGAGCACAAGGTGGTGGCCAACGCCATGGCGGAGCGCTTCTCGGCGGCCTACTTCCTGTGCCCGTCCTATGACTCGCTCGTCGGCACGTGCGGCGAGCCGTCGCCGTACAGGGACTTCACCTTCGGGGAGTACAGGAGGAAGGTGCAGGAGGACGTCAAGAGGACCGGAAGAAAGATTGGGCTCCCCAACTTTCTCAAACAATAACAGCAGCAGCACCCACCTCCCCAATGACGGCCCGCTTCGATGTTCCACAAGTCAAAACCTCCTGCCAAATATATTGCCCTAAAGAAATGACGGCGGCCCGAAATAAAAGGGCATCTTCTTTCTTCTTCGCTACTAGCTTTTTCCGGATGGACGCGAGAGAGCCTTTGAGGCGCTTGCTTCCTTTTCCTTTTTTTCCCCCAACCTCTCTCTCCGTTTTCACTTTGTGTTTAGGTAACTACTCGAAAAATAAAGGTGCCGCTACACAAGAAAGTGAACAGGGACGTGTGCGCCAAGGACTAGGAGCATCGGTGACCCCTCGCCGAGGTGCCTCTCACGGTCACCCATGCTCCTGCGTGCTCTTCATCCTTTGCCAGCTCATGAATGAAATCAAGAACTAAACAAAGGAAATCAAACTGTTGTCTTCTATAATTTTTAAATTTAAGATCTTTGTTAATTATAATTTATATGGACTATTTGTTTAGGCACCTTTGTTCTTCTCAAATCATTTGGAGACTATGGACTATTTTAAATCACTTTTTCGTATATGCCTTCATTAATTGTGTTTTATGTACAACACATATAACAAAAATAAAATTCCTATTGTATTATTTGTTTATCTATTAACTGTATCAACTATGGACTATTTGGTTCAATTTAAATTAATTAAACTACCGTACGTACTAAAATGATTTTTAGCAACGATAGCTTTTTTAACAAATTAAGTCGGTTTAATTTTCAGTCTGTTCTACAAATCAATTTGAACCGAGCAGCTTCTAGACATACTACATATGTATCTGGCTCTACAAATGGCCATACTTTTATAGATGACACTATTTTTCAGCCGTCTCTAAATATTAATTTCTAGAGCCGTCACTACAAAGGAACTGCACACGGTAAGATTCAAATTTTTCAAAAAATTTCCGATGGAAAAAAGATCAAAACAAAAATTGTATATCTCAAAGAGTTGTGCAACTTCATAGTTGATAACCTTTTCATTTGAGATCATTTGTGTAAGGAAAGTTAGGTTTGAATTTCTCATATTTAAAATCCAAATTCTTGAAACGATTTTGGATGGAGAAACGGCTCAAACAAAAGTTGTAGATCTCGAAAAGTTACACAATTATGTAGTTGACAGTTTTTTAAATTGAATTCGTTTAGAATCCTAAATAGTCATTTCAAGATCGGATGAAAATAAGCTAACATGAACAAATATCCTAATTAGACACAAGTATATTATGGATAGAGTGGTTAAAGTTGGAACGCGTGAGGCTAGAGGTCATGAGTTTAAGGCCCCACGGCCACGCAATGTGTAAATAATCGTGGTGGCTTCTTGTTTGTAGAGATCAAAAAGTAGAAGCGAGGTATCCTAGCAACCTGTATTGATGAAATATGCAGTAGTATGACTCTTATATTCACAAACATAAATATAGAGACATGGGTTGCCATAAAATTAAAAAAAATAATTTATCTTAGCTCTGTCCCTCATTTCTCTCGTCCATATATAAAGTTACTGAAAAGCTGTTTTGCCAAACAGTTTTTTTTTTCAAAACAGTTCAAGTTATTCGTAAAACTATTTTTTTTAAAAAAATAACTTCATCGGTAAAACTAAGTTGTGTTAAAGAATACCCTTAGGGCTCGTTTGGCTAGCAGAGAATCATCTTCTGGAATGATTTCTGTCGGGATTGCTTGTCTAACTTCTATAATGAACGGCTAGAACAATTCCCGGTGCATTTCTCGTCAACCGAACGTGCCTTAAATCTTAACACCAATCATACCCAGGAGGCCCCGGTTGCAACTTCGCAAGGCTTCCACCTCACCCACTTGTCCGGAATCAACTTTCTTTTCGAAAGGAGATGCACACACGAAGCGATTAGAGCAGGATGGATCATCCAATGCAAGGAGAAAGGCCACATGAAGACTTTTCTTCGACATGGCGTCACCACATCAGGGATCAGAATTAGACTTTTATGGGCTTTAGCCTGACAGTTTCCACTTCGTTCAATGACCATATGCTTGTGTGCAAGTGGGTGTGAGCTTTCGCCATTTCTGGTGCCGACAATGTACGGTAGAATCTTCTTGTAAAAAACATGCAAGACAGATTTTGACGCGTAGACGGCTGAACTTGACGTGCAGGCAATCATGTGTAACTAAAATGGTTAGGACTATTGAGACTCTGTAGGTAGGATTATTCTTTGCCTCATCGTATCATATCCTAGAATTCAATTATAATGCCAGAATTCTAGGGCATGATTGGTACACTTTTTAACAGCTTAATGAGTTTTTTTTTACCAAAAACTTATTTTTAATATAGCTTTATAGGTGAAATTATTTTTTCTTGCTACTCACAGAAACATGAGTTGAGATGGAGCTGAAAAAAATAGTTTATCTTACCTCTCTCATTTCTCTTTCTTATCGATACATAAATTTATTGGTGAGGTTGTTTTGTAAAATAGTTTGTAAAACAACCTAGATTTATCTAGAATATTGCTCATAAAACTATTTTTTTTTAAAAAAGTAGCTTTATTGATGAAACTGAGCCATACCAAACAATCCGGTGTCCAGCCATGGTAATGTTTTTATTTCATAATAAAACATATAAAAACAACATCAGTTGGCAGTCACAGAAACGATCAGACGAACGTGCCGCATGTCATTATATTGATCCTATTCGACTTTGATCGTGGAAGAAGAAAGGGTCAGATTCATGCTTTTCCTCGTCATCGCAAAGACGAACGTCACTGCCTGAGAGACCACCGTGACAGCTGACAAATTCTAGTGCCCAGCGGCCGTCGAGCTCGAAGCACACATCCTGACATTCACGTCGGACAATGACGTGCTTGCGTGCAACTGGGAGCGACTTTTCCCGGTTTGTGGTGCCGATAGGCGACAATAACGTACTAGCACGCCCGATTCCAGCGTTTAACCGCCTCAGGAACCTAAGGTGCATCCGTACAAGGGTTGAGCCGTTGAGGATGAGGTGCAGCGCAGCCGAAGAGGGCAGGAAAAAAACGCAGCCTGGCGAGCCCCATTTGCGTTATTGGTCCTGTTTGGATCACTCTAGCTCGGCTAGAGCTAAAGGTTAGAGTTAGTTTGTAAACTAGCTCAAACTAACTCTAGTCAATGAGGTGTTTGGATTCAATGCTAGTTTGATAATAAAATATTTTTACAAATCATCCAAATATATCCATATGGATCTTATTTTAAAGTATTTTAACCGCAGCCTGGCGAGCCTCATCTGCGTTATTGTGAAACGATGCCGGTTTGGGCGGTGCAGAACTGCTGATGCTATTGTCTTGAGACCGTTCGATGAATGATTGAGTGGAAAAGCTAGGATCTCCTCTCTTACAAAACCTATTCTATTTCGTGAGGATTGGTCGGTATGCTTGGATGCCATTGTTTCAATTTTTTACAGCAATGATTTAAGAGTCTAATTGGAACAAGAAGAAAAGCGGCTAAAAAATGTTAACATTCAGATAATCTACCGAGTTTTTTTGTTTTGAAAACAATATTTCCACAACTTTTTTTTTCCAGAAAATTATGGGTCTGTTTGGTGCCCGGCCACTGCACGCCATGCAAGTGTAGCGTAGCCACCGAAGTGTGGCTTCATGTGGCCAAGGGTGGATCCAAAGGGGCAGCCTATAGCTGGTGCATCAATGGAAATAGAGAGATCGATGGAGAAGAAAAGAGGAGAAAAGAAGAACAATGGAGAGATTAGAGAAAGAAAAAGAGATCAACACCCTTTAATCTTGTTTGAGAATGATGGGAATGAAACTAGAGAAAGAAAAAGAGATCAACACCCTTTAATTTTGTTTGACAATGATGGGAATGAAACTAGAGAAAGAAAAAAGATCAACACCCTTTAATCTTGTTTGACAATGATGGGAATGAAACCATTTTGACGATTTAGGTCTTTTTTTGATTAGTGATGCTTTATCATCGATAAAACGGAAAATCTCTTTTCTACAAAAAAAATACTTATCACCTTAGTCCAAAACCTTTAATCATCATTTCTAATATAAACTTTATTTTATAAATTACCTATCATGATAACTTTTCTATTTGAGTTTTAAAACCTAACTTTTGTT